>CM033690.1:36543305-37067427 GCA_019514585.1 Dendrobium officinale | reverse complement strand
CCGACCCCCTTCCCCCAACCCAACACCCCTCCCCACCCCCACCACCCACATCCCCACGAATTCAATTCCATACCAAGCATCCCCAACAACGAGGTAACACTTACGCTTCAGCATCAGACAGGACACAAAACCATTCATTTAATATACACAAAAGAAATCCCCCAACTTCATGATTCTATAAAGCTCACTTCAACCCGGACAATGGTAGTGGAGGTTCCCCCAACAAATGATCATTATTTAAAGCTAAGTTTCATCTCCAAACTCCACTCAGAATCACACTTGCTTTAATCACACCTATAGAAAAGCCTCTATGTCGTTGCTATTGAAGCACCACACATAGACGAAACCTTATTTTTGATGTGCCATTAGCACAACTTATGGCATGTTGTGAGGTAATGTCCCAGCCATTTTTTTGGTCATGATCAATAAATATGGTTATGGGATGTTTACCACCCATTTATTTATAAAAAATATTTTTAATAATCAAGTAAATGTTTTAATTGTCTCCTCTAATAAAAATGCCACCCCTAAGAGAAAATTTTACCAATGATTATTAACTTCAATAAAGGGGTGCACAAGCTAAATTATATTTGTTAAGCTTATAGCTAGACTAATCATTTTTTAAATAGTTCAATTAGGGAATTGGTGTCCCCATTCTCATACTTCATTATCGTCTCTTTTTTAATGTAGTTATATGTATCCCTCTTAGAGAATCCAACATTTCTACACCTCCTACTTCATCGGCTAGGTAGGTAAATGTATCAACGATTCTTTTCATAACTTCTGTCAATGATTTAAGAATTGATTCTTTCTCATCACTTATATTCCTACATGATCTAAGTAGGTGTTGATCTTTCGTACTAGCTAATTTGTGATTGTGGCTCTATATGCATTTTTGTAACATCTAAACTCCATCTTCATCCATTAAAATCTAATTGTAGTGGAACACCCATTTCTTGTATATGATTTTTGATATTTTAATTTGGAATTTAAGTCAACACCCTTCTTAAATCCAGTTTTCGAACACACAAAGTCTTTCCATCTTATTTTTCTTGAATTAGGCTAGAAATTGTGATTTTTTTAAACACTAAAATCAAGATTTTGAGTATAATGGCAATACATATCATATGCTTCCTTTTCAGAGTTATATATACCCTGTGCATAAGAAAAACATATTTAACATTTTGAAATAAACATGGCAGTATACAAAAAATAGTGGTAAATAGAGATACATAGATGCATTACACATCATCGGTACTCAGAGGTAAACAACAGTGAAACATAAGTACACATAATCGGTGTACAGAGATACGCATAAGTAGAATAAGTAGGGACATAGAAGATGTACACAGAAGAAGTAATACGCAACAAAGAATCCAAACATACATCTAAGTATGTGCATAGTTGTATAATTTCAAAGGAACAAAAAATATTTAAACAAAACACCCAAAACCATTAAAATCTCTACATTTTCAAATGAAAAATAGTAAAACCTCTTATGAGTTTAAAATTATAAATAATATCCCTGACTTATCTCCCGTAGTTGACTGTTATGAGTCTTCCTTGACGTTTTGCATCTCTTGTATAATACATCCCATCTCCTCATAGGATTTGATGTCCTCCAAACCATTTTCCATGATGATAGCCTCTTACTCTCTTTCCTTTCTTAGCTCCAGTCTGAGGATAAATCCTATCTTAGGTGGCAAAAATAGTCCTCCAAAATCACAAACCCTAGAATTTGGTGCATTTTTTTTTTCAATTTTTGTATGTGGTCTACGTTGGGTCGTCGGGCCGCACGATTAATCGGAAAGAACTTGATAAATTTTAAGTTTTGATTGAGTCGAGTTGTCAGGCTACCACTAGCAACATTGTATTGGTGTCCAGGCGTAGGGATACATCCGGAGTTCGCGCTAAATAATTTTTCATTTTGATCGATATCAAGGAGGATCAGATAGTCCATAAGTGGGAAGAATCACTTAAGTTACCTTCCAGACAGTGTCCCCTGGCTTCTAGACATCAAATGCCCTCTTGCCACTTGTAAAGATGAATGTCAAGTTAGTGTCACTACATAAATATGGCTTAAAATAAAATATTAAATAAGTATTATTGTTAGACCTTCAAAAATTTGTAATAAATTTATTTATAAAGCATTTTTCACAAGTAATACTTCTATGGAATTGGAATGACAAGCTGTTTAAATTAAAATTTAAGTTAGGGCTCGAGGTCCTATAGTTTAGGAGTAATTTGTATCTAAGCCTAAATAACTTTTTAATTAATACTTCTTAATCATGAGCCTGATCGAGCTTGAATTTGAATGGAGTGAATTATATAAGGCATTTACAACATACAGTAGTTTTCATTGGCTTACTTGAAGTCATTCTAGTTCATAATTCAATTTAGAAACATCTTGATCATGATTTGACCTAGCTTTTAAAATCATTATAAATTCAATCTTATCCATTTCTTGCATATTATGGCTCTATGGGTTCTAACTATTAGAGAAAATTAAATTCAACTCAATTTGATAAGTATTTGGAAAGTAATTTGAATTACAAGCTTTTTTAATTTTCTTTAATTAAGCCGCAAATACTCATCAGTTTGAGCTCAATTTTGGCTAGGATATATTAGGGGATATTCCTTACATCCCTAATTTTCTTGGGTTAATTTGATTCAAAATTTCTCTGTAATTGAATTTACAAACATATAAGTCATAATTTCACCAAAATAATTGGAAATTTATTATTTCTTATGCATGAAGATTTAGGGAACTAAATTGATGTGGTATGCTTATCTTATTGTATGCATTAGATCATAATGATTGCATACCATGATGTAAAGTAGAGCCATCGGGGGAAAATTTTTAGGGTATGGTCTAGAGAAATTAGAAAGATTCTAGGAAATTTCTCTCATATCAGTAGGTATGAAACTCAAACATAACATACTTAGTGACATTTTACACCCTAAGAATTAATGTTACCTTAAATCCGAAATAAATTGCAATATACCTAAAATGAACCCTATAATCAATGAAAATTAAAATCAAGCATCAATTTTATTTAAAAATTATTAAATTCAAAATTAACCCTTAATTAAATAATAATTAAATAAAATCATATAAAATTAAATATTAACCATATTAATACAAATTTTTGAAGGATTGGTCTATTGGTTATCTTTTAGCAATGACAATCACTCGAGTATTTTGGTTAATATGGTTGATTAAAACCAAACCTCAAATTCCTTATACAAGAAAAAATTTAAATAATTAAATAAATATGATAAAATTAAATAAATATTAATAAATAAAAGTTTAAATAACCAAATTAAATAAAAATTTACTTAAAAATTCAAATAAATCATTAAAATTTTAAATAAATCTAAGAGGTCTCATTTCATTAAATACAATAAAGATAAGTTCAATTATTGATTTTGGGATAGAGGAGAAAAAAAATATCAAGATTGTAATTATTACTTTTAATTAACATGAATTAAACAAAGATAAGTTAAGCAGTACTATAAAAGACACATCCATTCTAGATTATGATAACCTAAAGTAGTGATCATTTACGAAATAAGGATAGGAAAGTCAGGAGAAGTCTCTCAACACAAGTATAACCGATAAATAAATATAAATCAACAACATTTATTCTCATTATTGATATTATTTTTTATTACAAATATAAGAGAGCTCGAGTACTATAATTAAGTCTTATAAGTAAAGACTTCTATCAAGTGACTTGGACATAAAAGAGGTGATGTAATCTCTTTATAAGAATAACAATTGAAAATTTACTAAGTTACCTAAAGATAATAATATATTACAAATTTAATTGAATAAAATATAGGAATAAAAAGTAAAATGCATAATAGGAATAAAAAGTACAATGCAATATAAAGTTATAACAAGGATAAACCTTACAAAGATAATCATTTATGTTGTTAAACTAACAAATATTTTTTTAATGCTAAGAATTGTAGAATTAGAAGATCTATAACTTAGACAAAGGGATGTTAATGGATCTTCCCTCCATGGTGAGTTGGAGGAAGAAATCAACATTTTGCAAACCAAGAACTTCATTAAACCAGAAAAACAATATGGAGCTAAATAAATGCCTTTTGTATTGAAACTAATCTCTCATCAATAGAACCAACATTAATGAAACACATTATATTATTTTGTATATAAAACACTAATAATTTTTTCTATATGTAAGTATTTTAAAAAGTTTGTATTAACTTTTTATTGTTTGTTGATGACATATTAATTAAAGGGGATTATATTAAAAAAAATATTAAAGAGAGAGATATCAATAGAATTTGAAATGAAGGATCTAAGAGAAGCCACAAAAATTTTGGAATAAGAATATTTTGTTGAAAGGTTTTATTAATTAAAGTATTTAATAATCATAGATTATTAAAGATGTACTGAGAAATTTTTTTTTAGGAAAATTATCAGCTTAGCCCAATCCATTAATAAAAAAAGAATTACAAAATAAATAGATTATAGCAGATTTAGAAGATGAAAAGTTTAGCTACATGAACGACGAAAAAAAAAAAGCTATGCTCAACATGAAATTGACCCCCAAAAATAGCTATCCAAATTATAGTATACAAAAATGTTAAGCCTATACCATCAAAAACTTTGCAAATCAAAGAATAACAAATAAACCATATAAAACCTAAAGAAGCAACAATAAGCCATGACTCAAATATATGTAGTGGAAATTGAAGGAAATCCACTAACAAAAATTAAAAAAATCCCTTAGTTTTCAAAAAGACCTTCCAAGGGGATAAGTTAGGAATTAGGAACTATTATCATTTTCCTAGCCAAACAATTCCCACTAGATTAACAAAATAGGCACAACAGTCATATAAAGCACCCAGTAGCTTGACACAGGCTAGATTGCTAGATCTTAAAAATATACATATCTCCAAAAAAAAAAAGTGGCAATCGAGAAATTATAGCCAATCCAACCAGAAATGTAGAAAAACACTTAAGCTTCTAATGGAGATAATGTATAATATATTGTTTATCTTCCCAGCTAGAGATTTTTGCATGAAGAACACTTAATGCCCATAATCTAATTTGGAAGAAGTATTCATTTATCTTTTAATAAATAGCAATCAGAGCTATCTAATATCATCTATAAGAAATAAATAGCAAAATAAATTTTATAATTCAAAACATTAAAGTGCATATATGCATATATTCTCAAAAATTATATAACACTTAGGATTTATATAATCTTTACATAAATATTTTGTCTTGAGTACGAATGAATAATATAGAAAGAGCACAACATCACAATTATGTCCTGTCATTACATAAATATTTTACATGAAGAGCACAAATGGTAGTTTTGACAGGATTTATATAATCATTACATAAATATTTTACAAATGAGCACAACATCACCTTTGTTTCCTGCCAAAAGTCAAACTTTTATTTAAATCTAATAAAGAAAGATCATTTAAAATATTTTCTAACCAAGTCTTTTTAGGTCTATATCTACCTTTCTTAACATAAGTCAAATCTAATACCTCAACTTTCCTAACCGGGGCATCAAAAGGCCTCCATTTAATGTGACCAAATCATCTAAGGTAACTCTCTCTAATCTTATCTTCCATTTGGAAACATTTTTCATTTCTTCTTCTAAAAGAAAAAAAAATATAGGAGGATTACAATATCTCAAGAGGTAGAGGAAGGGTTTAATTGAAATAAATATTCATGGTGGTTAAATGTTTCCATATGTTATTTAATTTAACTTTATTTCATTCCTTATATGTTCACATTACCAAACATTCATATTTTGACCCTATACAATGAAGGAAGGAGAGCCATTATATTAATTTATTTTATTTTTATTAGTCTCTTTACTTATTTGTATGTAAATGTGTATATATACTAAGTAATCTAACATGAAGTGTAAGAGAAGAAAAAAACATCTTCTCTTGATCATTTTTTTATCATGAATATCACCTTATCGGTTTAAAGAAACTATCGGATCAGATAGTATGCATAAAATCTGGATCAAGAAAGTCACTTCAACATGTTTTTAGACATGCTAATTATCATCCAAAAATGGCAATGGTTATTAATGATCTTACCAAAAAAATAATAAATAAATAAATAAATAAAAAGAAATAAATAGAAAAAATGATAAAACTAAACTTTTGATAGCTTATCTAGCTAAATTGAAGTTTTATGAATGGCCGAATCAGACATAGTCAAAGTTTGTATACATTCTAAAAACATGTTGAAGTGACTTCATGAGCAAGATTTTATGCATAGTATTCGATCCAATAGCTACTTTGAGCTGATATGATGATATTCTGGATGAAAATTGTTTGAGAGAGAAGATGTTTTTTCATCTCTTACACTTCGGGGTTGTTTGGTATGCGGATTTAGGCCGGATTTAAGGCCAGGTTTGGGCAAAATCTAGCCAAATGGCCTAAAATGCAAATCCAAATCTCACGACAAATGAAAGTCGCGGTTGACGGAAAATACCACTTTTTGTAGTAAATCCCGCATTTCTCAAATCCACGTATTCGACGGATTTAACTTCTTATTCGGGCCATAGGAGGAAGTTCGAACAAAGTCCGAACGTTTCCATCTCTTTTTCTTTTATCTGCCTTAAATCTTAACTTGCATAGCCAAACAATCACACAAATTTAACTGGATTTATCATGAATGTTACCAAACAGTTTTCAGGATTTAACCCCCCGGGATTTGCGAAATCCGGATTTGGAGGATATATGAAATTCTACTTAAATGAAATCCTAGATTCTACCAAAATGCCCCTTCATGTTAGATTACTTACTTAGTATATATTTACATTTACATCCAATTAAGTAAAGAGATTGTAATAGAAATAAAATAAATTAATATAATGGCTCTCCTCCTTTCATTATATGGGGTGTAAATATAAATGTTTGGTAATGAGAACATGTAAGGAATGAAATAAAGTTATAATTAAATAACATATGGAAACATTTAACCCTTGAATAGTTATTTCAATTATACCCTTCCTCTACCTCTTGAGATTTTGTAATCCTCCTATATTTCCCTTTTGGAAAAATAAATAAAAAATGAATAAATTAAAAATGTTTGTTTGATAAATTTCTTTTCTATTTCGTTTTAGGTTAAATTTCATTGTATCTTTATATATTTACATCCAAAATAGTAAAGAGTCAATGTTGTATATTATGTGTGAGTATCTACAAAACATATTAAGGTTATTATAATTAATGCACGTACATATGACAACATATATGGAAAGGATATTACAAGGTGACCATCACATACTCCAATTAGCGCATGATGTAATTAAGAAGAAAAAATAACTAACAAGAAATAATTGATTTTCTTAAGGAATTAATTTTTATATTAATTGATTGTTATTTACAATTTGAAATTTTGGAGAGAATTGAATTCAAATATATTTGCTAGCTATCATTCCAAATAAACTCAATGTAGAAATAAATCTTGATTTTACCAATAATAAAGATTATTATTTTTTGTCTTCTATATTGTTAAATCTCAACCAAATCTTTTATTCAATCAATGTAGAAGCAAATGGTTATAAACTTTAAATGGCACCACCAAATAGTCACTTTCATATATAAGCAAATGCTTTTTCATATATTATTAAATTTGAATCCATTTTTTCACTTAAAAAAAAAATTCTTTCTACATTATTAATCAATTGGGAATAACACTATAGATGTGTTAAATTAGAATCTCATTGTATATGACAAATTGTTTTTCTTTTTATTCACTTTTCTAGAGGTCTATCAATCATAAGGTGATGATAATCTAATCAATTTTAATTCTTTCTTAAAAAGAAAGGAAAATTATTTCATAACTTAACTAAAACATTTAATGATCGCCTGCGAACAAGAAATCTTGACACTTAAAAAGCAAATTAAAATTAAATAAATTTTAAATTAAGAAAAAAAGAAGGCATGAGAAAATCATAAATCAATAAGGTCTTGAACTAAAACCTAACCGATTCATGATCTTTTCAAATGATTGACACTAAGACTGTCGAGTAAGGGTTAAAGTTGCTTAGAAGAATTTATTATTTTAAGGTCACAAATGCACACCTATAAGAATACTCATTGAAGTAGCATGCATTGCACCTATTCTGACCCAGAATGTTAAGGGTAATATAATAGAATTTTCATATGAGAACTTCATACTGAAAGTTCTTTAGGGATATTAAGCCCTATATGAACTGGTCCAAGGCTAAGTAAGAGAAAGGTGAATTGGAAAACTTTAAAACCAAAGATAAAATTCCTATCAAAATCATCACAAACAAAGTGCGGAAGAAAAATAAATGCGGAAGCGATAATAAGAAAAGAACACACCGGATTTATAGTGGTTTAGTCAAACCTTGACCTACGTCCACTCCTTGGAGGCACCCTCCAAGTATTGCACTAACTAAGTGTCTCTCCTTTAGCCCCCACAGCTAGGTGGAGAAACCCTTACAAAATCACTTCCACCTTCCCCGATGCGGCGGAGTCACCGGGTCCTTTGACACCAAAGAGATCTTCTTCTTTGGTGAACTTACCTCGAGACAAGCCTTGAATCTGATGGTACTAAGGTGCGAGTTTGCCGGAGCAACCGTGTGGAATCTCCTCCACTCTCCCTTGAGTTCCTCCCCCTCACAGGATCTTCTCCCTCTCAAACTCCACCCTTTTATCTCTCCCTTTTAAGCTCTCTCTTCAAGTTTCCCCCACAAGAACGAAGCTACAATGGCTGCCAAAGATACTTATAAAAGTTGACCTTCCATAGCTTAAATAGAAGCTTTCAAAACGAGCACATTAATGCAAGTTGTCGACATTATCGTCCAGGACGATAAGTATATCGTCCCGACCGATTAGTTCAAATTCAGCTCAACGGCCTGGGATGATTTGAGACGATCAGAAGAAAATTGGTCATATCGTCCTGGCCGATCTCACGATCGTCCCGGACGATTAGTTTAAAATAGATTTTAATTGTCTTGATCATCGCCTTAATTTGGTGCTGGTCGAAGTCAATCGTCCAGGCCATCGTCTTGGCCGATCATAAGATCGTCCCGGACGATGTGATCGTATCAATCAGCCATTAATGATTTCCAAATAATACCAGATCAATTTAGGTATGATTGAGTTAGATCATCTTGGACGATATAAATATCGTCCTGGCCGATTTCCTAAAATAAAGAATACCTAAACTGATTATGGCGGCTGATTCTTTCTGAATTGAGAATATCGTCCTGGCCGATACAAGTTTCATCCAGGCTGATGTGTTTATGACGGCTGCCTTAATGAGGATGCCCTAATTAAGGTTTCTTATTTTGGACATATCATCCCGGACGATATAAATATCATCCTGGCCGATATAAATATCGTCCCGGCCGATATTACCAAAAATAGAAATCTTTTAAAGAATAGCAGGAAATCTTCCAAGGTACAAATCAATAGGTCCCACAACAAATACAACAGACTCAAGAAAAAAAAAAGATTACAAACTGACTCAAACCTAGTCTACCCAATCTTGAGTTGGTTCCAAATTGTTGTCCGATCGTGTGACCTGAAACGCTAGCACATAAGGCAATCATAGGGAAATAAGGAATGTTTGCTATCATCAAAATCATAAACCATAGATCTGCAACAATTTCCCCCTTTTTTATGATGACAAATAATTTCAATTTGATTTTTCAAAAAAGAAAATTTTCTATTAATCTCCCCTTACTAGAATAACACTTTAAAAAATAGGGGAGATAAAAAATATTTTTGTTGTTTTTAATTTTTTTGAAAAGAAAGAAAAAAAAAAGAATACAAATTCAACAGTACGTTCTCCCACTTTGACATTATCAAAAAGAGAGGAGGCACGAAAAACAAAATGATTAAAAGACTAAAATGTTACCTAATCTAGTGAAAAAATAAATATTCTTAAAATGAGAAAGTTACCTCTTGGTTTTAATCAAAAACTTAGTAGAATTTGATTGACAACGCATAATCCAGAAAAAGTTAGAAATTCATAAATTGTTAATCCAAGCTCAAGTTCTTTTAAAGGCTAAAAAAACTTTTTAATTCAATATCCAAATCAAGAAATAAACGGGAAAAAGAAACATTAATTTTTTTAAAACTCCTTTCATAAAACATATCTAATAGAAGATCAATGTACGAATTGCTGAATCAGAAACCAAAATTTTCAAGCATAAGTTTCGAACATATCAAGGATTTTCTTAAGTTTTTAGTAGTATAAGAAAAAATAAGCATTTTTTGTGGGCTCATTTTATGCCCTTTATCACTTGAATGACTCTTTGAGCATATTTTGATTTTAATACACTTTGTGTATTTTTTTTAATTTGGTATCATTGCGCATCTTTTGGTTTGGCATCAATGGCCACTTTTTTTTTTAATTAGTTTCAAAAAAATATGCTTTCTTTCTTATATTTTCAAAACCAAAGTAAAATCAAATTATTGGCAACACTAACAACTTGATTAAGAAAATTTTATAGTGCATTAAACAATCTTGCAAAAGATTCCTATGCGATAGAAAAAATGTAGGGAGATAAAAAAAATCAGTTTCAAAATCCAATTTAAAATATGATGAAGATTTTGAATCAAAAAGTGGAATAACCTCTTTAAGAAGAGAGAAAGAGAAACAAAATTATGTGTTCCCTTCCTCTGACTGTTTTAGAGAAGTCAAACATAACTTACCAAAGATTTCAAGAAAAAATAGGAAGTAGATTTCTCATTTTTAGAAAAGTGAATGTGTCTAGTGATCAGAGAAAAACTTCAACGAAAACAAAAATTTCAAAGAATAAACAAAACTAAAATACAAAATAAAAAATGGAAAACATAAAAACAAAAACACAAAAGGATTTTAACCATTATCTCTCTCCTGGTATGATGCTTCAGAGGCCAGATCTGCCCATGAGATTTTTTGCCTTTCATTATTTCCCCAGTTCAAAGTTTGTTTCACCTTGCCCTTTTCTTTCGTAGGAAGAATTTTTAAATTAGGGCATTGATTTTTCATATGTCCAGGTTTCCTACATCGAAAGAAAATAACGTTAGAAGGAATATGAACATCCTTACCATTTTTACCTTTTTTCCACTTTTGCTTATGCTTTGGTGAGCTTTGTGATTTGCTTGACAAGTCATTGCATTCGTCACCAACTAAGTAATCTTTTTCCGTGTTTTCAGCTTTTAGAATAATCGTTTCACCTGCATCCAAAAGTCTTTGACCCAAACTTTGCTCATGGGCAATGAGTGAGCCAATCAAATTATCAGTAGAATATACATTCAAATCTTTAGATTCACAAATAGCAACAACTTTAAAATCAAATTTATCTAGTAGACATCAAAGAATTTTGTTAACTTTTTCAAAATTTGAAAAATCTTTTCCTAAAGCATGCAATGAGTTTACAATTTGAATGAATCTGGTATACATGTCTAAGGTCGTTTCAAAAGGTTTCATGGAAAATAATTCAAAATAATGCATTAACAAATTCAACTTGGATTGCTTGATTTCACTAGTGCCTTCGTATATGGTGTGCAATTTATCCCAAACTTATTTACCGGTAGTACACATGGATACTAACATGAAATCATCAGAATTTAAAGCACAGAAAAAGTAATTTAAAGACTTCGCATTCAATTGAGCATTGAGTTGTTCTTCCCTGTTCCATTGACTAAAAGTAATATTAATTTTAATTTCATTAACAATTCGTGACGGTGATGAATAACCAGTTAAAATCATATGCCAGATGCGAAAATTAATCGATTGCAAGAAAATAGACATGCAAGTTTTCCAAAAATCAAATGACATATTTTAAAATAAAGGAGGTATTGTGATTGAATAACCTTCCGCACTAGTACGATTAGCCATGGATCGAAATTCAAAAGCTTTTAAAAACTTATTTTATGAAAACTTGCTCTGATACCACTTGAAAGTTCGTTAGGGATATTAGGACCTATATGAATTGGCCCAAGGCTAAGGAAGAGAAAGGTAAATTGGAAAACTTTAAAACCAAAGATAAAACTCTTACCAAAATCACCACAAACAAAGTGCGGAAGAAAAAATAAATGCGGAAGCGATAATAAGAAAAGAATACACCGAATTTATAGTGGTTCAGTCAAACCATGACCTACATCCACTCCTTGGAGGCACCCTCCAAGTTTTGCACTAACTAAGTGTCTCTCCTTTAGCCACCACAGCTAGGCGAAGAAGCCCTTACAAAATCACTTCCACCTTCCCCAGGGAGGCGGAGTCGCCGGGTCCTTTGACACCAAAGAGATCTTCTTCTTCGGTGAACTTACCTCGAGACAAGCCTTGAATTCGATGGTATTAAGGTGCGAGTTTGTCGGAGCAAACCGTGTGGAATCCCCTCCACACTCCCTTGAGTTCCTCCCCTTTACAGGATCTTCTCCCTCTCAAACTCCACCCTTTTCTCTCTCCCTTTCAAGCTCTCTATTCAAGTTTCCCCAGAAGAATGAAGCTACAATGGCTGCCAAAGAGACTTACAAAAGTTCTCATGCCATAGCTTAAATAGAAGCTCTCAAAATGAGCTCATTAATGCAAGTTACCGACATTATCATCCAGGACGATAGGTATATTGTCCTGGCCGATTAGTTCAAATTCAGCTCAACGGCCTGGGACGATTTGGGATGATCAGAAGAAAATTGGTTATATCATCCTGGCTGATCTCATGATCTTCCCGAAAGATTAGTTTAAAATAAATTTTAATCGTCCTGATCATCGCCCTGATTTGGTGCTGGCCGAAGTCAATCGTCCAGGCCAACATCCTGGCCAATCATAAGATCATCCTGGATGATGTGATCGTATAAATCAGCCATTAATGATTTCAAAATAATACCAGATCAATTTAGGTATGATTGAGTTAGATCGTCTTGGACGATATAAATACCGTCCTGGCCGATTTCCTAAAATAAAGAATACCAAAACTTATTATGGCGGCTGATTCTTTCTGAATTGAGAATATCATCCTGGCCGATACAAGTATCGTCCTAGCCGATACAATTATCGTCCAGGCCGATGTGTTTATGACGGCTGCTTTAATGAGGATGCCCTAATTAAGGTTTCTGATTTTGGACATATCGTCCCAAACGATATAAATATCATCCCGGCCGATATTACCAAAAATAGAAATCTTTTAAGTAATAGCATGAAATCTTCCAAGTTACAAATCAATAGGTCCCACAACAAATACAATAGACTCAAGAAAAAAAAAAGATTACAAACTGACTCAGACCTAGTCTACCCAATCTTGAGCTGGTTCCAAATTGTAGTCCAATCGTGTGAACCTGAAACATTAGCACATAAGGCAATCGTAGGGAAATAAGGAATGTTTTCTATCATCAAAATCATAAACCATAGATCCGCAACACATACATCTGTTTGTTAAAGTTATGCATGCAAGTTTTAGAAACAATTTTGAAGAGGGTCTAAGGGATATGTGTGTATGTAACCAAAAATATGCATTTTTCTCTTGGGAACATTGTAGATCAAGGGAAGGTAACACTTGAGTTAATATATACAATTGGTAATTTAAAAAGTGCATTATTTTTAGCAAATTAAAAATAATTTTGACCATAGAAATTAAGGCTGTAGCATAATTAAAGCTTCAAAATAATATTTTTTAACAATTCATCATAACTAAAAGTTTGCTCATTTGTTCAAATTGTGGGCTACCAATATAACATAACATAAATTTTTGCAATATGATTTGTTTATATTTCTTTTACTGAAATATGTTTCTTATCTTCTTAAAATGTGTGATTCTAAAGAGATCTAATATTGGAGGAAGTTTTATTGTGCAAAATGCACAAAGAGTCATAAGATCTTGAAACTTAGAATATTTAATATTTATTAAGCATTTGGAGTTATAAGGGTCTAGTTTTCTATATGCTAGCAAATGGAGTAATAAGGGCTTGAATTTTTATATATGATTATGATTGGAGATTTAAGGGATGATGGAAATCTATTACTTTTTTCTCTTATATATAAAAATACTTATCTATTTATATTTAATACAAAGTCTATTATAGTTAAATACCCATAAATAATATTCATCTCACTATAATTAATTTATTGATTATTTTTAATTCTATTAAATGCATAATGAGTTAATTAAGGTCGATAGGTGTGACATGCTAAATTGTGTTGGCTCACACCTATTATGTGTTCTATATTAGGCCAGGAGAAAGGGAAGGAACTTATTGAGTAGCGGATGTTATAGGGTCTATTATATGTGAGTCAGTATAAGTAGTTTCTTTATTTGTATATATTCATAGATAATTTGATTTTATTTTATTCTTATATATAAATAATGAAAAGCAAAAGAAGTATGGATGAGTTTATTTTGTACAAATTAGGAGCTAATTAGTGGTTCTATAGTCTATTTAAATTAAAGAAATTTGAAATGTCTTCAAAACTTAGATCTTGAGCTTGGTATGTCTCTACATAATACGATATGACCCATCCTTATTGTAATTCATATTGGGTAATGTTTATGATAATGCCGTTTTGGTATCAAAGTAATGATTTTTGGAACTAATTGTAAAATAAAGCTGTAGAAAATAATTTGTAGTCAAGTGAGGTAGTTCTTGTTACTATTGAGCATTAATCCCTAAGAGAAGTGGTATATATTTGTGAAAGAGCTCCAAGATAGTTTAAGACAACCAATAGTTCCATTCTATATTGCAGCTTTTTTTATTTGGCAGAGGGGGTCCGTCTGATTGATAATTACCTACCAGCTACTCAATAATGGCAGGCTGCTAATAAGAAGTGGTTTAAAAGTGAGGCTTCCAATTGTAATTTTATGGAAGAAGAGCATGTTTTGGTCTAGAGATTTCAAGTGAGGTAGACTGTTTATTTTAGTTCTTGGTGATGCATGGTAGTAATTCCAATCCTAGAGGTTTTGTTAGTGGGGCACTTGTGTGACATAATTATGGTAGGAGATAATTGGATAGTGCTATATGATAATAAGTCAGCATCTTAATGTGGTCAAATTAGACATAGGGTAGTTAGTGTCCACAGGTAGAACCTGATTGACATTCTATGCCCATGTTTGAGAGTATTGTTAAATCGATAGAGAGATCGAGGACTATTCCATCTCATGTGTTTGCTGAGGGATCTTCTAGCATAGATGGTAATTCTAGTTTGGAGGAAGTGAGGCCATTTGGGAATGGTTAAAGAGAGCTTGATAGTTCTCTTTTTCTTGCTCTAGTTCATACATGTTGTATAATTTAACTTAGCATGAAGGCCCATGATGTTCTAGATGTGGTTACAGGTTCATCTTACATTATTGATATGCCATTTCATATTTTATTTGATTTTAGTAGAATCTTTCATTTATTTTTTAGATGTATTTAGATTTTTATGTTTTTCTTCCGTACTATTGCCTCTTCTTCTTTTCCTATTATTTTGCCAACTAGGGATAGTATGATAGCTAGTAGAGTATGCTTCTAAGATATAGAGATGTATGATAAGACGTTGAGGTATGTTTTAATATTATTGTTCATTTATAAGTTTGATGTTATTTTGGATATGAATTGGTTGAGTCATCTATTTGGAGCTTCTATCATCCTATAGCAAATTTTATCAAAATCCAAACATAGATCAAATTACTCAAAACTCTGTATAATCATAAATACCCAATAAAAATTAAACGAAATCTATCAAAATATGTAGAATAATGAGAGAAATAATATACCAAAAGTTTAACAATAAAAGTTTTCTAAATGCTAGAATATTCCCACATTTGTATGGATAAAAATCCATCTCATAAAATCTCATATCATTACAAAAAAAGATGGTGTAAATACAACCTAACTCAATTGGACAACTTTTTCAACTTGCATATTGAAAGAGAATAGTTTGAAGACCTCAAAAATAAATTTTATCTCTCTAAAAATCCTTTCCTCTCTAAGTCAGTGACTCCAACGGTAAAGATTTGAAGATAGAAAATTATGGTGGATGTTGATATTTATAAAAAATTTGTTCAATTCACCATAGCATCTGAAGGGCTAACACCGCAACACTCATCATTTTATATTATTAGTACAAAGAGATTAACATTGTAGTGATTAGATACTAATGTCGTAGGACCCTTAAAGGATCCAACAAGACTAAAAACCAATAAAAAGCAGTATGAGACTCAGAATCTTACATCACAACATTATAAGAAAACCTATTTTTCAACCTAGAAATATAGAATATAATGTACACCACAACGACCAGAAGTCAGTGCTATAGTGTTCTTAAGGCTTTTCACACACAATTATGACTCATCTAATGAAAAAAAAAAAACATAAAAGAATATTCACAAAAATACAAAATGAACATGTCAACATACCAAATTTTTTCGGGTCATAACATGTTCTGTGATCATTGCTACAGTGGTTCTTATAATATCATATTTAAGGGCTTTTTGAGAAGATGACCCTAGGTGCTAGCCACTTGGCCCTAACAGTAATCCCACTCTACAAAATTTTTGGAGAACAAATGGAGATGGAATGAGTGATATTTTTCTTTCTCATGGGGAGATTGAGAGTGTTAATATATGACAATTGTTGACTTTCTTATAAAAGATGCCCCAATAACCTACAATGTAGTACTTAGATGACCAGTTTTGAATACCTTTAGGGAGATAGTTTTTAAATATTATAAAAATTTCAACAAAGTGGTAAGAAATTACATTGATGAGATAATTAATAAATAAATGACTATTATATTAAAGCTAAAGAGATTGTACAAGAGGATGTGATGTAGCTAGAAGTTACTATTGGAGAGGGGATGGAAATATCACAAGATTTAGAGAAGGATTCAATCATTGATGGGGTTATAAAATAAACTCTCTAAATCAACATGTCTTTCAACACTAAGTAAAGATGGTGTTTGATTCAAGCACTCAAGGAGGAAATTGAAGCATTTGCTTAGAAAATTTATTTTAATGCTATGGGTAGATATTAATGTTGCCTAAGAAATGCTTAACATAAGGAAGGAGGCTATACTCATCAAGCACAAGATTAGAAATATAGCCACCACCATGGCTGAACCATTAAGGAAAGAGGTCTACAAGCTGCTCGAGGCAATGTTTGTGAAGGAACTCAAGTACCTTGATTGGATCTCAAATATAGAGATTCTATAAAAGATGAGTGTTAAGTGGAAGGTGTTCTTAGACTTTGATAATTTAAACTTTACCTACCCAAAGGATGGCCACTAACTCCTCATAACAAATGTATTAATCAACTTGGTAGGAGTTTTCTATTGATTAGCCTTTCATGATTATAATTAGGATGAGCCTCCTTTATTCATAATGGGGAATTATACTCCATATTCTTATTATAATGGACAAAGGTTAATTATCAATTATCAAGGGAGATGGTTTTGTAACCCAGGGAAATAGTCACTATTCATATTATACAAGATGCTATAGTAAAGTGTATAATGGAGGACATGGAACATGAATAGGAGGAATAAAAAAATATTATAAAGATTATTATCTGTGAAGAGTGCACTTTAGAAGAACCTCGTTAGGTTTTTGAAAAGATGAAAGTGTTATAATCAAGCTTGTGAAAAATTGAAGATGATGCTAATAAATTTGATCTCAACTAGCATAACCTAATGGGTAAGTGCACTAAAGGATCAATTTTGATCTAGAGGCTGATGATTTCATGGTTGTAGTTATTTTGTACTAAAGCTTGTTAAAAATTGTACTGTTAGGGGAGGATGATTTAATGGCTGTAGTTATTTTTTTATTGAGACTAAAGGATCAATTTTGATTTAGAGGCTGATGATTTGATGGTTGTATTAATTTTGTTATTGATATTAGAGGATCTTTATTAAGAAACCAACAATAAAATGTTAGAGTTAAAAGATGTTATGGTCTTAGAAGAAAAAGCAGCAAGCCTTACATAGAGACTACTACACCAACTTAAATCATAATATTATCATATCGTAAGAATGGAATAGGAAATACAAGATATGATGTCCATGATAGTTATATTTTCCCAATTTAATGAAGCTCTTCTGATTAGAACTTCCTTTTATTGGTCGTGCTCTTTTAACCAAATTTACCCTTTGTCTAGTCATGAATTTTGGCTAAGCCTACCAATGAATTAACCCTGCCTTTAGAATAAGTTATTTTCTTAGTGAATTCATACTCATTTAACTATAGTATCCCTATTTTAGCTTCCTTCCTTCTTAGAATCTAATAGCCATAGCCCTACAATATTTGGTTAAGTCCTATCCAAACTTTGTCATGCACTTTTGATTATGTCATTCTATTTTCCAATCATATTATTTGATATGATAATTTCGGTTCATTCCTTCTCATAATAGATTCTCTCAATTTAAACAAAATTTTGCACTCTAGACATTTAAAACTCTTATTAAACGCTTAGAATATTTCCATCCTTCAAGTATTTGCACCACATTCAAACACTTAAATATTAAAGTTTATAGGTAATTTATCAACTATCACCCCTTTATATTAATTCCATTTGAGTACAAATGAAATTAGTTACCACTTGATTAAATAAGTCAACTCCTTTAATTTTAGGATTTGGCATGTTACTTTGATAAGTTTAGTATGATTATTGAGTGATAATTCACCCAAAAAAGAAGATTATCCTATCATAACTGGACCACATATGATTATTTTAGGCATATGAAAACCTAGGTAATGTCCACATAACTAATTTTAAAAATTAACTTGATTACTTTATGTTGTACCCTAAAGTGAGGTTGTTCAAATTTAATATGGAAGATTTAAGTTTAATTTGATCAGTACTTAATATCATTGGAAGGCTCAAATTTAATTAGAATTGGATTTAGAGCTCTATCTATGAGTTACTAGGAAGGTTGGGTCTTACGTCCTTTCCTTATAGTTTAAGTGATGCATGTATGATTTATTTTGTAAGCTCTGTGGTTTTTGTGTTAGCTCAATGATTAGAGTAAAATGAGGCTTACATCAATTAAAGGGCACAAATTTAATTACCGGGGCTTCAACTGGTGTTTGAGGAAGTCAAAATTTGGCATTTGAGTATGCAATAATCCAATTATTGGGTGTTGCTTTTTTTATTCCTTAAACTACTATTAATTTGATTGAAAAGACTTGCCACATGTATTATGACTTTCAATAAAGCATCATAAGCTTTTATTAGATAGAGTAATACAAAGATTTTAATGAAGAAAATGATAAAGAGTCCCCTTTTAATAATAATAATTTATTTCATTGATGTGAGAAAATATGATTGCATGTTTAATATATGACCTTCAAATATTTTTGACAAATTATCATACGTGTTTGCTAATAATGAAGTCAGATTTTATAATTGTATGCTTGCATTAAGAGGATGAGGAATACACTGTCACCTTGATTTGTTTGTTGGTAGTTTTGACTACCAACCATGAGATCTTGGGTTCAAAACTTGTGTATGTGATGTGTGTGTGCGAATTTGCCTTAATTGACCTAAATAAGATGAATGAGTATCAGGTAGGAATAATTTGCAGAGAGAGCTTCATAAAGATATATAAAACATTAACTGTGCTTTATATCTATTAACTACATTACATTCTTTTTGCAAAAATAAGAGTCGGTGTATAATTAGATAATCTCTTTCAAAAGTCGCAATCAACACCACATCTATAATCCTTGTGTACTTATGATAAGATTTTATTTTCTTTTAAAGAAAGAATTATATTTGATTAGATCGTCACAATGTGATTGTTATGTCCCTTAAGAATGAGAAAGTGAAATAAATATTGGTTAATCTCCTCAAATATAGGGATTGTGATTTTGAAATCAACTTGAATTTCTGAGTATGTCAATGCTCTACTTGCATTTTCACCCTTTAATAATATTGTATGAACATCACATTTTTTGTTTTAAATGATTTGTATTTATTTCATTTTACTTCGAATTGTAGATATTTTTTAAGTTAGAAAAAAAAAGTGATGGTGAAGCTACTAAAAATATAAAGGCTATCCAATGGTTGTTACAAAAAAAAATTGGTCTAAAATTTTTAAGCATTGTGAACCTACTTAAGCCATTGTGAAAATTAATTTAACATTGTTATGATTAGTATTCTCAATGATTTTTTTTTGGGTTAAAATCCACCATCAGTCCTATGCGTAAATATAAAATAGAAATACTAGGCTAAAATTACTAATATATTATGGAGTAGATTTAAAAAAAAAAAACATTTCCTTATATATTAAAGATACTATTTGGTGGTGAAGTTCAAATCCATTTATTTCTACATTGATTGAAACAAAGAATTTGCTTTAGTCTTAACAATATAAAAAATACCATTCTTTTTTATTAGTAAAATCAATATTTATTTCTATATTGATTTTATTTGGAATGATAGCTAGCAAATATAATTAAATTCATATCTCTCCAAAATTTTCAATTGTTTCCTCTCTTTATCCATGCATATAACAATAAAGTTAATGGAAAATTAATTCCTTAAGTAAATCAATTCTAAATGTGTCATGGCTAATTATTTCATGCACTAATTGGAATGTATGATGGATATCATTAAATATATGTGCCTTATATGTTACCATATATATGTGCATTAATTATAATAACCTTAATAAATTTTGTAGATTCTCACAATATATACAACATTAAAATTTAATATGAAATGTAATAGAGAAAAATTCCTCTCCCTAAATTTTTATTTTATTTATTTTTTATTTCATTTTTTATTTATTCCTCTAGCTCAAAGTGAAATAAGTAGGAGGATTGCAACAACCCAAGAGGTAGAGGAAGGGCATAATTGAAATAACATGGTTATATATTGCTTCTATACATTCATGATTTAAATGTTTCCATATGTTATTTAATTATAATATTATTTCATTCCTTCCATGCTCACATTACTAAACATTCATTTAGACCATATACAATGAAGGAAGGAGAGTCATCATATTTATTTAATTATTTCTATTAAAGTCGCCTTACATTTTTGGATGTAAATGTGTATAAATACTATGTAATCCCAACATGAAGTGTTAAAGAAAACTTTTTTCTCTTCTCTCAAGCATTTTTGGGGAAGATGAATCATCTTTATCTAATATTTAAATGCTTTATATTTTATATTGTAGAATTTTTTTTTTCTTAAACATCAAAGATGAAGATGTAACTACTCAGCCTAAGGTCTTATATGGTTAATAGGTAGAAAGACATAAAATAACTTCAAACATGGAAGCATATCTTAACCACAAATGGGATGCTCTTCATATTTGCATGTTGACCACAAACAGATTTGAAAGATGAGATTTTAGAGCTTGCCCCCATTTAATCCCACGAAGAAGAAGAAAAAGAAGAAGCTGGTGGCTCAAGATCATGCTGAAGAGGTGGAGAAGTTAGTTGAAACAATGGAGAATTTATCAGTCTGATTCCTCTTATGTTCATCACGATAATATGAGATAACATGATGGATATCACAATACAAGAAAGTTGATTTGAGACGTATATCTCTTCCAATAAATTCCCACAATAAATTATCATCATCAACATTAATCAGATCTTCACCCAAAGATAGTAGATAAAAAAAACAATTTTTAAATCTAAAGACACTCCCCTTGCATTCCAGGTTCTCCATTGCCCCAATTCCGAAATAAAAAGTGTGTAAGTCTGCCTTAATTGGCCTAAATGTCCAAAAAAAGAAGAAATTTTTAAAATTAGTACAATAAATTCTTTTCTTCTGGAAGTGTAGGACAATAACAAGCAAATAGAACAGCTTATAATCTTCCTATAAGTGCTATATAAACCTATAATCATCAAGTCTTTTATGAATTTGATTGATACTTAACAACTTTTTTACTAAGTTTTTTCTACTTTAATTGTCCATTATCTAAAACCAATACTTGAATTTTGTACCTAGTCTCTTGCTGACAATGCTATTCATCTCTTATGATTTTTCTTTTTTGCTTTTTATTTTAGAATTGGGGCAATGGAGAACCTGGAATGCAAGTTGAGTGTCTTTATAATTAAAATTTGTAATTTTGATCTCCTATCTTTGGGTGAAGATCAGTTTGATGTTGTTGATGATGATTTTTTATGGGAATTTATTGGAAGGAATATATGCCTCAAATCAACTTTCCTGTATTGTGATATATATCAATCATGGAAAGAAGAGGAATTTGACTGACCTAGCCAACAGATTTGTTCCATTACATGGAAGAGATCATTTTTAGGTTTAATTTTTTTCCTTCAGTTCTTACTAAACATCCACTTAGACCATATGCAATGAAGGAAGAAGAGTCATTATATTTATTAATTATTTTTATTAAATTCTCCTTACTTATTTGGATGTAAATGTGTATATATACTATTTAATTCAACATAAAGTGTTAGAGAAAAAGAAAAAAATCTTCTCTTAAACATTTCCACTAAAAAAATTCTTCCTTTGTCATAGAATCCTTTCTTCTCTTTTGTTTCTCCAAACTTGAACAAACACTTATCATTCTTGCAAATGATGAGTATATTTGGGCTAACAAAAGGATGTTGATCATCTTTATTACAAAGGTTTTTAGGCAGTTGCCCCCGGTAAAAGTTTTAAAATACTATGGTCTTTAGGCAATTGCCCCAATATAATTAAATGCATTGTGTAGAGATGTTATTGTTAGGGAACTATGAACCAAATATAAAGAGAAATGGTAAATAGAATCCAAAAATATCCTTAAACCAAAATGTTTTCCGAGGGCACTGCCCCTTGACCCCCGACATATCTACGAAGCGTATGAAAATCAATGATATGAAAAAATAGGAATCAAGCTAAATTCAAGACAACTTCAACCAACATTTTATAATAATTGAATGATTAATCATCTTTAGCAACCATTTTCTTTTGGTTTCTATTGTTTGGTCGCTATTGGCCTAATTTTTTTGCAAAGGGTCGAGCCAAATTTGAGGCAACACTAATCGTTACTTGTAAGTTTGCCTAAAAACACAATTTTTAAATCTAAAGACACTCCCCTTGCATCATAGGTCCTCCATTGCCCCAATTCCGAAATAAAAAGTGTGTGTAAGTTTGCCTTAATTGGCCTAAATGTCCAAAAAAAGAAGAACTTTTTAAAATTAGTATAATAAATTTTTTTCTTCTAGAAGTGTAGGACAATAACAAGCAAATAGACCAGCTTATAATCTTCCTAGAAGTGCTATATAAACCTATCATCATGAAGTCTTTTTTATGAATTTGATTGCTACTTAACAACTTTTTTACTAAGTTTTTTTCTACTTTAATTGTCCATTATCTATAACCAATACTTGCATTTTGTACCTAGTCTCTTGCTGACAATGCTATTCATCTCTTATAATTTTTTTTTTGCTTTTTATTTTAGAATTGGGGCAATGGAAAACCTAGAATGCAAATGGAGTGTCTTTATAATTAAAATTTGTAATTTTGATCTCCTATCTTTAGGTGAAGATCTGTTTGATGTTGTTGATGATGATTTTTGATGGGAATTTATTGGAAGGAATCTATGCCTCAAATCAACTTTCCTGTATTGTGATATATATCAATCATGGACAGAAGATGAATTTGAATGACCTTGCCAACAGATTTGTTTTATTACATGGAAGAGGTAATTTTTAGGTTTAATTTTTTTTCCTTCGGTTCTTACTAAACATCCACTTAGACCATATGCAATGAAGGAAGAAGAGTCATTATATTTATTAATTATTCCTATTAAAGTCTCCTTACTTATTTGGATGTAAATCTGTATATATACTATTTAATTCAACATCAAGTGTTAGAGAAAAAGAATAAAAAATATTCTCATAAACATTTCCAGTAAAAAAATTCTTCCTTTGTCGTAGAGTCCTTTCTTCTCTTCTCTTGCTCCAAACTTGGACGAACACTTATCATACTAGCAAATGATGAGTATATATGGGCTAACCAATGGATGTTGATCTTTGTTACAAAGGTTTTTAGGCAATTGCCCCCCCCCCCCGGTAAAAGTTTTAAAATACTATGGTCTTTAGGCAATTGCCCGCAATATAATTAAATGCATTGTGTAGAGATGTTATTATTAGGGAATGATGAACCAAATATAAAGAGAAATGGTAAAGAGAATCCAAAAATATCCTTAAACCAAAATGTTTTTTGAGGGCGCTGCCACTAGAAACCCTAGTAGGGGCACTGCCCCTTGACCCCCAACATATCTATGAATCGTATGAAAATAAATGATATGAACTCAAGAAAACTTCAACCTACATTTTATAATAATTGAATGATTAATCATCTTTAGCAACCATTTACTTTTGGTTTCTTTTGTTTGGTCGCTATTGGCCTAATTTTTTTTATTTTTTTTTTTGCAAAGGGTCGAGCAAAATTTGAGGCAACACTAATAGTTACTTGTAAGTTTGCCCACCCTCCAGTAAAAGTTTTTAAATACTATTGTCTTTATGCAATTGCCCCAACATAATTAAAAGCATTGTGTAGAGATGTAATTGTTAGGGAACGTGAACCAAGTATAAAGAGAAATGGTAAAGAGAATCCTAAAATATCCTTAAACCAAAATGTTTTCAGAGGGCGCTGGCACTAGAAACCCCAACAGGGGCACTGCCCCTTGACCACCGATATATCTACGAAGCGTATGATAATCAATGATATGAAAAAAAAAAGGAATCGAGATAAATTCAAGACAACTTCAACCTATATTTTATAATAATTGAATGATTAATCATCTTTAGCAACCATTTGCTTTTGGTTTCTATTGTTTGGTCGCTATTGGCCAAATTTTTTTTACAAAGGGTCGAGCCAAATTTGAGGCAATACTAATAGTTTCTTGTAAGTTTTCCCCCACCCTCCCCTGCGAAAAATAAGGCTGGGTCTGCCCCTGTTAACGTCTGTAAGTTCCTGGGGAACATTTACATGAGTTTTGTGGGTCTCCGAAAGGATTCAACTCATGGGATTCAAATGCAAAGAGTACGACCGCAATATTCCGTAGGACAAAATGATCGTAGCCCTTTACACTCGACAAAAGTAGGCCAATGGGAGGACAGATGAGATCATACATATGATTAATCATGGAGGATAGCGGCTTTCACCTACACACCTCAACGGGTAATAGTATATATAACCTAATCAAAGTCACGAGATTTCCCCCATTCAATACATTAGTTTGAATGAGGTTTATTTGATGTTGGGATCGATCTCCCATGGGCGCAAGCCCCCGTGGTTAATACATCCTAAGCCTTGAACTAGGAAAACTCTCGATTAAGGGTGTTGTATTATTTGCTTCTTAATTTGGTACACAGAGAAAGTTCCTAAGTTCTATTCCGAAGAAATTAAACTCTTCTCTTTATTATTAGTGAGGATTAGACCTTTAAATGAAATAAAATTATGATTAAAATTTTATGTTTAAAAGATCAAAGATCGGATTACTATCCTAAGAGAAATGATAGATTCAGAATTCATAAAAAGTTGACACCATGAGGGGACTTATAGCTTAAATCCCACAAGGGATCTAAGCGGCCCCGACTTAGATTTACCACTCTGCTCGGAAAGGGGTATTAGCTAAACTCCACCTAGAGTATCAAATCCATGTTGTTCAGTCTTATGTAAATGCAAGAGTGGTGGGAGGCACAGAAAAGGAAATAAGTATCAAACCCGACCATGAACAGTACTATATAATACAAAGTGAACTATCCCTCTATGTTGCTAATGAAAAATCTATATGCTGACTCAAGGCTATGCATGCGTAGGTAGGGCCAATTAGGATTGGCCAATAGTCACTATGAAGTGAAAAAGGCTTACTTAATTAAAAGAAGTTTTCACAACACTAGGATTAAAAAAGTTATGCATGACTCTTGTAAACAAATCATCACATCAATCATATTAATCAGAGTGTCCAAAAGTCTGTGGTAAGTGCCACTTATTATACAACCCAAGAAGTAATGAAAAGTAGAGGTGGCCGGACCCCACTGACAACATCCCGGATTCTATCCCTATGAAATGACGCAAGTTTTAAAAATGAGGTATTTTTTATCTTCATCTTCTTTTCCTTCGAGCTCCTCATGTTTCACCATCCAATAGGATATCCAAATGAGAAGAAATTCCCTATAAAGGGTTTTGTTTTCACTTTGGATCCCTAACACATTAAAAATACCTCATTTTTAAGCTTTCACAACACTTGACATCAAATTACATTGATCACCTACAAAAAATACATATTAGCACAATTATAATAAAAATCACACATCATCCATAACCTAATCCTTAGGGCCATATTCCCAAGGGGCTTTTTAGCATTCCTCGTAGTACATATTAAAAAGCATATTTATGATGATAGTATTTATATATTGCCCTTTAGGAACATGGCCACCTGCAAGAGATATTTCTATAAAAATCTAATTAACCACTTAAGAGCAAGTGCCCACTCATCAATCAAAATGAAATGAAAATAGTAAAAAAAAACAAGCCTCCGACTGCCTCTACAGGTATTTGATATTAATACCGGCTGTCAACCGGCAGCTGGGCCCCTGATAAAATTGGCATTTGAGATGGTTGGTATGTCACTGTTAATTAATCGGCAGTCGCTGGCCCTATGACCACCGAAAATTACCGACTATGTTTTACGCTAAAAAGCCACTGAAAAAATTAACCACCAGAAATTGACCACTGCAATTTATTCCTACACAGTTTATACCGCCAGAACATTTATGATAACCGTCGATAATTTGTAATTTTCCTGTAGTGCACAAGGGATAGAAACAAAAGGCAGAACATACAACAGAACAACAAAACATAAGAGAAAAACAAAATAATCATTTAGCTTTTGAAATGTAAGACAGATCGACGTTATCCAAGTTAATCAAACCTCTCATCGGGCGAGGTAAAGTCATAGCATCAAAATCTTGAAATGGCATTAAATTGGAAACCAAATTTAGCCAATCAATTAGCCACGAATTAGCTTCATGATAAATATGAGAAACAAAGTAATTCAAATTGCTAAGAGAGACTACTTAATATGTTTAATAAAAATAATTGTCATGGCTACCAACAACAACACCAATTAGAATATGGATTAAGAACATGTTCCACCCATACAGTCACAATACCCAATCTCTGGCACATCTTAAGCCTATAAGACAAGGCCATAATCTCAGCAGTATTAACATTACATATATTTTAATGGACCATAAAAAATAGAAGCAACATTGCCCAAATGATTATGAATAATTCCACCAGCACCAAAAGAGGAGGAATTAACTTAACCGTCAATATTTATTTTGCAAAAAGGAAGGGAAGGCTTGATCCACCTCATAATCCTTTCATTCTTCTCAATACCTCAGCTACTCATGGAAATATCCAAATCTAAAGCAATGGCATTACAACTATAAAAGTTTTTATCCGTTATGAGATTCACATAATATAATTGCAAAATTTTGTCTTTCACTTTAGCAATTATACTCCTAAACTCCATTTTTAGTATCTCTATGTTTAGAATCATTTCTTTCCATCCAAAGGAACCACGTAATGAAGATAGGCCTTAACTTGAAAATATGCCCTTTGGAAGGGTTAAGCCAGCACTGTAAATTAGTCATCACATCATTATTGTGGTTAAACTCACATATATTTGCCCAATCAAAAAAACTACTCCAAACTCTAATGGAAATACCACCATTGACGAACACATGATTGATAGTTTCAATGTTAGAACGACATTGGCATTTTGAAAGCAAATTAAAACCTTTTTTATCAACAGCTCATCAAGAGGTAACCAATTATGGATAGTTTTCTAAACAATAATGGAATAAGATAAAATAATGTTATAAGTGTAAAGCCACTCATCCACCTATACATCCTCATATCTGTAACACCTAACTTAGTATTATGCTTCTCTTTTAATGGTCAACATTTAGCACCATAAAGCATTGTAGGTCTAACCATCATCTTATAGAATTTTCCCTTAAGTTTGAGGGAGGCTTTTCTATTGCACAACAAGCCCGATGCATTCCTCCACTTCAACCATCCAACTTGAATTTTGCTGATAATATCTCCATTTATTTTACCATCACTCTAAATAATAGATCCAAGATATTTAGAATGTGTACTCTTATTAATGACTTGATCGCTCAAGTCATAATCCCCTAACTAGGTCTATTGCTATGAAAATTAAACTCCATATATTTAGTTTTAGAATTACTCAAGTGAAAACCTTTAGACTCTAAGGTTGACCTCCATAATTCAAGTTTACCTTCAACTCCATCTCTAGTCTTATTAACAAGAAGAAAATCATCAGCAAAAAGCATACACCAATGGTATATTCTCTTGCAAATGTCTAGTGAGAACATCCATAATTAAAGCAAAAAGATATGAACTTAAGGCTGATTCTTGCTGTAATTCAACCGAAATAGGAAAATACTTTGTCAAACCATCTTGTGTGTGAACACAAGTAATAGCTCCTGCATATATATCTTTAATGTTTTGAATATAAGAGTTATTAATTCCTTTCTTTTCAAGAACTCACCATAGTATCTCTTGGAACTTTATCATATGCTTTCTCTAAATCAATAAATCTCATATGAAAATTCTCCTTATTCTCTTTATATTTCTCCAACAAACCTCTCAATAAATGTATGGCTTCCATAGTAGATCTTCCCGGCGTGAATCCAAATTGATTTTGAGAAACATTAGTATCACGCCGCAACCTACGCTCTATAACCCACTCCCATAATTTTAAAGTAAGACACATTAACTTAATTCCTATATAACTTGCACACTTCTGTGCATCACCTTTATTCTTAAAAATAGGAATTAACACACTCATTCTCCACTAATATGACATCTTTTTAGTCTTCAAAATTATTAAGATAGTTGCTATTTGCATGCTTTAGAATTGTATTTGCTCTTATGTGTACTGACATTTCAGGAAAAACGAACTCCAGACTACGAAGACTTCAAATTAAATTCAGCATGCGATATTTTGTATAATTTGAAGCTTGCACTTTTCTTAGAAATCAAATTGAAAGGGAGTTATTGTATTTTGAGTGAGTAAAAACATACACACACATAAGGAGATCATATAAAATTTATACTGATCGTACAGGACGATTTCCAGTTCGTACTGGACGATCAGACAGTTATCTCCTATATAGCATATGGAACGAATATGAACTTGCTCGAATAAATTTTTAAGTCCTATTCGTCCAGGACGAAATAAATTATCGTCCAGGATGATTGGCTCTCTGGAAAATTTTCGTCCAGACGAAATTAAATTATCGTCCGTGGCGACCAGTTCTCTGGAAATATTTCGTCCAGACGAAATTAAATATCGTCCAGGACGATCGGGTCTCTGTCCAGAAAATTTTCATGGTCCTCAAGCGAAAATTAAATTATCGTCCGTGGCGATTGGTCCTCTGGAAAATTTTCGTCCAGACGAAATAAATTATCGTCCAGGACGATCGGTCCTCTATAAAAATTTCATCCAGATGAATAAATTTTCGTCCAAACGATAAACCGACTTAGAAAAGTTTTCAGCAGTTTCTAGAACCGACCTTGTAATAACCGTTCGTACTGGACGAACCTAGTTCGTACAGGATGATCAGTTGTACGAAGACATTTTATACACATATTCAAATAGGGTCGTTTCAGATCGTTTAAGTAAAATCGTCCAGGACGATCCACGATCGTACAGGACGATCCACTGCGAATAGAATTGAATACTTGCAGTTTTTGGGCGGTTCTTCTTGTCTTTTGTATAAATAGTCCAAATTAGTCTGCCACCCAATCTTTTTGTCATTTGATCTTCGTGCCTCTTGACAGAATAGCCAAGGAGAGAGTGGAAGAGAGCATTCAAGGGAGGAGTCCTACCACTGGAGCGAGAAGGCTTCACTTGGAGTTCAAAGGTAAGATTCTCTACTTGTGAATTGGGATTACTTCACTCTTTTCCTTCTTCCTTCTAGATTCTTGTGAGAAGATCTGTCAAGGAGATCCGGTTCTCTGCCGACACTTGGAGAGTGTGAACAGCCGAAGGGTTCTCTGCCCACACTAGGAGAGTGTGAAAGGACGGAAGGGTTCTCTGCCCACACTAGGAGAGTGTGAAAGGACGGAAGGGTTCTCTGCCCACACTAGGAGAGTGTAAAAGGACGGACGGTTCTCTGCCAACACTGAGGATAGTGTGAAAGGACGGACGGTTCTCTGCCAACACTAGGAATTGTGTAAAAGGACGGACGGTTCTCTGCCGCACCGGGGAGTGGTGAAAAGAGTGTGTTGTAAAGGCTTCTCCGCCTTGCTGTGGGTGCAAAAGGAGAGTCACTATTTGGTATTAGTGCAATACTCAGAGGGTGCCTCTGGGAGTGGATGTAGGTCTGGTTATAGACCAAACCACTATAAATCTGGTGTCATTTACTTTACTGTTTTTACGTTTCTGCACTTTATATTTCAGTTTTAAAAAACTCTGTGGTTGAAAAACATATTTCTACAAATTTTAAAAGAAATTTTATTTCGGTTCAAAAAATTTTTCTAAAGGGGACTTAAATTTTTTAAACTACCAATTCACCCCCCTCTTGGTAGCCTTGGGACATTCACTTAGGCTTAACAACCTAATTACTAGACTCAACAAGTGGTATCAGAGCTCCGTTTCAAAATCATAAGTTTGAACTACTTTTTGATTAACGTAGATGGCTACTTTCGGAAACCGAAACACACCTGAGGGTTACTCTATCACTAGACCTCCACTGTTTGACAATATTCCTTTTGATTTTTGGAAAACACGCATGTCTACTTTCTTACAGTCACTTGATTATCGCATGTGGATGTTAGTCCAGGATGGCTACACAAAACCAACTAGATTAGTTGATGGAGTAATGGTAGAAATACCTTATACAGATTGGACTGTAGAAGAACGTGACTTAGCACAATTAAATGCCAAATGTTTTAAACAGTTTCTTTTGTGCTTTAAAATCTGAAGACTACATGCGGGTTTCCACTTGCAAAAGTGGAAAGGACATATGGGATAGACTTTGTATAACTTATGAAGGGACAAATGAGGTTAAACAATCAAGGCTCAATATCTTGTTACATGACTATGAATTGTTTCGCATGAAACCTAATGAATCTATTTCCGACATGTACACAAGATTTACACAAATTGTCACTTCTTTGCATGCACTCGGTAGGGAATTAACTAATGCTGAAATGGTTAATAAAATTCTTCGTTGTTTACCTACTGCTTATGATGCAAAAATTACTGCAATTACAGAGTCTAAAGATTTAAACATTTATTCTATTGACAATCTTCTTGGTTCACTCATTGCTTATGAGCAAGGAGTAAGTCAAAGGAAGATTGATGCAGGTGAACCACGAAAGGAGAAGAATATAGCACTAAAAGTGGAAGAGTCAGAGAGTGAACACTCACAACCTGAGGATGAAGATGATATTGCACTGATGACTAGACAATTCAGAAGCTTTTTAAAGAGGAAGCAGAAGAGACGCCAGCAATGGAGTAGAGGTAAGTTTAACAGAAATGACAAGGTTTCTAATGAAGTGATTTGTTATGAATGCAGGAAACCAGGTCATATCAAGACTGATTGCCCAAAACTCAAAGCCACTCTTGGTAAGGAGAAGATTGAGGAGAAACCTATGGTAAAGAAGGGCAAGAAGAAGTTTCAAAGAGCTTTTTGGGCAGACTCAGCTTCAGACTCATTAGAGACAGAAAAAGAAGAAGAAGTCACTAATCTTTGCTTGATGGCTGACAATGTAGATCGCTCAGATCAAGAAGAGGTATGTGACTTATCCTATGATGAATTATTTGAAGTTTCTGAACACATGCATGATGCATATAAGAAAATGAAAAAGATGCATACTAGTATTATCTTAGAACTGGAAGAACTCAAAAAGGAACATGAAATCCTTAGGAAAGACCATGCTTTAATAGATGACAACCACATGAAACTACTTGATGAATATGATGACTTGAATAAGAATTTTGAAAATCTAAAATCATCCTATGCTGATCTTGAAAAGGAATTTAAAAATTTTAAGGATGAATCTGAGAGCAAAGCATATAGAATCAATTATACAAATCGAATTTTGGAAGATATGAATTCATTTTACAAACTAACTATAAGAGCTCTCGAGGATAATAAGAAACCCCCCAGACTTGAAGATTTTACAAATCCTAAATATTATCCTAAATTTATGAAATCCCTTAGAAGACAATCACATGGAAGAAAACTTAGGAATATTTTTCCTAATGTTAAATGTAATAATTGTGGATTTTTGGGACATTTAGCTCACACCTGTACCTTGATGATAAAATCTAATTTGGTGTGGAGACCTAAGATGCATAAACCTAGACATGTCATACATGCATCTGATTATAAATTGCTAAAAGGAGAACCCAAACTTGTTTGAGTTCCCAGGTCTAACATTTGATATTTATGCAGAATTGCTCTCACACAAGACCTCGTGGGAGCATATGCTACCTGGATAGCGGATGTTCAATGCATATGACTAGAGATACTATATAATTCATATCGCTAGAAGCAATGAATGGAGGCAAGGTTACACTTGGATATAACACCACAAAGAAAGTGATTGGATCTGGTATGATTGGTAATTTTAAAAACTTTTTTTATAGACAATGTGTTATTGGTTGAAGGCTTAAAGCATAATTTGTTAAGTATAAGTCAGCTATGTGACAAGGGATATAATGTGAATTTTTACCTACTACCTACATATTAAGCCTAAATGGAAAAGAAGTTTTAAATGAAAAAAGGGTAAACAATGTTTACATGCTAGATTTGAATTCATTTCATACTCCTATTGCTTTCTGTTTGAAAACTATTTCTGATGAATCTTGGCTTTGGCATAGGAGACTTTGTCATTCTAGTATGAAAAATCTTAGAAGAATTACCCAAAAGAATTTAGTGAGAGGTATACCAAAACTAGACTTTACTAAGGACCACCTTTGTGATGCATGTCAATTAGGAAAACAAGTGAAGTCCTCTTTTAAGTCCAATAATGATCTTAGAACTAGTAAACCATTGGAAATTCTTCACATGGATCTTTTTTGGACCAGTAGGAACTGTAAGTCTAGGAGGGAAGGTATACGGATTTGTTATTGTGGATGATTTCTCTAGATTCACTTGGGTTAGATTTCTTTTTCATAAAAGTGAATCATTTGAGGAATTCAGAAATTTTTCAACTTGGATTCAGAGAAAACTAGGATGTGAAATAATGTCTTTACAAAGTGATCATGGAGGAGAATTTGAAAATGAAAGATTTGAAAATTTTTGTAAAGAAAAAGGGTTGATCACAATTTTTCTGCACCTAGAACCCCTCAACAAAAAATGGGGTAGTTGAAAGGAAAAACAAAACATTAATAGAAGCCGCCAGAGCAATGTTGGCAGAATACTCACTTCCTAGATATTTTTGGGCTGAGGCGGTTAGCACTGCATGTTATGTTCTGAATAGGGTGAATGTGAGATCGAATTTAAATAAAACACCCTATGAGTTACTAAAAGGTAGAACACCAAATTTGTCTCATTTGCATGTTTTTGGTTGCAAGGTGTTCATTCATAACAATGGAAAAACTGCCTTAGGAAAATTTGATCCAAAATCAGATGAAGGAATTTTTGTTGGATATTCAAGTGTTGGAAAATCTTATAGGGTATTCAACAAAAGAACTTTAGTTATTGAAGAAACCACACATGTTGTATTTGATGAATCTGGAAATTTAGAAGAGCCAAAAATTGTTGAAGAAGAAATTGAGGAAAACTCCCAAAAGATTGATAGATTAAATTTGGAAGAAAATGTGGAAGAAAACTTGGAAAGAGAAAACCCTTTGCCTAGAGATTTGAGATTTTCTAAAAACCACCCAAGAGAATTGATCATAGGAGAACCTAGTGAGGGTGTTAGAACTAGGCGTGGATTAAATAAGGAAGTCAATCATTCAGCCTTTATTTCAACCATTGAACCCACTAATATTGATCAGGCACTTTCTGATGAATTTTGGATATTGGCCATGCAAGAGGAATTAAATCAATTTGTAAGAAATAAAGTTTGGGAATTAACTACAAGGCCAAAAGATCAAAAAGTGTTGTTGGAACTAAGTGGGTGTTCAAAAATAAAATGAATGACTCAGGAGTAGTCATTAGAAATAAGGCTAGATTAGTTGCTAAGGGGTATAATCAAATTGAAGGAATTGATTTTGAGGAGACCTTTGCCCCTGTAGCAAGACTTGAAGCAATTAGGGTTTTACTTGCCTTTGCCTGTTTTAAAAGTTTTAAATTGTTTCAAATGGATGTCAAAAGTGCCTTTTTGAATGGTGTTATTGAAGAAGATGTTTTTGTAGAACAACCTCCAGGATTTGAAAATTCAAAATACCCAAATCATGTTTTTAAGTTAAAAAAGGCATTATATGGATTGAAACAGGCACCTAGGGCTTGGTATGAGAGATTGAGCACTTTCCTACTTGAAAGATCTTTTGAAAAAGGAAGTGTGGATACAACTCTCTTCTTAAAGAAATTTGGAAAGGAAATACTCATTGTTCAAATTTATGTGGATGATATCATCTTTGGATCTTCAAATAAAAATCTTTGTGATGATTTTTTCTAATACAATGAGTAGTGAATTTGAAATGAGTCTAATGGGAGATTTGAATTACTTTCTAGGTTTTAGCATCAAGCAACTTGAGGAAGGGACATTTCTTAGTCAAACTAAATATATTAAGGACATCCTCAAGAAATATGAAATGGACAATGCTAAACCTGTTAGTACACCAATGAGTTCCTCAGTTCAGTTGGATAAGGACCTTAAGGGAAAATCTGTTGATCAAAAGAAATATAGAGGGATTATTGGATCTTTGCTTTACTTGACTGCTAGCCGACCAGATATTATGTTCAGTGTTTGCTTGTGTGCTAGATTTCAATCAGATCCAAAAGAATCACATTTGACAGCAGTGAAAAGGATTTTAAGATACTTACTAGGAACTCAAAACTTAGGAATTTGGTATCCTAAGTTTAGCTCTTCATTTGAAATTATTGGTTATTCAGATTCTGACTTTGCAGGCTGTAGAGTGGATAGGAAAAGCACTTCTGGAACATGTCAATTCATTGGAAATTCATTAGTTTCTTGGTCCAGTAGAAAACAAAATTCAGTAGCTCTATCTACTGCAGAAGCAGAATACATTGCATTAGGAAGTTGTGTGGCACAAGTACTTTGGTTAAAACAACAGTTGATTGATTTAGGATTATCTGTAGGCACTATTCCAATTTATTGTGACAATACTAGTGCTATTTATATTTCCAAAAATCCTATTCAACATTCTAGAACCAAGCACATTGATATAAGACATCATTTATAAGGGATCATGTATCCAAAGGAGAAATTGAACTCACATATGTTTCAACTGAAAATTAACTTGCAGACATTTTTACAAAAACTTTAGCCCTTGATACCTTCAGTACTTTAAGAACAAGGCTAGGTGTTATTGAACTAAATGCTTAATCAAAATGTCTTTGCAACATTGATATTTATGTTTTTTTATTTTATTTTTTATTTTGTTAATTTTTTTTTGTTTTTGTGTGTTTTGAATGAATTTGTTTTTGAGTGTAAGTTTTTGTTTTAAGTTTTCTGTGTTTTTAAATGTTTAGTTTGATTTTCTTTAATTAAAATTCAAAATTCAAAAATTAGAGGAAATCGTCCAGGACGATTTTTGTTTCGTACTGGACGATGTGAGATAAATTGGTTTGCGTGCATTTTAACCGTTTTGAGAGCAGTTTTTAATTAGATCGTCTGTACGATATTACAATCGTCCAGGACGATTTTTTTTTTCTCTCAAACGTCGAGACGATTGAATGCAGCGGTTGAGTGGATAAGACAATTTTTAATATGGATTTCGTCTGTACGAATTTTTGGTTCGTCCAGACGAACAGATGTCGTTTCAGTGTAGGGGACGGTTTTCAAGAGACATTTAAATGAGTTACTTTTAGATCGTCTGTACGAAATTTTTTTCGTATGTACGATCGGTCAAGTCAAAAGTCTGTACGAAGGATCGTATCGTAAGTTGTGTTGATTACGAAAAGACGTTACATTTTGGACGAATTTGATCGTCTGTACGAAATATTTTTGTCCAGACGAACGATGATTTTCGTCCAGGACGAACTTTTTTTCGTCCAGGATGAACGTATCATTTTCTTTAAATATGAAGGCTTTCTAACTTAACAATCATACTTTCAAACTTCTCTTTCAATCCCTTTCTACTTCAAATTGTCAATGGCCTCTTCAAGCAAAAGACAAAAGGTATTAGCGAAAAAGCCGAATAGGAATGCCTCAGAAAACTTGCTTTCCAAGGCGAATGAGGAATCCTTTCCTCGTTTTGCTTCTGCCAAAATAAACTCCATCTCGCATTTTAATCCAAAGCGAGATAATTTATAAGGTAATGCACCTTTTTGCCTCAACCCAATTCCATTTCATACTTTCTCTCGTCCACTTTCTACAACAAACAAACCTTCCACTACTTCCTAGCAAACATGAGTTTTAACTCGGACCACTCTTCCATTAGTTCCTTTGTTTTCAAGCAAAAAGTAGAAATCACTAAGCATGACATTGGAGCATTTCTAAACGTAAGGACTGAAGGATATAGAGCCCACACCCTAATGAGTGAAACTACATTCAGATGGGATCAAGTCAATAATGCGATTAGAAAGAATAGTTTAAACTATCATGTTGCTAGAGTCTCTGGGATGACCAAGAATGCCCGTATCATCCAGCATATCCTTCGTTCTTCAATCATTCCTAAAGCTGGTGATAGGATCAATATTACCCCTCTCCTTTCTGTTCTAACTTTTTTGATTATAGATTGTCACCCTATCGACGAAGCCCAACTTATCATAGATCATATCTATGGGCTTTCAGAAATAGGACATGCTGAACAGAAGAGAAAAAGGAATATTTCTTTGGGACATTTAATTACTTACATTTTGGAAAAGAAATATAATTTGGTTCATCCTGATGACGAATATGAAGAGCCAGTTTACTATAATGATGCTTCCTTCAGATTGCTCTTCAGGGAGGAAAAAGAAAAAGAAAAAGCACATGCCAGTGCTTCAGAAGAAGAAGAAGAAGAAGGAGCGCAAACCTCTGCACCTCAGTCAGATTATCAGAATCTGATTGAGAGATTTGATAGATTAGAGACTCATATTGATCAAAGGTTTGATCAATTTGATGCTCAACTTATGCAGCAACAACAAGACATTGGTATCATTAGAAATGAAGTACATGATATCAATACCAATGTAATGTTGATGGCCTCCTACTTCAACCTTTTCGGTGGCATTCCTCCTCCTCCTCCTCCTCCACCAGAACAATATAGATGGATTTCTGTGTCTTTGTTGTACTCGTGTTTTTATGTTTTGTTGTGTTAGTGTTTATGTTAAGTGTTTTTTTTTTTTTTAAAGTAAGTGTATTTTGTTAATTGTCTTTAGATATTTTGAAATGTGTAATCGTTTCACTAATATCAATGCATTTCGTACTTGTTTCAAAGTTGATTTTTTTTAAATGTGATTAATTTTTATGAATTTCATTAGTATTATTTAATCTTCATAGTGCTTAAATTAGATTGTAATTTGAGATTATCTACATTAGAAAATCTAGTCTTTCTTAATTTAAAAGTTGTTTATAACTTGTTGTAATTAGAACTTTTAAAATTCATGTCTATTCATTTAGACTACATAAAAGTTAATATTATTATTGCAATTTAGATGTTTTTTTTATTTTGTATTTCCTTGCTCAAATAATATTTATGCACTTAGAAATATTTGAAATTTTAGATTATTGATTTTGGAAAGAATTGGTCTCAATTACTCTTGAAAATTGTACAAAAAGTACAAAAATCAAAAGGAAATGCGCAAAGGTTCGCAAAAATGAAAAAGAGGCACAAAATCAGCCCAATATCAAAAGATGCACAAAAATGTGCCCAAAAATTTTGAAAAAGATGCGCAAAGCGCCACATGTGGTAATTCTCTTCTTTCCAAATTCTTTCAATCTCTTAATTCAAATTGATCTTATGTTCATTTATATTCTATTGAACTTTGAAATATCAAATTTTTCTTCATCTCTCTTGTAATGATTTTCTATATTGAAATGTCTAAATTGAATCATGTATTTGATAAATTCTTCTTACTTACAATGTTATATCACTTTTTAAATTTCATGAATTTCTATGATTGACCTAATATTTTTAGTTTAAAATTGCATACCTTATGTCAATCACCATTTAGATTAAATCTTCAAATGAATTTCATACAATTACTTACATTTCTCGTCTATTTCTTCTTCACTTTTTGTTGTTGTCAAAAAGGGGGAGAGATAATTGTGTTTGTATGTGTTTGTATGTTTTGTTTTCTCTAGTTTATTTTTTTTTAATGGTTCAAAATGCCTCCTTATTTTCATGCATTCATCAATTCAGGGGGAGTTTAGGAGATTTGTTTAAATTGAAACCATACAAACAATAATGTTTTGCCCATCATCAAAAAGGGGGAGATTGTTAAGATAGTTGCTATTTGCATGCTTTACATTTTTGCAACTTATGAAGTTTTGATGATTCCAAACATTATTGTTCAAATGTGTAGTTATCTCCTAACATTTTTTTTAGAAGAATTGTATTTGCTCTTGTGTGTACTGACATTTCAGGAAAAACGAACTCCAGACTACGAAGACTTCAAATTAAATTCAGCATGCGATATTTTGTATAATTTGAAGCTTGCACTTTTCTTAGAAATCAAATTGAAAAGGGAGTGATTGTATTTTGAGTGAAGTGAATAAAAACATACACACACATAAGGAGATCATATAAAATTTATACTGATCGTACAGGACGATTTCCAGTTCGTACTGGACGATCAGACAGTTATCTCCTATAGAGCATATGGAACGAATAAGAACTTGCTCGAAAAATTTTTCTAAGTCCTATTCGTCCAGGATGAAATAAATTATCGTCCAGGACGATTGGCTCTCTGGAAAATTTTTGTCCAGACGAAATTAAATTATCGTCCGTGGCGACCGGTTCTCTGGAAATATTTCGTCCAGACGAAATTAAATATCGTCCAGGACGATCGGGTCTCTGGAAAATTTTCGTCCAGACGAAATTAAATTATCGTCCGTGGCGATTGGTCCTCTGGAAAATTTTCGTCCAGACGAAATAAATTATCGTCCAGGACGATCGGTCCTCTGTAAAAATTTCGTCCAGACGAATAAATTTTCGTCCAAACGATAAACCGACTTAGAACAGTTTTCAGCAGTTTCTAGAACCGACCTTGTAATAACCGTTCGTACTGGACGAACCTAGTTCGTACAGGACGATCAGTTGTACGAAGACATTTCGTACACATATTCAAATAGGGTCGTTTCAGATCGTTTAAGTAAAATCGTCCAGGACGATCCACGATCGTACAGGACGATCCACTGCGTACAGAATTGAATACTTGCAGTTTTTGGGCGGTTTTTCTTGTCTTTTGTATAAATAGTCCAAATTAGACTGCCACCCAATCTTTTTGTCATTTGATCTTCGTGCCTCTTGAGAGAATAGCCAAGGAGAGAGTGGAAGAGAGCATTCAAGGGAGGATTCCTACCACTGGAGCGAGAAGGCTTCACTTGGAGTTCAAAGGTAAGATTCTCTACTTGTGAATTGGGATTACTTCACTCTTTTCCTTCTTCCTTCTAGATTCTTGTGAGAAGATCTGTCAAGGAGATCCGGTTCTCTGCCGACACTTGAAGAGTGTGAACAGCCGAAGGGTTCTCTGCCCACACTAGGAGAGTGTGAAAGGACGGAAGGGTTCTCTGCCCACACTAGGAGAGTGTGAAAGGATGGAAGGGTTCTCTGCCCACACTAGGAGAGTGTGAAAGGACGGACGGTTCTCTGCCAACACTGGGGATAGTGTGAAAGGACGGACGGTTCTCTGCCAACACTAGGAATTGTGTAAAAGGACGGACGGTTCTCTGCCGCACCGGGGAGTGGTGAAAAGAGTGTGTTGTAAAGGCTTCTCCGCCTTGCTGTGGGTGCAAAAGGAGAGTCACTATTGGTATTAGTGCAATACTCAGAGGGTGCCTCTGGGGAGTGGATGTAGGTCTGGTTATAGACCGAACCACTATAAATCTGGTGCCATTTACTTTACTGTTTTTACATTTCCGCACTTTATATTTTAGTTTTAAAAACTCTGTGGTTGAAAATCATATTTCTATAAAATTTTAAAGAAATTTTATTTCGGTTCAAAAATTTTTCTAAAGGGACTTAAATTTTTTAAAACTACCAATTCACCCCCCTCTTGGTAGCCTAGTGGGACATTCACTTAGGCTTAAACAACCTAATTACTAGGACTTATCATCAGGTCCAATAGTTTTTTCACACCTCATTTTCTTTAAAGCCTCTCTAACTTTGGTTTTACTAATACACCGATAAAAATAAAAATCTTTATTTTCATTTAGGGTGCTAACGTCACTGAAGTCAATCTTATTTTACATTCTTCATTAAAAAATTTGGCAAAATATCTCATCCACCTTTATTGAATATTATCTTCTAAGAAAAGTAAATTTTTATCTTCATACTTAATACACTTCATTTGAACTAAATAATTACTAATTCTATATCTTTGTTTTGCTAACTTATACATACATCTTTATCCCTTTATAGTATCTAATATTTTATATCAATCATTAAAAGCTAACCTCTTTGCATCGCAAATAGCTTTCTTAGATTCTTTACGAGCCCTTTATAGATTTTCCAATTATCAGAATTTTTACATATAAACCAATTTTTATAATAAATTTTCTTATTTTTTTTATCTTTTCTTGCACATTTGGATTCCACCACCAACTATTTTTACTATTATGATCTTGTACTTTCGAAAGTTCAAATACATCTTTTGTAATATTCTTAATATCACTAACTACTTTTTCTCACATAACATTAGCATCCTTACGCACAGACAATATTTTAAGATCTAAAATCTTACTCTTAAAAATATTTTTATTAATATTCTTTAAATGCCCCCATGTAATCTTATAAAATCGTTTTACTTTATATTTTATTTTTTGCACCTTTATCATAAAATATAAAACTAATAATTGATGGTGTAACATATCGCTAGATATTATAAATGTTTTTGGGTCTTGTGTTCAAAACGAAAGTCATCTAAATATTAAAAACATTTGATGTATATCAGGTTTTAAGAGAAAGTTTCCCCAAAGGTTAAAATGTTAAAAATAATAGCAAAAATGTAATCACATCCAAAAAATAAATGAGAGACACATTTAGCATGAATCACGAAAAAACAACACTCAAGCTAAACCAGCAACCCCCTTTTATAAAGCACATCCACCATTTTTAAGCCTCTAATCAAACCAAGCCAGTAGTATACATAATACTTTAAAGCAAATCTCTTATGCCACACCCATTTATGCCAGTTTATAGGAGGGAAATCACCATAAAAAAGTCCATGAACATCTTAAATGATGAATAGCAAGAATTGTTGAATTTAATGAAACTAGAGCCATCATTTAAAATATTAACTTTCAAAATAGCCTCTCTAAATTGAAGAGGAATGCTATTAGGTAAGTTCCAATGATTAGGATAAATGAAGTCCTTCACAAGGGAAACACTATTAAAACAGACAAAAGCTCTCTCAACCCCAAAAAAATTAACTAGACTATTGCCACTGCACCAATAATCTCATACCATGGAAAATGCATACAAATCATTGTCCTTCGAGGAAAAGATTTGCTTAGATCTCAATGCACCTTCTGAATGACTTTCCAAAAAATAGAAGATCTAGGAGAAGGGGGTTTCCATGGAGATAAATGCTTTGCTTTGCGCTAAACAACTAAAGGGTAGGAAGAGGACTGGATAATAAGCGATAAATTAGAGAGCATACAAAAGAGTAAGAAATTGCAGATAAATAGGTGAAAGTTTAACCAATACAAAATTATTCTCATTTTTCGGTATTGAAAATACAAATTTGATCAAAAAAATTTTAAAAACACAAAATCTTTGAAAAAAAAAAAAGGTAAAGGTTGCTTAGAGTGAGACTAGTAAATTACTAAATTGAGTGCATTAACGAAAATCACTTCGCGAACTTAAAATCTTAACTTTTTCTTTCTCTCCTCAAAATTTCCTCTAAATTACTCTTACAAACCTCTGTTGCCGAAATGAATAGAATAGGCTTCTAAAAATGTTTTTAGACTTTTAGTGACTATGGATGTTTTTATTAAAATATTAAATTAATATTACATTATTAATTTAATCAATTCATTTGTATAAAATTAAAATAAATTATTTTCAGATTTTAAAAATTGCAAGAAAATATTCATAAAATAAATCTTTTTATTTAAAAAATATTGGTGAAATCAGTTCACAAAACGGAAACATGACCGTCTCAAAATTCTCATTTGTACCGATAGGTGTTAATTTTTTAAGGATTTTCATGATGCTCAAAAATTACAAAAAATTTCATGCCAGTAAAATACTAAAATAACAATACTATAGCGATGATGTTTTGCGATTTGGAGTTATATTGACTTGAGAAAAAAATTATTTACCTAGGCCAAAATACAAGTTATTATAGAACTTCTCTGATTTTAAAACGAACAATGGATGAAGAGCTCAAATGTTTTTTCAAACATTCTAGCATTTCTTTCCTTCCAAAAAGAAAATGGTGCAGCATATCGCCAGATAATATAAATGTTTTGGGGCCTTGTGTTCAAAACATAAAACATCCAAATATTGAAAAAATTGATGTATATTAGGCCTTAAAAGAAAGTTTCCCCCAAGGTTAATAATAATTAACCAGACTATTGCCACTACACCAGTGATCCCATACCATGGAAAATGAATGTCCTTGAAGGAAAAGAATTGCTTAGATCTCAATGCAACCTTCTGAATGACTTTCCAAAACAAAATACAGTCATTTTTTCAATGAAACATACTCAGCAAATTCAATATGGTGAATGAAAAATTAATAAGTATTTAATTTCTTTGTCACTTGTGATTATTTAAAGAACATGCCATAAATTAAAGAGGGAAAGAAATAAATGATCAAAGTCGCATATACCTAAAACTATTACATCTCTTATGTATGCAATAGTTTATAAAATACGATATATTGCACAAATAATGAGAGTGATCAGCATATATACATCTAATCTTGAAAAAGAGCATCAATAAGATTTGTAATGGATACTAAACTATCTAAACAATGCAATCAGTCATTCTCTGAATTTTTAATGAATTGAATCATCATAGGAGGGCCATTTAAATTCCGAGCTAAGCCATAAAAGTAAATTAGGTGTAGCAGTCCAACGCCTATTTTTAAGCATTGATGCGGACTCTTTGCAAACTAAGTTTTTAATCGACCAAATCAATATGAGCGCCGCGCCAATATGCCATCCAACTAGTTCAATCATTCTATCTAATCAAATTTCACAATGATTAATATTGCAAGTAGGTATTGTCATTTCGATTTTTTTAGAATGACTTTTTATTATTTCTTTTTTTTTTTTTGGGACATTTAGGCCATTTAAGGCAAACTCACACACACAACGCATACACAAAGACTCGAATCTTGGACCTCTTAGTTGGAAGCCTAAGCTCTCAACCAATAGGCCAAGAAGAGTTGTGTCTTTTTATTATTTCTTAAAGTAGTTTTTATATATATCAAAAAATTAAAATTATTTTAAAAAATAATAAAAGCTATCACAAACGAAGCTTTTGTAATAAATTTATGTTGAGGTTCCTAACACAATTTATTCAGCTAAATTGAACTACAAGAAGAAGAAAAAAAAAAAATACAGTAGTTTCATGAAATGCACAAGGAAAACAAGGCGCAAGCAGCTGCAGCACTGGAAAAACTACCAGTTCCCTATCTACTAGTTCTCCCGATATACATTCTCATACTTTCAAACATTAACCTGCTCCATCTGCACATCCTTCTCCTTCAGCGGCAAATACTCCCCCAAATAAACTTCCAAGTGATCCGCCAAAGCCGATTTATCGATGCTCTCATGGTGATACGATTTACATACAAAATACAACACTGTCTGGGCCACCAGCGCGAAAAGCACGACCACCGACATAAAACCCAGCATCGCCGTCGCGAATACGACTCTCACCGACATCGACACCTCCCCGACCACAACTACCCGCCGGAAAAGCAATTCGATCCCAATAAAAGCTAGATTCATTTTCAGAAACACCGTGGCCGCAATTCTCATCTTCCCCTTCACCAGATCCTTGCTCCTTCGCATCGCAGCCAAGCCATAAGCCTCTTCAAGAACCGACACCACGCACGCCAGATGCCACACCACGCTGATCCAAACCAATCCCACGAGATAGGCGAGGGAGAGGAAGAGGATGATGACGATCCCGATGACGTTTTCGCCGGCGATAAGGATGGTTAAGACGAGCACGAAGATGGCGATGATGTTGTAGCTGACGAGGAAAAGGAAGGCGAAGAGGAAAGTGAGGGCGAGGCGGCGCCATACCTTGGGAACGACGGAGAGGACTTTGCGGTAGGAGAGTAGGAGGTCATGTTTGGCGGTGTAGGCGGACGCAACGGTGTAGACGACGGCGGCCGTGGAGAGGAGGGAGAATACAAGGAGAGTGAGAAGGTAGATGGATTTGAAGAGGAGGAAGGCAGACCATTCAGAGGAGAGTCGATGGAGGAGGCGGGTTTGTGAAGGGGAGCCGGCGGCGGTGTGTTCTAGGGCATATTCGTTGCGATCGATCTGGGAAAAGAGTAGGTAAGAGATGTGGATGTGGACGAGAAAAAGGACGGATAGAGGAACGATTAGGGAGACGGAAATTTGGGAGAAAAGGCGACGCCATGAGACGATTAGCTTCGACGCTTCTCGGTAGATGCCGATGATGCCCAGGAACTGGAGCTCCTCTGGTTCGCAATCCATGGATGATGTGGTTAGGGATTGCTCTTGCCGACCGATTGAGAGGAAGTTGGATAGATTGTGGGAAAGAGAGAGAGAAGTTTGGGATTAAATTTGGAAGGAATGAAGACGAAGCTGCAAAGAAACATGTTTAATATCCGACAACAAGCTTGAGTTGAATTGTTGTGGCCGTCGACTTTGAAATTCTTCAAATGGAACGCGTCAAAACTCAGAAGTCGAAATTACTCTTTCAGCTATTTTTCTTTCGAAGAGTTGATCTCATATATATATATATATATATATATATATATATATATATATATATATATATATATATATATATATATATATATATATATATATATTAAATTTTATTTAAACAAGTTTCGTCAATTTATCTTGATCCTTTTGAATAATGATAATATTATATTAATTATATATATAGTTGCACCCGGAAAATTCGTGGAGGCAAATAAATATTAAATTTAACGTCCTAGTCTTATACAAAGATTCAACACATAAACAGATAAATAATTATGGATACAATATTTAGAGACAATGTTTATAAGAAACAGCAGAGTTTTTACATGAAAACTCCTAAAAAGAGGGGAAAACATGAGGTCTTGCCTAATTTGAATGAATCCACTAGTGTGTGTAGATGATTACAAATGAGGTCCTTTGGAAAAAATTATTAGGTCCGATCATCGGACCTATCTCTGCGTTCGGACACCAATAAAAAGCGGGCATCTGGATGAATACACGTGTAATTTTTTTAAATTAATCTTTTTGCTTTATATCTTGGCAGCCCGATCGACCCGACCCAATAACCCGAAGATGGTTTGAATTTAGGAGTACAAGAATGGAAACGAAGCATTTTTACTTTTCACTGACATTTTCACTTGTCTCGCACTCTTTGCCCTGGGACTTCTGCAATACCATATGTTCTGCAAAACCTTCTTCCCAGCGGTAGAAGATTACATTGGAGTACTTCTACATTTACGAAAAGATAATGCTGCTTCTTTGTTGTGCTTTAAGTGTGCTTTGGGTGCGATTTATGTGATATTTTAATTTTTAAGGTTTAGTGTTAATTTCATACATACTAGTTTGTTCAATGAGATCTTAAAATATTTATTTTATGTATTTCAACATTCTTCATAAATGAAATAAATCATATGATACAAAAGCTTTAGGTGCGCATTATGTGTATTTTATGCACGCTTTAATTGCGCTTTCGTTGCGCTTTCATTACGCTTTAGGTGCACTTTATAATTCTTTAGTAATTTTTTTTTCAGATGTCATATCAAAGGCCAGTTACTTCTCGATGCCATGTTACAACTTTTAGAAAAAATTACATTGCTTTTGTCTAGATAATTGACGAAGAAATTGAGCAGACTTTGAGGAATTTGAACATTTATTAATTTTTGATGTTTCCGACATTCCAGTAGTGTATACCACTTTTATTTGTGTGAGAACTCGTTCAATATGAATTAAGATGTTAAGCCTAATTAAATGTCCCAAGCCTAACCAAGAGGGGGGGGGGGGTGAATTGGTAATTTAAAAAATTATACTTCTACTCTTGGATTTTTAGAAAACCTTTTTAATTATTAATGCAAGTTAAATTTAAAGTTTAAAAAATAAAATTTTCAACCAGAGTAAACAACTTGCAATGAAATTAAATGCGTAAGAAAAATAAGAAAGAATACAACAGATTTATAGTGATTCGGTCAAACCTTGACCTACGTCCACTCCCCGGAAGTACCCTCCAAGTATTGCACTAATATCACAAAGTGACTCTCATTTTGCCCACACAGCAAGGCGGAGAAGCCTGTACAAAATCACTTTCACCTTCCCCAGTGCGGCGGAGTAGCCGAGTTCTTTGACACCAAAGAGATCTTCTTCTTGCCATAACTTCCCTCAAGATGACCCTTGAATCCGATGGTACTGAAGTGCAAGTTCGCTGGAGCAACCGTGTGAATATCCCCTCCACACTCCCTTGAAATCCCCTCCAAGGATCTTCTCCCACTCAAACTTCACACCCTTTCCTCTCTCCCTTTCAAGTTCTCTCTTCTAGTTTTCTCCCAAAGAACGAAGACACAATGGCTGTCAAAGATACACTTTGTCGTCCTTTTACACTCTCCAAGTGTCAGTAGAGAACCAGACCGATGTTGTTGAACTTCACTTGAGAGCCTTCAAAAGAGATGGGAAGAAACAAAGAGATCTTCTTCTTCAAGTAACCTTGTGAATCCCTCACAAACCCCTCACTTGATCTCTCACTCTTCACCTTTACAATCTCTCCCAAACTCTCACTATCAATGATCCCTCTCAAGAGAAAACAACTCCAAAGGCACTTGTAATAGTTTCTAGGACTCCTTATATAGAAAGGACATGAAAAACCACCCAAAAAACTGCTAAAAACATGTTTTTCTGCGCACTGGATCGTCCCGTATGAAATTGAGTTAGTACGGACGAACTGTGTAAAAAACTGTCCCGTACGAACCATTTGTGCATATGTACGAACCAATTTCGTCCTGGACGAAATAGGTTCGTCCCGTACGAAAAAATTTCGTCCGGTACGAACAGTTATATCAAAAGTTGGTTCCGAAAACTGCAGAACGTTGTCAGAAACTGCCATAGTCGGTTCCCATCGTCCTGGACGAACAGGACTTCGTCTGGAAAAAATTTTTATAGAGAGCAACTCGTCCTGGGATGAAAATGATTTCGTCTGGACGATCATGACTTAGAAAAATTTTCCAATTCAGTTCCTGTCCGTTCCATTGCTCTTACAAGTAGATAATTGATCTGATCATCTTGTACGAACAATGTTCGTCCTGTACGATCAGTACAAAAACTTTTTCAAGATCTCCATTAGTGTGTGTGAATTTATTCACTCAATTACACTCACTCCCTCTCAAATTTAATTCAAATAAAAGTACAAGCTTCAAATTCTCATAGTATCTCATGCTGAATTTGATTTGAAGTCTTCGTAGTCTGGAGTTTGATTTTTCTGAAATATTAGTACACACAAGAGCAAAAACAAATCTTCCAAAAAATGTTAGGAGATAACAACACATAAAATAATAATATTTAGAATCATCAAAACTATACAAGTTGCAAGAATGTAAAACATGCAAATAGCAACTTTCCTAACAATCTCCCCCTTTTTGATGATGGCAAAACAATTATTGTTTGTATAATTTCAAATTCTAAGAATCTCCTAAACTTCCCCTGAATTAATGAACATATGAAAATAAGGAGGAATTAAAATTATTTTTATTTTCAAAATTTTTAAAAATACAAAACAAACACACATACACTAAACAAAACAAACACACAATGATACGAATACACAAGACACAATAAATAATTTCTCCCCCTTTTTGACAACATCAAAAAGTGAAGAAGAAAAAGACTAAAAATGTAAGCAGACATATGAAAATCATTTAAAAATTTAACCTTTAAAGTGATTGATATAAGGTATGCAAATAAAATTAAAATATTAGCCAAATCATAAAATTCATAGAATTTAAGAAGAGATATAATATAGAAACTAAAAAAAATTTATCAAAATATGAGTATATTTAGACATTTAAGATAGAGAAAATTATTGTAAAATGATGATATAAAAATTTTATATTTCATATTTCAATATGTAATATAAATGTACATAAGATCAATTTGAATTAAGAGATTAAAAAATTAAGGAAAGAAATAACTACCACATGTGGCGCTTTATGCATCTTTTTCAATTTTGTAGCACATTTTTGTGCATCTTTTCACTTGTTGGGCTTATTTTGTGTCTGTTTTTCATATTGCAAATCATTGCGCATTTCTTTTGATTTTTTGTACATTTGTACAATTTTCAAGAGTAATTGTATTCTTTCCAAAATCAATAATCTAAAATTTCAAATCTTTCTAAGTGCATAAATATTAATTGATAAGTGAAATACAAAATAAGAAAACATCACAATTGCAATAATAATATTAAAATTAATGTAGCCTAAATAAGAGACATGAAATTGACAATCTTAATAATATCAAGTTATAAACACAACTTAAATTTAAAAAAAATTAGATTTTCTAATGAATTCAATTTTATGTTGCAGTTCAAAGTATAGCACTTGTAAGATAAAAAATTTAAGAGTTTTCATATAGGCTAACGAACATTTCAAACACAGAACAAAAATACTTAAACATCCAAGAAAAATCTAAAGCAATAAAAGAATAGAAAAACACTAAACAAAATACAAGTTCATAAACTATAAAAATCTTCATATCACATTCCAAATGTCTCACAACAAGAAACATGGAATCTGATATAAAAATATCTCAAAATCATACAAAACACACAAAAATTAAAAATAGAAAAATACATAAAACAAACAAAAATAAAAACACAACAAATAAAAAATATACACACAAAAACACATAAATAAAGAGTTTAAACATCATTTTGCTCGTGTTCTGATGATTTAGAAGCTAGATCTGCCCAGGAGATTTTTTGCTTTTCATTATTTTCCCATTTTATAATTTGCTTAGCTTTGCCCTTTTCTTTAGCAGGAAGAGTTCTCAAATTAGGGCACTTACTTTTCATATGTCCAGATTTCCTACATCCAAAGCAAATAATATTTGAAGAAATCTGAACATTCACTGCAAAAAAAATTATTTTTAAAGGCATATTTATTATGACACTTTTATTTAAATGCCTTAAAAAATATTTATTAAGGCACATTTTATTTCGCGCTAACTGCGATTTGGCGCGAGGTTTGTGAGGACGAAATCGTGTGGTAAGTTATACTTACGATCCCGCCCCGCTTCGTCTTCTTGTTCGCGCCCTTGTTCGCCTCCTTCAATTCTTTCGCTTTTTCTAGGGTTCCTCGCTTCTTCTTGTTCGCCTCCTGCAATCGCGATGGCCGCTTCTTCTTGTTGTTCGCCTCCTCCAATCGCGACGGCCGCTTCTTCTTGTTGTTCGACTCCTCCAATCGCGACGGCTCGCATCAGGTAAAATTCTTTTAATTCATTTGTCCAATGCCACTGTCTAGGGTTCAGAATTTTTTTTTCTTCTTTTGAATTCTAGGGTTCTTGAGATTATCTTCTTTTGATATTTAGGTTGTTGTGATTCTCTCAATTTCTAAACGATCGAATAAAAGGCGATTTTTTGTAATTGCTGAAAGGTAAATATTTCGTTAATACTATACGAACCTTGGTCAGTTAAATATTTTGTTGTTCTTAATACTCATTCGAACGTTGGTATGATTTTATTTCTCTTATTTTTCTTGTTTGATTGCTTCCTGTTTTATTTCTCTTAGTTTTCTTGTTTGATTAGTTTGTGGCTGTAGAGGTATTAGGGAAGCTCCATGTTCTTGTCTTTTTGTGAAAGGATACTGATCTATGTCACTATATTTTGACCTACATGTTTGCAAGATCCGATTCCAAGCATTGTAATGACTGGTATGGTGCTTGATAAGGTCCAGGATTCACAAATTCTTCTTCTTTAATGAGAACTTTAACTAGTGGTAGTTTTTTCCTTGATCCACTTCTGGGAATTATTTCTGTTACCAAATATCTATGATCAGTGCTTATATTATTAAGAAAGTGTAGCATCACCTTGTTTCATTTTCCTCTACTCAAAGTCAATTTCTACTTGAGATATGGCGGCATAAAATCTAACTATTGACATTGTGACTTATTTCTAGCTATGGACGGTTCTTCCATGGCTAACTTTTATTCTTATCGATCTTGCATTGGATTATATGTCTAGGATGGCTTGAAAGGCGTGTAAATGATGCATTATTTTTCCTTATCTAGGTCTTGAACCAAATAGGAGATGAGACTTGTACACTTATGCCCTTTCCCTTGTGCTCACACATCATGATTTGCTTTTTAACATCAATTTATCTTTATTGTTATGAGTTATTAAACCATGACCTAAGAAAATCATGAGTTTCTTTGTATGTTATATAACATTGGCACAATAAAAAAAGAGTATCTTTTATGTTGTTATTATGTATTTTACAGTGTCTGTCCCCGCCAAGAAATTTTAGAATTTAAAAATGTCGACCACCCTTAGAGGGCCCGCTAGGGGGCGCTGCCCCCTTGGGGATTAGAAAATTATCTTACAGTGTCGGTCCCCGCCAAGAAATTTTATATTTTCTTTTATTTATTTGTTTTTTGATAATATAAATAAGGTATAAAGGTTTAGTAACAGCATCAGATTCGTTAATGAGGAGCTTAGGGGATAAGAAAATGATTTCACTCTCTAAGCTATATATCTTTGATCGCTAATTTCATGCTTCCTTCGGCAACTTTCCTTTTTCCTTTTTCATTTTTTAAAACTAACTTGCTTGAACTTAAGCCAAGCTGCGAAGCTGCCGCCAACAATGATGCTTTGGGCTTGCAACTATTGTTCTCTATTCTCACATAGTGTTTGGTAAAATGTCATTTCAATCACAAATTTAACTCTTCTCTAAGTATCATGATAATTACAGAATGTAAATTTACAATATCTCAACATCCTACCTTTTTTTGAATGGTTCAAAAAGCTTCTACTTCCTTTTTTTCAAATCTCTCAAACATTCAAAAAGAAAATTCCATAAATCTAAATGAATTGTATGGCTAAAATTGTGTACTTTCATGCTTAAATTATAATGATGATTAGGGAGGACCTAAATGCTCAGAAACACAAATTTGAAAGAATCTTTAAAGGAAAAAGCATATGTTGAAGCATATCTAGAGAAAGAAATTGAACAACAAAGTAGAAATCCAACAGAAATCATCAAGAGTTTTCAATCCCCTATTTAAAAGACTAGACTATGCTTTGCCAAAATTTATTATCAATGCTATTATGTGAGATTTTATTTTTTCATGAAGGGTTTTTTTATTCATTGCTTAATAACTTATTTATTTATAATGCAAATCAAAGAATATGCATCCACTAGCTCTCATGATTTCTAATATTCCTTTCTCCTTTCTTATATGAAGGTTATAATATGGAAATGGATAGAAGTTGGATGTATTTTTCAAGGAGTAATATGGTTTTTAAAGAAGGAGTTAAAAACTTTCTAAATTTTGATATTGATGGGTGATTATAATTTCTACTTTAGTGTTTGTTTGCTACAGAGACATTCAGTATAGGCTTGAATATGCCTGCAAAAATTGTAGTGTTCACCAACTTTCGTAAATTTGATGGGGATAAATTCAGATGGTTATCCAGTGGGGAGTATATTGAAATGAGTGGTCGTTACTGGCCGCCGAGGTATTGATCAGCGAGGTATTTGCAAATGAACTCGCCACCTGAATCCACAAGCTAGAATTCGTAGTATACTAGAATTGCTTATCCTCCAAATTAATATGACTTTCACACTATTTTGGCTTCTATTCTCATTCCTTCATTTTATTCAGTGATTAATAAACACAATTGTTGGTAGGATGCTATGTAGAAACCATGTTCATTCTTGCTGGAACGTCATAATTGTATGAATTAGCTTGTGAGCATGTTCATTCTTGCTGTGTTCTTCTGGCAAAAGTTGACAAGTTCAAAATCAATGGTCAGTGGCACACTTGGATAGACTATGAAAGGTTTCATGATCTAGTAAGTTTGTACTCTGCTGCTCTTTACAGTTCTTTTTCATTAAAACTGTATTGTAGCTTGCTGGTTGAAAGTGATTTGGTGTTCACTCAAGTTAAGAAGCTTATCTCTTCATTTATTGAGTGTATATACCAGCTTTGGTCCTTTTCTAATTTTTTTTTTTTTTTGCAGACAATTGTCTCGGAGCAGGAGATGAGACTCCCATGTTTTGGAATGTTTTTCCATCTCCCAAGTATCAGGTTGGTGATGTTCTGCACCAAACGAAATTCTTTTGTTGTGACATTATTTATCGTGGAGTGTGTGATTTTCTTCTTTATTGCTAAATTCAAAATTTACCATTACGTAGTTATTTCTTACAATATGAATTAGCAAACAAGAATTCTTATTCTATGGTAATATTTCGTTTAATTTCAGAGCACTTAGAACAGGATTCGAGTTTTCTCTCTTGGCAAAACCAAGAGTTAGTGACAACTGGAAGATATGGTTATTAATCCATGCAATTTCCATTGTCAGTGAAGTTGATCAAATTCTTACCCATTAAGTTGCAGCTATTTGAATTTATAGCCAACCTCTTAATGTTATGATGCAAATCCACATTATGAGGCTAGAACAGATTTGGAATGGTTTTAGGAATTTTTTTGACGTTCTTATTGATTTATCAATCAATTAAAGGTGTTTTTTAGTGTTGTTTCACATAATACCTGGCTTCTTTTATCTTGTTCTCATTTCTTGTTTGTCATCCATATCAAATGTTTCCTCTAACGCCCCTTAGAATGATGTATGCAACATTTAATTGTTGGCTTTCCTTTGATGTAAATCACCGCCAAACTTTGGGCAGCTGTAGATTCCAGTCCTCCACTTTAGAATGTTGTTAGCCATTGATTGACTTTATGCTTCTTATTTTTTTGCATCTTTCTTAAATTAAGATCTATTTTCATACAAGAATCAGCTTTCTTTTGTCTTTAAATTTATCAAATTTCATTGTTGTGCTGAAATTTTTATGTATATGTGGTGGTTTAATTGACATTTCTCTTGCAAATGTCTAGCATTAATAATATATATGCAATCAACTTACTCATATTCATGATTTCAGATTCTAAATTGTCTTTTCAAATGTAGGATGGAGTGGATTCCACTTAAGTTTGGAAACAAAGATCCCAAGACTGACCACGTGTCATCTCCATAGCCAATTTTCCAAATAGGATTCTGAAATCAGAGTTTGGTACTAATTTGATTTCACACGATCCAGGAACTTCCATAACGTTGGCGTGATTCAGCTTGTCTGATATTGTGTAAAGAAATTGCCCTCATGATAAGGGCTATTTTTTGGATTTTCATGTAATATTTTGTGAAGGTATTTATTGTAATAGATTGATTATGTATACATATGAAGATTGAAGAAGAACTCCACCTTATATTTAAGATGGAAAGTTTTTGTAATTTTAATTTTATGAAATAATTTTTTTATTTGAAGAAAAATATCTTATGTAAGCTTTCATATGCATGTACTTGAGATTTTTAGAAATTTCATTGGAGATTAATTATTTGTAATTGAATTTGTATGAGTTAGCTTAAGTAATTGATAATTGGATGTAATTTATATTGGATATAGCATATAATGAGACAAATAATAATGTCATTTTATTAAAATTATTTCATTAATTTAAGTGTTGGGAAATCATATATATTATGGCAACTTAAATGTTCCTTATTACTAAACTTTTTTCCATCAAATAAATGTGTTAGGAAAGCTTACCTATTAAGACACATAATATTTGTCATATTTACTCACAAATTCCATCATATGAAGGTGTTAGGAAAGGTTGTCTATTAGGACACTTTAGAGGTGTTGTTAAAGAGACTATGCCATCAAAATTATGCGTCATGAAAGTTAAGTTTTTAGGGCACATAAAGATGCCTTGAACCCTATGCCAACGGCCACCTAAGTAACACCATTGTTTGATGCCCCAATATATCATGTGCCCTTATAGATACATATTATGGCACATTAAGGTGCCCTAATAGCCATTATTTTTTGTAGTGATTCTTACCATTTTTACCATTATTCCATTTTTGTTGATGCTTATGCTTGGCTTTAGTGGACTTTTCAATTTGCTTGTTAAGTCATCGCTTTCCTCACCAACTAAGCAACTTTTCTCCATGTCTTCCGCTTTTAGCATTATTGTTTCACCAGCATCCAAAAGTCTTTGACCCAAATATTACTCGTAGGCAATGAGTGAGCCAATCAAATTATCAATAGAATATTCATTCAAATTTTTTGATTCACAAATAATAACAACTTTGGCATCAAAGTTGTCAAGTAAACAACGTAGAATTTTATTAACTATTTCAAAGTTTGAAAATTCTTTACCTAAAGCATGCAATGATGTTACAATTTGAATAAACCTAGTATACATGTCTAAGATCGTCTCATAAGGTTTCATGCTAAAGAGTTCATAGTCATGCATCAAAAAATTCAGCTTAGATTGCTTGACTTCACTAGTACCTTCATATGTAATACATAAACTGTCCCAAATTTCCTTGCCGGTAGTACATGTAGAGATTCTCAAATAATATTCCAAATTTAAAGCACAGAACAAATAATTCATACATTTAGCATTTAATTCAGCATAAATTTGTTCTACTCTACTCCATTCAGAAAAAGGTGTATCAGTTTTGATTCCATCTATAATACGTGACGGAACAGAATAACCATTTTGAATCATATGCCACATTCGATAATCTATTGATTGCAAGAAAGTAGACATTCGAATTTTTCAAAAAATAAAAGAAATATTTTCAAATAAAGGTGGTCTAACAATTGAATATCCATCTAATAATTTATGGTTTCAAATTAGTCATACTCGTTTTTCAAAAACTAGTATAAACTTATGATTTTGAAACCTTGCTCTGATACCACTTGTGAGAACTCGTTCAATATGAATTAAGATGTTAAGCCTAATTAAATGTCCCAAGGCTAACCAAGAGGGGAGGGTGAATTGGTAATTTAAAAAATTATACTTCTACTCTTGGATTTCTAGAAAAGTTTTTTAATTATTAATGCAAGTTAAATTTAAAGTTTAAAAAATAAACTTTTCAATCAGAGTAAACAACTTGCAATGAAATTAAATGCATAAGAAAAATAAGAAAGAACACACCAAATTTATAGTGGTTCGGTCAAACCTTGACCTACGTCCACTCCCCGGAGGCACCCTCCGAGTATTGCACTAATACCACAAACTAACTCACCTTTTGCCCCACAGCAAGGCGGAGAAGCCTGTACAAAATCACTTTCACCTTCCCAAGTGCAGCGGAGTAGCCGAGTTCTTTGACACCAAAGAGATCTTCTTCTCGCCAAAACTTCCCTCAAGATGACCCTTGAATCTGATGGTACTGAAGTGCAAGTTCGCCGGAGCAACCGTATGAATATCCCCTCCACACTCCCTTGAAATCTCCTCCAATGATCTTCTCCCTCTCAAACATCACCCTTTCCTCTCTCCCTTTCAAGTTCTCTCTTCTAGTTTTCTCCCAAAGAACGAAGACATAATGGCTATCAAAGATACACTTTGTCATCCTTTTACACTCTCCAAGTGTCGGCAGAGAACCGGACCGATGTTTTTGAACTTCACTTGAGAGCCTTCAAAAGAGATGGGAACAAACAAAGAGAACTTCTTCTTCAAGTAACCTTGTGAATTCCTCACAAACCCCTCACTTGATCTCTCACTCTTCACCTTTACAATCTCTCCCAAACTCTCACTCTCAATGATCCCTCTCAAGAGAAAATAACTCCAATGGCACTTATAATAGTTTCTAGGACTCCTTATATAGAAAGGACATGAAAAACCGCCCAAAAAACTGCTAAAAATATGTTTTTTCTGCGCACTAGATCGTCCTGTATGAAATTGTGTTAGTACGGACGAACTGTGTAAAAAACTGTCCCGTACGAACCATTTGTGCATCTGTATGAACCAATTTCGTCCTTGACGAAATTGGTTCGTCACGTACAAAAAATTTTCGTCCGATACGAATAGTTATATCAAAAGTTGGTTCCGAAAACTGTAGAATGTTGCCAGAAACTGCCATAGTCAGTTCCCATCCTCGTGGACGAACAGGACTTCATCTGGAAGAAAATTTTACTGAGAGCAACTCGTCCTGGGACGAAAATGATTTCGTCTGGACGATCATGACTTAGAAAAATTTTCCAATTCAGTTCATGTCCGTTCCATTGCTCTTACAAGGAGATAACTGATCTGATCGTCCTGTAAGAAAAATGTTCGTCCCGTACGATCAGTACAAAAACTTTTTCAAGATCTCCATTAGTGTGTGTGAATTTATTCACTCAATTACAATCACTCCCTCTCAAATTTAATTCAAATAAAAAGTACAAGCTTCAAATTCTCATAGTATCTCATGCTGAATTTGATTTGAAGTCTTCGTAGTCTGGAGTTCGATTTTTCTGAACTATTAGTACACACAAGAGCAAAAACAAATCTTCCAAAAAATATTAGGAGTTAATAACACATAAAACAATAATATTTGTAATCATCAAAACTATACAAGTTGCAAGAATGCAAAACATGCAAATATCAACTTTCCTAACATTTGAGATTCTTAAATTTTGGAATTCTATTGATGAACGCTTCGTTGTGAATGGTCATTTAATTAAATTCACTTCTAATGATGTTGCTTTGCTGACAGGTCAGATTTTGAATAAGAAATTATGGATATATTTTTTATTTTAAATGTATTATGTACAAAATTTTTCTCACAAGTTTACTTAACTGAGGTGATGATATTAAATGAAAGATTGATGCCCTCACTGGACCTTTATCAACTGAAATAAAAACTGAAATGTTAAAATTAGATAGATTAACTTATAATGCTACTCAGTTAAATACATTTATAATATTTTTCTTATCTAATATTTTTTTTTTTTAAACTAAATAACCATAAAGCCCCTAGAAGGCTAACATCTATAGCAAATAATATAATTGAGTTCTTTTCTATCAATTGGGCTTTATGTTTAAGGGATTTCATGGTCGAGAAATTTGATAAAATTTCTGACAAGTTTGAAATGGAAAACTGTTAGGTTATATTAATGATTTTTTTTTTCTCTCCTTCTGATAAGTTTTCTCTCATACAGATTTTTTTTTCTCTCAAAAAGCTTTTTAATGTTAATTTATTATATTTTATATTTGGTATTATAAAAATTTAATTTTCGGAACACTTTTTCTTAAATAAATCATCCAATCCAAAATTAAGACCGTATTTTTTGAGATGGGAGGGGAACACAAAATATTCTATACTTAAAAAAGTGCTATCATCTTATTTAAATTTTTAAGAAAAAATGAGGTATAATTTTAGACTAAATTTAAATTATTTATTTTTTAATTCCAAACATATATAAATCATATTTAAAACGCAATTAAAGCGCACTTAAAGCGCAACTAAAGCACAGATTAAACACAATCTAAGTGTAGGTAAAGCGCACATAAAGTGTAATAAAATGTAACTAAAGCATACGTAAACTACATATAAAATGCTACTAAAGCACAATAGATATTTGCTAATATTATATTTAATTTTTTGTAGATTTATCTTATTCTATAAAATGTTACAAACACAAAAGTAGAGAAATTCGGAGCTGAGCTAAATGCTATTCAAAACCTAGAAATCTGGCCTCATCAATATCCCTACAAAATTCATTCTCCACAAAAAAAAAATTCACACCCCCACCTCCCTCTCCTCATTCTCCTCAACAAAAACCACCTGAAAGTTCTCCTCAGCCACCTACTCAACCTTCTACTCAACCTTATACTGAACCACCTCTTGCTAAAGCTGAAGATTGGTCGACTGTTCAGAATAAACTACTGGAAGCATTGCAAAACATGTGCAATAGAATTGAACATAATTTGTGCAGTAGAGTTGATCGCTTGAAGACGATTTAGAAAAAGTTAAAACAATTGTAGATTCTCTGTCATACAAATTCATTGACCATCAAATCAAATGTGAATATATTCCTTGTAAACCTTTTATATGTACATCTTCCTCAAGTACCCAATCAGTAAAAAATCAAGAACTACATCTTTTCCTCCCAAATCCCCCACTAAGGATCTTCCTCCAAAATCACCCATTAAAAATTTTACTCACCGTCTCCTAATAAAGATTTTTCTCCCCCACCAGCCACAACATATGTTCTTCCACCATCACCAATAACAGATGTTCCTCCACCACTAACCACAACAGATGTTCCTCCATCACCAGTAGCTAATATAGATATTATGTAACCACCAAATACATCAAAAGTTTAGCCCTTACAGAGTACTTCCAAGCAGGCCATTTAATATTAATCACAAAAACAAAAAAGAAAAAGATATGACAATAAATAAACTAAAGACCATATATATTAATGAAAACCAAATAGGTTATTTCTATTAATAATGTAAAAATTTAACCTCGACCTGCACAACATTCAATGGAATATTCAGGAAAGGATTTCCTAACTAATGACGAACAAAGTTTTATGAATGAATGTTTCAGAAAGTTTGATAAAAAGTAAGTTAATTAATTTACGCTTTATTACGATTTTTATGTGTGCGCTTTATGTTAGGCTTTGAGTATGCTTTGAGTGCACTTTGATTTCACTTTAAGTGTGTTTTAGTTATGCTTTAAGTGCACTTTTGGTGCGCTTAAGTTGCGCATTATCTGAGCTTTAATTTTTCTTTATTTTTTATCTTTTTTGTAGGGATGACTTAATATTTACTTATCGTAACATAACAATAACTAGAGCAGATATTGATGATCTGCTCACAAATCATTAATTTAGTGACAACCATGTAGATGCTTTTACTTATTTGTTCTTAGAGAAGTGTAGGCTAATGACAGAGAAATTTTAACGCTGCTTATACATTTCTCCATTGTACAGGGTATGTATAATTATTATTTATATTCTATTTATCAAATTACTTTTCTTATATTGTTGACTTATTATAGGTATTCAAGGGGTACAATTAAGATTTCTAAATGTTTATCCAACATATTAATCCAGATTATATTAAAGAAAGCAGTCTTATTATTCAACCCATAATTTTTAATAAGCATTGGATACTTATCATAGGCAAGTTGAAAGAGAAAGTCTAAACATTATATGATTCATTACTAAATCCAAAACAAAATGATATTTGTTATAAAGTTGTAAGTTAAATCTAAATATTAAGCATCTTATTTTCTTTTCTCAAAATGAACACAAAATAAAACAATAGATAAAAGACTTGCATGAAGACACTTATGGATCCTTTACAAGCGACATAATAAAATAGAATTTACACTTTGTTCGTGGAATTCCAAGTCCTTTAAATGATGTTAACTATGGAATGTTCGTGTGTAAATACATGAAGAAAGTTGTTCTACGAAGGAAAGTGGATGGGGCTACTTATAAAGATTGGCAAAATCATATGTCAATAATTTAGGGCAGAGTTAAGAAATTTTCTTTTTCTTACGAAGAAGTAAAATTACTGTAAAAAATTATAAATTTTGTACATGATTTGTAATTCTGAACATTTTAGTATTTAAATGTTAATATATAGTTTTTGTTTATTTTATAACTTTTGTAAATTTGAATATTTGAAGATTTATAAATTATAATTTATAAATAATAAAAAAGCACAACCAAAATACAGTCAAAGCGCACCGAAAGTGCACCAAAAGCACACTTAAAATGCACCTAAAGCACAGATAAAGCACACTCAAAGTGCACCCAAAGCACAACTAAAGTGCACTTCAAAGTGCACTCAAAGTGTACTCAAAGCGTACTCGAAGAACAACTAAAGTATAGTTAAAATTATAAGTAATCACTGAAATATTATTACAATAAATAGTAATAAAAATCAATACTTTAATTAATATTATTATAATAAAAATTCATTAAATTTTGACTTTGAAGTAATGAAATCCATCATCAAATTAGTGTACTTAGTAACAAGTTGGCTTATTTGTTGGCCAGTTATATATTTCTCACTGAAACATTCAAACATTCTTGAGAAGTTCATCTACATTGAAGAAGGATCACGCATTTTTTTCCCCACCAATGGTTTCTTATTCTTTGGCTGCTTCTTCTTTTCCCAATGGTTTTTTAGTCTTGTATTAGATATGTCTTTAGGTCTACGCTTTAGAGGATCTTTCAAATTTGCACTGCCACCTTAGGATCTTGCAACATACTTCTGATTTTTTTTCTTGCCACCAAGAATTAAGTATACGTTTTCAGTCATGTCTTTCATTGAAGCAAAAATATATTCCTCTACCTCCTCATTCCCTTGAGCTTCTATGCTCATTTGATATGCAAATCTGCTCACTTGATTTCTAAATATGAATCTCCTATCACCTTCAAAGTATTTATTCCTTTGAGTATTACCAAAGGTACTTGAATAAATATCTTTTTGAGCCCTTGCTAACCATCGCAGTAGTAGGTACTTATCAAGCATTTTAGCAATATCCAACTATCTCGAAACTCACATATAGTGAGAACACAATAATCCCATAGTATCATACTTCCTACAGCTGAATTGAATGTTATTGATTCTTGAATAGGTTTTTAAACCTAAACTAATGTCCTAAGGCTAACCAAGAGGGGGGTGAATTGGTAATTTAAAAAACTCTTAATAAATTTTAGAAAACCGATTTATAATTTTAACATAAAAGATTTTTCAACCATAAAACATTAAAGTGCATAAAATAAAAAAAGTGAAAAATAAAAGAGAATAGAAGAACACCAAGTTCTTTAATGGTTCGGTCTAACTAGACCTACATTCACTCCCTGAAGACTCCCTCTTCAGGTATTACACTATATCAAACTGACTCTCCTTTTTCCCCCACAGCAAGGCGGAGAAGCCTTCACAATTTTCCTCTCTTCCACCAATCCACGGTGCCACAGAGAATCATCATCCTTTCACCCCTCCAAGTGTCGGTAGAGAACTGTGATCCTTTTACAACCTCCAAGTGTCGACAAAGAACCATTATTCTTTTACACCCTACAAGTGTCGGGAGAGAACCAGTGTCCTTTCACACCCTCCAAGTGTTGGCAGAGAACTGACGTCCTTTTTCACCCTCCTGGTGAAGACTTGCGACCGATGTTGTTGAACTTCACTTAAGAGTTTTTAGAGGAGATGGGCATAAATTTGAACGAAACAAAGAGATCCTCACTTTGAGTAACCTTATGAATCCCTCACAATCCTCTCACTTGATCTCTCACACTTCACTCTCATAATCTCTCCCAAACGCACACACTCAATGATCCCTCTCAAGAGAAATTCACAACAAAGGCATTTTGTGATAGTTTTTAGGACTCCTTATATAGTAAGGACATAAAAAACTATCCAAAAATGGAAAATTTTAAGAAAATTATCATATAATCATACTGTACGATCGCATATCATCCAGTACAATTGAATAGTGTCCCGTACAAATTGATCGTATGAATGCATAGTGTCCCGAACAAACACATAATGTCCCATATGAATTACTCGTACGAATGCATAGTGTCCCATACGAATACATAGTGTCCTATATGAATCTCTCGTACTAATGCATAGTGTCACGTACAAATTGTCCTTACAAATGCATAGTGTCCCATACAAAGAGTTCAAATTTGTCTATACGAACCATTCATCGTACAATACAAACAATTCATAAAAATCTTCAAAATCATCAGAACGAAAAGGGAACCGTCCAATTCATAGTCTAGATGGCATATGTATGATAACGACATCGTATGATACGAACCATTCAAAAAAATTTCAAGTTCATCTGGATGAAAAAGGGACCAATCCAATTTGTACCATGGACGGGATACATACAATGATGACATCATACAGTATGATCAGTTATGAGAATTTTTATGTTCGTTTAACTGCTTGTAGGAGTTTATAACTAAATAAATCGTCCCGTGTGAAATGAATTCATATAGTATGACCAGTTTAAAAAGTTTGCAAAATTTAAACACTCCCTTTATGTGCATGTGTGCACAGTTACTCAATTATAATTACACTCCCACAGACTCAAAAATGAAAAAGGCAAACTTCATTTACAATGAATCCTAATATATTCTGATTTGAAGTCTTCAACAATCTGGAGTATGATTTTAATGAAATATTAATATACACACAAAATAAATATTGAATGAAAAATACTATGAAACTTAAAGATATGAGCCATAATATTTGTTATCATTTAAATTTATAAATTAAGTTTTATTTCTCTCATATTCTTCTCCTCATTAAGATAATCATTTTAAAAAGAGGAAAAACTAAAATATTTTTTTTTTAAATAAAAAGATTTCTAAAACAAACAGACACTAGTACGAAGCAAATAAAAGTATATTCTCCCCCTTTGATATTATCAAAAAGAAGAGGAGCACACAAAAATGAAAAATAGACTAAAGATCAAACGGACCCTAATCAGGTGAAGGTGATATTATAGAAGAATCAATTTGAAATTTTTTTAAATTTTCTTGGAATGAAAAAGTTACCACTTAATTTTATTCAAAAAACTTTATAAGTCATGAATTGACTATATATAATCCACATAGGTTAGAGGTTCAAATTTATTAATCCTAGCTCTGGTTCCTTCAAAGGCTCAAAAACTTTTAAGTCAACATCTAATCAAAGAACAAATTAGAAAAAGAAATACTTATCTTTTTAAAACTCCTTTCATGAAATATATCTAATAGAAAATTAATGCAAAAATTGGTGAATCTTGAATCATGATTTTCAAACTCAGGTATCAAAATATCAATAGTTATAAGAGTTTTCTTAAGATTTATGAAATATAAGAAAGGTAAGCAAACTTATTGTGGGCTCATTTTGTGCCTCTTTATTATTTTTTAGGGCACTTTGCACAACTTTTAATTTTTAATACACTTTATGTATTTTTTTAAATTTTGCATCATTGCTTATTTTAGCTTTTGGGCTCATTTTGTCTCTTTTCTTTTTAACAAATATGCTTCCTTTATATAATTTTTTAAAAAAAATCATTCTAGTGACAAAAATGAACTTCTCGATTAAGAAAATTATGAGGTGTATTCAACAACTTGCAAAAGATCACTATGAGATAGAAAAAATGGAAGGAGATGAAAAAAGTTTAATTTTAAAATTTAATTTATAATTTGATGAAAATTTTGAATGAAAAGTAAAATAGACTCATTAAGAAATAAGATAGAGAGATAAAATCATGAGTTTCCTTTCCTTCATTGTTTTTATAGAAGTCAACCGTAACTTATATAAAAATTCCAAAAAATAAGAGGTAAATTTTTCATTTTTAGAAAAAAATGATTTTTGAAAATAATTTAATTCTCTAAAGTGTATAGAAAATAAAACTTGAAATGTGTGTGTGTTAATTAAAGTGACTTTACAAATGCTAGAAAGAATATAAATAAACATATCCTAAAAAAATAGAAAATTAAACACATTCACAAAAAATTTCAAAATTTAAAAACAAAATTACAAACTCAAAATAAATAAATAAATACACAAAAAATAAACACAAACAAAATTTTAAACATCATCTTGCTCCTGGTCTGATGATTCAGAAGCTAAGTCTGCCCAAGAGATTTTTTCTTTTTATCATTTTCTCTTATTGCAATTTGCTTATTTTTACTTTTTTTCATTATAGAAGATGTTTTTAAGTTCAGGCACTCAATTTTCATAAGACCAAATTTTCTACACCCATAGCAAATTACTTTAGAGGAATTCTTAATATCCTTATTATTTTTACCTTTATTCCTCTTTTATTGATGTTGATGCTTGCACTTTAGTAGATTTTCAAATTTTCTCATTATTGATACTGTCTCCTTACTTTTGCCATCTATTGAGTTGCTTTTCTCTGTATCGTCAGTTTTTAGCACTATCATTTCACCTGCATCTAAAAGTCTTTGACTCATAATTTTCTCATGAGCAATGAGTGAGCCAATTAAATTATGAATAGTATAATCATTCAAATCTTTTGATTCAATTATAGCAGTGACTTTAGCATTACATTTTTTAGGTAGACTTCATAAAATTTTATTTACTTTTTCAAAGTTTGAAACTTATCTACCTATAGCTTGTAATGATGTTACTATTTATGAAAACATAATAAAAAAGTCTAAGATAGTCTCATAAGATTTCATGCTAAAGAGTTCATAATCATGCATAAATATATTTAACTTAGATTGCTTGACTTTACTAGTACCTTCGTATGTAGTGCATGAACTATCCAAAATTTTCTTATCGGTAGTGCATGTAGAGATTCTCATATAATCTTCATAGTTTAAAGCACAGAATAAATAATTCATATATTTAGTATTTAATTGAGCATAAATTTATTCTAATCTACTACAATCAGAAAGTAGTATATCAGTTTTAATTCCATCTATAATATGTGACGATATAAAATAGTCAGTTTGAATTATATGTCACATTCGATAATCTATTGATTGCAAGAAAGTAGACATTCGAATTTTCCAAAATCAAAAGAAATATTTTCAAATAAAGGTGGTCTGGTGATCGAATATCCTTTGGGTGTGTTACAGTTTCCAAAAGTAACCATTCTCATTATTCAAAAAGTAGTCTAAACTTATGATTTTAAAATGAAGCTCTTATACCACTTATTGATTCTTGATTAGATTTTCAACCATAAAACATTAAAGTGCATAAAATAAAAATATGAAAAATAATAGAGAACCAAGAAACACCAAGTTTTATAGTGGTTCAGTCCAACTAGACCTACATCCACTCCCTAAAGACTCCCTCTTCAGGTATTGCACTATACCAGGTGACTCACCTTTTGCCGCCATAGTAATGCGGAGAAGCCTTCACATTTTTCCTCTCTTCCACCAATCCCTGGTGTTGTAGAGAACCGTCATCCTTTCACACCCTCTAAGTATCGATAGAGAAACATCATCCTTTCACACCCTCCAAGTGTCGGCAGAGAACCGTCATCCTTTCACACTCTCCAAGTGTCGGCAGAGATCCAACATCCTTTTTCACCCTCTTGATGAAGGCAGAGAACCCACGACTGATGTTGTTGCACTTAAGAGCCTTTAGAGGAGATGGGAAGAAACTTGAAGGAAATAAAGAGATCCTCATTTTGGGTAAACCTTGTGAATCCCTCATAACCCCCTCACTCTATTTCTCACACTTCACTCTCAAAATCTCTCCCAAACAGTCACACTCAATGATCCCTGTCAAGAGAAATTCACAACAAAGGTGTTTTGTGATAGTTTTTAGGACTATATAAACGACATGAAAAGCCATCCCAAAATTGAAAATTGTAAGAAAACTATACTATGATCGTACTGAACGATCATATATCATCCCATATGAATGAATAGTGTCCCGTATGAGCTGCCTGTCAGAATGCATAGTGTCTCATACAAACACATAATGTCCCATATGAATTGCTCGTATGAATGCATAGTGTCACGTACAAACAATTCAAATTCGTATGTATGAACCATTCATCGTACAATACTAACAATTCATAAAAATCTTCAAAATCATCGGGATGAAAAGGAACCTGTCCAATTTGTAGTCTGGACGGCATACATATGATACCGATATCATATGGTATGAACTATTCAGAAAATTTTCAGGTTCATCTAGATGAAAAAGGGTCCCGTCCAATTTGTACCCTGGACAACGTACGTACGATGACGACATTGTATGGTAGGGGTGCCAATTTCTGACCCGACCCGAAAACCCGACCCAAAAAATTCGGGTTCGGATCAATCCGTTTGTTAAACGGGTCAGGTTCGTGTTCAAAATTTTGACCTGTTTGAAAAATGTGTTGGGTCCGGGTTGACCTGACAACCTGCAGGTCTACCTATTTAACCCGGTTTCTGCCTTTCTGGCCCTACTGGCCCAGTCGCCCGCACTCGTTCGTGAATCACGATCCCACCCGTAGTCCCTCTCACTCCGCCCTCACTGGCTCGCTCGCAATCCCGCCCGCGCTCGCGAGATCACACTGGCTCGCCCGCGCTCGAGATCAAACTGGACCCGCTCCGCGGTTCCGCCGTCACTCGCGAATCGTGACCCCGCTGGATGCCTAGACCCACTCCGTCCTTGCTCGTGAAGGCGCGAACACGCGAACCTCCGCGGCCCTCCGCTCTTGCTCCCAATTCCGCTAGACTCCCTCGCTCACGAGTCGCGATCCCGCTTCGCCCACGCTCGCGATCCCACTAAACCCTGCGCGGGTCGGGTCGGGTCAACCCGGCAACCCTGCCGGGTCTGGTCCGGGTTGAAATGTCCGACCCGTTTAGAAAAATGGGTCGGGTTCGGGTTGACCCGTTTGGATTCAGTCGGGTCGGGTTCGACCCGAACCCGACGGGTTGACCCGAATTGACACCCCTATTGTACGGTATGATCAATTACAAAAATTTTCAAGTTTGTTTAACTATCAGTAGGAGTTTATTACTAAACAAATCGTTCCGTTTGAAATGAATTTATACAGTATGATCAGTTTAAAAATTTTGTAAATTTTAAACACTCTCCTAGTGTGTGTGTGCACAGTTACTCAATTACAATCTGTTTGAATAGTTGCTATTTGAATGATTTATAATTGTGCAACTTATGTAGTTTTGATGATTCCAAACATTATTGTTCAAATGTATAGTTATCTCCTATCAATTTTAGAAGATTTGCACTTGCTCTTGTGTGTACTAACATTTCAGAAAAATCAGACTCCAGACTACGAAAACTTCAAATCAAATTCAACATGAGACTTTGAATTAATTTTGAAAGGGAGTGATTGTAATTGAGTGAATAAAATCTCACACACACAAAATAAGGAGATCTTGAAATTCTATACTGATCGTACAGGACGATATTTATCATACTGGACGATCTGTCAGTTATCTCCTATAGAGCACTTGGAACGAATAGGAACTTGCTTGAAAAAATTTTTTCTAAGTCCTATTCGTCCAGGACGAATTTTAATATCGTCCCGGACGATGGGTTCTCTGTAAAATTTCGTCCAGACGAATTTTACCATCGTACGAGGCGACCAGTCCTCTGGAAAAATTTCGTCCAGACGAAAATAATTATCCTACCGGACGAACAGCTCTCTGGAAAATTTTCGTCCAGATGAAACCAAATTATCGTCCCTGGCGATTAGTCCTCTGGAAAATTTTCGTCCAGACGAAATAAATAATCGTCCAGGACGATCGGCTCTCTGGAAAATTTTCGTCCAGACGAATAAATTTTCGTCCAAACGATAAACCGACTTAGAACAGTTTTCAGCAGTTTCTAGAACCGACCTTGTAATAACCGTTCGTACTGGACGAACCTAGTTCGTACAGGACGATCAGCTGTACGAAGTCATTTCGTACACATATACAAATTGGGTTATTTCAGATCGTTTAAGTAAAATCATCCAGGACGATCCAGGATCGTACGGGACGATCCACTGCGTACAGAATTGAAATTATGCAGTTTTTGGGCGGTTTTTTATGTCTTTTGTATAAATAGTCCAAATTAGACTTCCACCCAATCTTTTTGTCACTTGATCTTCGTGCCTATTGAGAGAATAGCCAAGGGGAGAGTGGAAGAGAGTATTGAAAGGAGGATTCCTACCATTGGAGCAAGAAGGGTTCACTTGGATTGCTAAGGTAAGAATCTCTACTTGTGAAATTGGATTTCTTCACTCTTTTCTTTCTTCCTTCTAGATTCGTGTGAGAAGATCATTCAAGAAGGTCCGGTTCTCTGCCGACACTTGGAGAGTGTAAACAGACGTTGGTTCTCTGCCTACACTAGGAGAGTGTAAAAGGAAGAAGGTTCTCTGCCTACACTTGGAGAGTGTGAACAGCCGTAGGGTTCTCTGCCCACACTAGGAGAGTGTGAAAGGACGACGGTTCTCTGCCAGCACTGTGGATTGTGTAAAAGGACGACGGTTCTCTGCCGCACCGGGGAGTGGTGAAAAGAGTGTTTTGTACAGGCTTCTCCGCCTTGCTGTGGGTGCTAAAGGAGAGTCACTTTGTGGTATTTGTACAATACTCAGAGGGTGCCTCTGAGGAGTGGATGTAGTTCTGGTTATAGACCGAACCACTATAAATCTGGTGTCATTTACTTTATTGCTTTTACGTTTCCGCATTTTAAATTTCAGTTTTAACAACTCTGTGGTTGAAAAACATTTTTCTACAAACTTTAAAAAGAAAATTTTATTTCGGTTCAACTTTATTATTAAGAGGGTTTAAAATTTTTAAAACTACCAATTCACCCCCCCTCTTGGTAGCCGTGGGACATTTACTTAGGCTTAACAACCTAATTACTAGACTCAACAAGTGGTATCAGAGCTTAGTTTCAAAATCATAAGTTTGAACTACTTTTTGATTAACGTAGATGGCTACATTTGGAAACCGAAAACACACCTGAGGGTTACTCTATCACTAGACCTCCACTGTTTGACAATATTCCTTTTGATTTTTGGAAAACACGCATGTCTACTTTCTTACAGTCACTTGATTATCGCATGTGGATGCTAGTCCAGGAAGGTTACACAAAACCAACTAGATTAGTTGATGGAATAAGGGTAGATACACCCTATGCAGATTGGACTATAGAAGAACGTGACTTAGCACAATTAAATGCGAAATGTTTAAATAGTTTCTTTTGTGCTTTAAAATCTGAAGACTACATGCGAGTTTCCACTTGTAAAAGCGGAAAAGACATATGGGATAGACTTTGTATTACTTATGAAGGGACAAATGAGGTTAAGCAATCAAGACTCAATATCTTGTTACATGACTACGAATTATTTCGCATGAAACCTAATGAATCTATATCTGACATGTACACAAGATTCACTCAAATTGTCACATCTTTGCATGCACTTGGTAGGGAATTAACTAATGCTGAAATGGTTAATAAGATTCTTCGTTGTTTACCTACTGCATACGATGCTAAAATTACTACAATTACAGAGTCAAAAGATCTGAACATTTATTCTATTGACAATCTTCTTGGTTCACTCATTGCTTACGAGCAAGGAGTAAGTCAAAGAAAGATTGATGCAGGTGAACCAAGAAAGGACAAGAATATTGCACTAAATGTGGAAGAGTCAGAAAGTGAACACTCATAACCTGAGGATGAAGATGATATAGCACTAATGACTAGACAATTCAAAACCTTTTTAAAGAGGAAGCAGAATAGACGGCAGCAATGGAATAGAGGTAAGTATAACAGAAATGGCAAGGTTTCTAATGAAGTGATTTGTTATGAATGCAGGAAACCAGGTCATATAAAGACTGATTGTCCAAAACTCAAAGCCACTCCTAGCAAGGAGAAGGTAGAGGAGAAACCAATGGTAAAGAAGGGCAAGAAGAAGTTTCAAAAGGCTTTTTGGGCGGACTCAGCTTCAGACTCATCTGAGACTGAAAAAGAAGAAGAAGTCACCAACCTTTGCTTAATGGCAGATAAAGCTGAACAATCAGATCAAGAAGAGGTATGTGATTTAACCTATAATGAATTGTTTGAAGTTTTTGAACACATGCATGATGCATATAGGAAAACGAAAAAGATGCATGCTAGTTTAGTTTTAGAATTTGAAGAGCTTAATAAGGAATACGAAATCCTTAGGAAAGATCATGCTTTAATTGATAGCAACCACATGAAACTACTTGATGAATATGATGACTTGAAAAAAAATTTTGAGAATTTAAAATCATCCTATGCTGAACTTGAAAAAGAATTTAAAAAATTTAAGGATGAATCTGAGCACAAGACATATAGAGTAAACTATACAAATCGAATCTTGAAGGAAATGAATTCATTTTACAAACTTACTATAAGAGCTCTCGAGGATAATAGGAACCCCCCTAAACTTGAAGATTTTACAAATCCTAAATATTATCCTAAATTCATGAAATCCCTTAGAAGACAATCATATGAGAGAAAACATAGGAATATTTTTCCTAATGTTAAATGTAACAATTGTGGATTTTTGGGACATATATCTCACACCTGCACTTTAAAGATTAAACCTAATTTGGTGTGGAGAATTAAGATGCATAAACCTAGACATATCATACATGCATCTGATTATAAATTTCATAAAGGTGAACCCAAACTAGTTTGGGTTCCCAGGTCTAACATTTGAGAATTTTGCAGGTATACTCTCACACAAGACCTCGTGAGAGTATATGGTACCTGGACAGCGGATGTTCTAAGCACATGACTGGAGATACTGCTCAATTCATAACGCTGGAAGCCAGGAGTGGAGGCAAGGTTACACTTGGAGATAATACCACAAAGAAAGTGGTTGGATCAGGTATGATTGGAAACTTGAAAAATTTTTTTATAGACAATGTTTTATTAGTTGAAGGCTTAAAACATAATTTGCTTAGCATAAGTCAGCTATGTGATAAGGGCTATAATGTAAAATTTTTACCTACTAGCTTCATAATTAGCCTAAATGGGAAAATTGTTTTAAATGGAAAAAGGGTGAACAATGTCTACATGCTAGATTTAAATTGTATTCAATCTCCTACTGCTTTTTGTTTGAAAACTGTATCTGATGAATCATGGCTTTGGCATAGGAGACTTTGTCATTCTAGTATGAAAAATCTTAGAAAAATTACCAAAAAGAATTTGGTTAGAGGAATACCTAAACTAGACTTTACTAAGGACCACCTATGTGATGCATGTCAATTAGGAAAACAAGTGAAATCCTCTTTTAAGTCCATTAAAGATCTTAGGACCAGTAAACCTTTAGAAATTCTTCACATGGATCTTTTTGGACCTGTAAGCACTGTTAGTCTAGGAGGAAAGGTATATGGATTTGTTATAGTAGATGATTTTTCAAGATTCACCTGGGTTAAATTTCTTTTTTATAAGAGTGAATCATTTGAGGAATTCAGAAATTTTTCAACTTGGATACAAAGAAAACTAGGATGTGAAATAATTTCTGTACAAAGTGATCATGGAGGAGAATTTGAAAATGAAAGATTTGAAAATTTCTGTAAAGAAAAGGGGATTGATCACAATTTTTCTGCACCTAGAACTCCTCAACAAAATGGAGTAGTTGAAAGAAAGAACAGAACATTACTAGAAGCCGCCCGAGCAATGTTAGCAGAATACTCACTTCCTAGATATTTTTGGGCTGAGGCGGTTAGCACTGCATGCTATGTTCTGAATAGGGTGAATGTGAGATCAAATTTGAATAAAACACCCTATGAGTTGCTAAAAGGTAGAACACCAAATTTGTCTCATTTGCATGTATTTGGTTGCAAGGTGTTCATACATAATAATGGAAAATCTGCCTTAGGAAAATTTGATCCAAAATCAGATGAAGGAATTTTTGTTGGATATTCAAGTGTTGGAAAATCTTATAGAGTATTCAACAAAAGAACTTTAGTCATTGAAGAAACCACACATGTTGTTTTTGATGAAAATGGAAATATGGAAGAACCAAAAGTTGTTGAAGAAGAAATTGAAGAAAACTCCCAAAAGATAGATAGATTAAATTTGGAAGAAAATGTGGAAGAAAATTTAGATAGAGAAGACCCTTTGCCTAGAGATTTGAAATTTTCTAAAAACCACCCAAAGGAATTAATCATAGGTGAACCAAGTGAGGGTGTTAGAACTAGGCGTGGATTAAACAAGGAAGTCAATCATTCAGCCTTTATTTCAACTGTTGAACCCACTAACATTGATCAAGCACTTTCAGATGAATTTTGGATATTGGCCATGCAAGAAGAGTTAAATCAATTTGTAAGAAATAAAGTGTGGGAACTAACTACAAGGCCAAAAGATCAAAGTGTTTTTGGAACCAAGTGGGTGTTCAAAAATAAAATGAATGACTCAGGAGTAGTCATTAGAAATAAGGCTAGATTAGTAGCTAAGGGGTATAATCAAATTGAAGGAATTGATTTTGAGGAAACTTTTGCTCCTGTAGCTAGACTTGAAGCAATTAGGGTTTTACTAGCCTTTGCCTGCTTTAAAGGTTTTAAATTGTTTCAAATGAATGTCAAAAGTGCCTTTTTAAATGGAGTAATTGAAGAAGATGTTTTTGTAGAACAACCTCCAGGTTTTGAAAATTCTAAATTTCCAAATCATGTTTTCAAATTAAAAAAGGCATTATATGGATTGAAACAGGCACCTAGGGCTTGGTATGAGAGGTTAAGCACCTTCCTACTTGAAAGATCTTTTGAAAAAGGAAGTGTGGATACAACTCTCTTTTTAAGGAAAATTGGAAAGGATATACTTATTGTTCAAATTTATGTAGATGACATCATCTTTGGATCTTCAAATAAACATCTTTGCGATGATTTTTCTAAAACAATGAGTAGTGAATTCGAGATGAGTCTAATGGGAGATTTAAATTACTTTCTAGGATTTAGCATTAAGCAACTTGAGGAAGGTACTTTTCTTAGTCAAACCAAATATATTAAGGACATCCTCAAAAAATATGAAATGGACAATGCTAAACCTGTTAGTACACCAATGAGTTCTTCAGTTCAGTTGGATAAAGACCTTAAGGGAAAATCTGTTGATCAAAAGAAATTTAGAGGGATAATTGGATCTTTACTTTTACTTGACTGCTAGCCGACCAGATATTATGTTTAGTGTTTGCTTATGTGCTAGATTTCAATCAGATCCAAAAGAATCACATTTGACAGCAGTGAAAAGGATTTTAAGATATCTACTAGGAACTCAAAACTTAGGAATTTGGTATCCTAAGTTTAGCTCTTCATTTGAAATTATTGGTTACTCAGATTCTGACTTTGCAGGCTGTAGAGTGGATAGGAAAAGTACTTCTGGAACATGTCAATTCATTGGAAATTCATTAGTTTCATGGTCTAGTAGAAAATAAAATTCAGTAGTACTATCTACTGCAGAAGCAGAATACATTGCATTATGAAGTTGTGTAGCACAAGTACTTTGGTTAAAACAACAGTTGATTGACTTAGGATTAACTATAGGCACTATTCCAATTTATTGTGACAATACTAGTGCAATTTGCATTTCCAAAAATCCTATTCAACATTCTAGAACCAAACACATTGATATAAGGCATCATTTCATAAGGGATCATGTATCCAAAGGAGAAATTGAACTCATACATGTTTCAACTGAAAATCAACTTGCAGACATTTTTACAAAACCTTTAGCCTTTGATACCTTCAGTACTTTAAGAACAAGGCTTGGTGTTATTGATTTGAATGCTTAACCAAAATGTCTTTGCAACATTGATACTTGTTGTGTTTTGTTTTTGTGATTTTGTGAATTTTGTGTGTTTTTGAATGAATTGTTTTTGGATTTATGATTTTGTCTTATGTTTTTTCTTTTTTTTTTTTGATTGTTTTTGTTGATTTTGTTAAATTAAAAAATTTAAAATTAAAAATTGTTTTTGGAGGAAATCGTCCAGGACGAAAATTTTCGTACGGGACGATGTGTAAAGAAACAGTTTGCGCGAATTTAAACCGTTTTGAGAGCAGTTTTTTTTTATTAGATCGTCTGTACGATCTGTGATCGTTCAGTACGAATTTTTTTTTTTTCTCAAACGTCGGGACGATTGAATGCAGCGGTTGAGTGGATAAGACAGTTTCTAATACGAACTTCGTCTGTACGAAATTTTTTCGTCTGTACGAACATGTGTCAGTTCATTGTAGGGGACGGTTTTCAAGAGTCATTAAAACGAAACACTTTTCAATCGTCTGTACGAAATTTTTTTGTATGTACGATCGGTCAAGTCAAAAAGCCTGTACGAATGGTCGCATCGTAAGTTGTGTTGAATACGAAAAGCCGTTATATTTTGGACGAATTGGATCGTCTGTACAAAATTACTTCGTCCAGACGAACGATAATTTTTCGTCCAGAACGAATATTTTCGTCCAGGACGAACGTATCATTTTTCTTTAAATATGAAGGCTTTCAAACTTGACAATCACACTTTCAAACATCTTTTTCAATCCCTTTCTACATCAAATCAACTATGGCCTCCTCTAGCAAAAGACAAAAGTTTTGGCGAAGAAACCTAACAGGAATGCCCCAGACAACTTTCTTTCCAAGGCAAATGAGGAATCTTTTCCTCGTTTTGCATCTGCAAAAATCACTCCGTCTCGCATTCTTATCCAAACAGAGTTGAAATTTAGGGTATTACACCTCTTCGCCTCAACCCAATTTCATTTCATTCTTTCTCTTGTCCACTTATACAATAAGCAAACCTACCATTACTTCCTAGCCAACATGAGTTTCAATTCTGACCACTCTATCATTAGTTCTTTTATTTTTAAGAAAAAAGTTGAGATCACCAAGCACGACCTTGGTGCATTTTTAAACTTAAGAACTGAAGGATATAGAGCCCACACCCTAGCATCAAAAAACACCTTCAAATGGATTGAAATCAATAGGGTAATTAGAGAAAATGCAATTGACAATCATGTTGCTAGAGTGGCCGGTATGACCCAAGATGCCCGAATCATCCAGCATATCCTTAGATCCTCAATTATTCCTAAAGCTGGTGATAGGATTAACATTACTCCTCTCCTTTCTTGTCTAACTTTTTTAATCATGAAAAGACAACCTATTGATGAAGCCCAACTCATCCTAGATCATATCTATGGGCTTTCAGAAATAGGACATCCTGATCAGAAGAGGAAGAAGAAGAACATTTCTTTAGGGCACTTGATTACTTATATTTTTGGAGAAGAAGTACAATATAGTGCATCCTGATGAGGAATATGAAGAGCCAGTTTACTACAACGATACATCATTCAGACTGCTCTTCAAGGAAGAAAAAAGAAAAAGAAAAAGCACATGGCAGTGCTTCAGAAAAAAAAGAAGAAGAAGGAGTGCAAGCTTCTGCTTCTCAATCAGATTACCAGAATCTGATTGAGAGATTTAATAGACTAGAGACTCACATTGATCAAAGGTTTGAACAATTTGATGCTCATCTTTACGCAGCAGCAACATGACATTGGTAATATTAGAGATGAAGTTCATGAAATAAATACCAATGTAATGTTGATGGCCTCCTACTTCAACCTCTTTGGCGGCATTCCTCCTCCTCCTCCTCCTCCAGAAACAGTAGATTTTTTTTTTTGTTTTTGTGTGTCTGTTGTATTTTTTTGTTTTGTTGTTTTGTTTTTTTTTTTTTTTATCTTATATGTGTTATTGTGATTGTTGTGATGTGTTTGTTTAAGTTTTGTTGTTTTTTTTTTTTTTTTTTTTTTTTTAATCAATGAAAGTTTGTTTGTTTTAGATTTGTTTTGAAATGTGGCTAATCTTTATGAATTTCATTAATATTGTTTTTAATCTACATTGTGCTCAAATTCGATTGTAATGTGAGATTATCTATATTAGAAAATCTAGACTTTCTAAATTTATAATTTGTTTATAACTTGTTGTATTTAGAATTTTTTAAATTCATGTCTATTCATTTAGACTACATAAAATTTTAATATTGTTATTGCAATTTTGATGTTTTTCTTATTTTGTATTTCTATGCTCAAATGATATTTATGCACCTAGAAATATTTGAAATGTTAGATTATAGATTTTGGAAAGAATTGGTCAAATTACTCTTGAACATTGTACAAATGTACAAAAATCAAAAGGGATTCACAAAAATTTGCAAAGTGAAAAAGAGGCACAAAATAAGCCCAACCAAAGAAAAATGCACAAAAATGTGCTCCAAAACTTTGAAAAGATGTGCAAAGCACCACATGAGGTAATTCTCTTCTTTCCAAATTCGTTTAATCTCTTAATTCAAGTTGATCTAATGTTCATTTATATTCTATTGAACTTTGAAATATAGAATTTTTTTTTTTTACATCTCACTTGTAATGATTTTCAATAATCAAAATGTCTAAATTGAATCATGTCTTTGATAAATTCTTCTTACTTACAATGTTATATCATTTCATAAATTTTATGAATTTCTATGATTGACCTAATATCTTTAGTTTAAAATTGCATACCCTATGTCAAATCACAATTTAGATTAAATTTTACAATGAATTTCATATAATTATTTACATTTCTTGTCTTTTTCTTCTTCACTTTTTGTTGCTATCAAAAAGGGGGGAGAAATTATTATGTTTGTGGTTTGTGTTTTGTGATTATGTTTGTGTTTGTGTGTTTTTTTGTGGTTTGTGTTTTGTGTGTTAAAATTTTTGAAAAACAAAAATATTGTTCTTTAATGCCTCCTTATTTTAATGTACTCATAAATTCAGGGGGAGTTTAGGAGATAAGAGATTTGTTTTAACTTCAAACCATACTAACAATAATTGTTTTGCCATCATCAAAAAGGGGGAGATTATTTGAATAGTTGCTATTTGAATGATTTATAATTGTGCAACTTATGTAGTTTTGATGATTCCAAACATTATTGTTCAAATGTATAGTTATCTCCTATCAATTTCAGAAGATTTGGACTTGCTCTTGTGTGTACTAACATTTCAGGAAAATCAGACTCCAGACTACGAAAACTTCAAATCAAATTCAACATGAGACTTTGAATTAATTTTGAAAGGGAGTGATTGTAATTGAGTGAATAAAATCTCACACACACAAAATAAGGAGATCTTGAAATTCTATACTGATCGTACAGGACGATATTTATCGTACTGGACGATATGTCAGTTATCTCCTATAGAGCACTTGGAACGAATAGGAACTTGCTTGAAAAATTTTTTTTCTAAGTCCTATTCGTCCAGGACGAATTTTAATATCGTCCCGGACGATGGGTTCTCTGTAAAATTTCGTCCAGACGAATTTTATCATCGTACGAGGCGACCAGTCCTCTGGAAAAATTTCGTCCAGACGAAAATAATTATCGTACCGGACGAACATCTCTCTGGAAAATTTTCGTCCAGACGAAACCAAATTATCGTCCCCGGCGATTAGTCCTCTGGAAAATTTTCGTCCAGACGAAATAAATAATCGTCCAGGACGATCGGCTCTCTGGAAAATTTTCGTCCAGACGAATAAATTTTCGTCCAAACGATAAACCGACTTAGAACAGTTTTCAGCAGTTTCTAGAACCGACCTTGTAATAACCGTTCGTACTGGACGAACCTAGTTCGTACAGGACGATCAGCTGTACGAAGTCATTTCGTACACATATACAAATTGGGTCGTTTCAGATCGTTTAAGTAAAATCGTCCAGGACGATCCAGGATCGTACAGGACGATCCACTGCGTACAGAATTGCAATTATGCAGTTTTTGGGCGGTTTTTTATGTCTTTTGTATAAATAGTCCAAATTAGACTGCCACCCAATCTTTTTGTCATTTGATCTTCGTGCCTATTGAGAGAATAGCCAAGGGGAGAGTGGAAGAGAGCATTCAAAGGAGGATTCCTACCATTGGAGCAAGAAGGGTTCACTTGGATTGCTAAGGTAAGAATCTCTACTTGTGAAATTGGATTTCTTCACTCTTTTCTTTCTTCCTTCTAGATTCATGTGAGAAGATCATTCAAGAAGGTCCGGTTCTCTGCCGACACTTGGAGAGTGTGAACAGACGTTGGTTCTCTGCCTACACTAGGAGAGTGTAAAAGGAAGAAGGTTCTCTGCCTACACTTGGAGAGTGTGAACAGCCGTAGGGTTCTCTGCCCACACTAAGAGAGTGTGAAAGGACGACGGTTCTCTGCCAGCACTGTGGATTGTGTAAAAGGACGACGGTTCTCTGCCGCACCGGGGAGTGGTGAAAAGAGTGTTTTGTACAGGCTTCTCCGCCTTGCTGTGGGTGCTAAAGGAGAGTCACTTTGTGGTATTAGTGCAATACTCAGAGGGTGCCTCTGAGGAGTGGATGTAGGTCTGGTTATAGACCGAACCACTATAAATCTGGTGTCATTTACTTTATTGCTTTTACGTTTTCGTATTTTAAATTTCAGTTTTAACAACTCTGTGGTTGAAAAACATTTTTCTACAAACTTTAAAAAGAAAATTTTATTTCGGTTCAACTTTATTATTAAGAGGGTTTAAAATTTTTAAAACTACCAATTCACCCCCCCTCTTGGTAGCCGTGGGACATTTACTTAGGCTTAACGACCTAATTACTAGACTCAACACAATCAAACTCTCTTAGACTCTAAAATGAAAAATACAGACTCTATTTATAATGAACCATAATCTATTCTAATTTGAAGTCTTTAACAATCTGGAATATGATATTCCTGAAATGTTAGTATACACATAAAATAAGTATATAATAAAAAATATTATGAAACATAAAGATATGAGCCATAATATTTATTATCATAAAAAATATAAACTCGTGAGCAATGAGTCACAATAAATATTACCTTATGTTGCATGAAAATTAACCACCCAAGGATGATGTTGGTCCTTATTTTCTATGTAGTTGACTAAAAACTCTGAAGTATCAGTCAAGACGAAGTCTATACTCATTTCTTCCACAGCTTGTATAAATTCTTCCTCAAAACATGAATATAGTTTTCTTAAGTAAAATTGAGTAGCTTATTTTAATGTTGAGTTGTTCTTTATAACAGGAATAATTTCAGACTGACTATATTTGTACTCTTCATCCCGCTCACTTCGCTGCCAATTCATTAGTATCTTTTCTAACCAAAGAAACCAATCAGTTAATAAACTTGTTGACCTCAAAATACCATGACACACATTATTAGTAGACTCGCTACGTTGTGTGGATAAAATGCCCATGCTAAGTAATCCTTATTGAAAGCTATTGACCACTTTTTCCTTATCTTATAAAGATCTTGCAACCATTCATGCTTATGAAGGTTCCCTTCCTTGAATATTTCATCCCATGCCTCCTCAAACACTTCCTCAAAATCACACTTTCTTATACACTTATAGAAGAGTTCTCTAGCTTGATTGTTGCTATTGAAGATAAGTACTTTTAATGGAGCATTTTTAAACACGTGCCATTGGCATAATCTATGATGAGTGTGAGGTAATGTATCTTCTATGTGAAAGTACGTTAGGGATGTTAAGCCCTATAGAACTGGCCCAAGGCTAATCAAGAGGGGGGGGGTGAATTGGTATATAAAAATTTTCTTTAAGCAAAGCACGAATGCAAACCAAATCACCACAAAATTAAGTGCGGAAGAAAATAAATGCCGAAGCAGTAAAAAATAAGAACACAAGGATTTATAGTGGTTCGGTCAACTTGACCTACGTCCACTCCCCAGAGGCGCCCTCCGAGTATTGCACTACAATCGTGACTCTACTTTAGCCCCCACAGCTAGGCAGAGAAGCCTTTATAAACACCTCTTTTTGCCACACCCGGTAAGGCAGAGAACCTTCCTCCTTTTGCTTCTCCTGAAGCAGGCAGAGAACCTCGATCGCTTGCTGAAACTTACCTCTCCCAACCCTTCCAAGGACAAGAGACTCTAGGGAAGAAGAAGTGGAATAATGCTTGGAGCAACCCTTGTGAATCCCCTCACAAGCTTCCCCTCACAAGATCCTCTCTCTCTCTCTCCCTCTCTCTCTCTCCTTTAGGTTTTCTCAAGTCAAGACAGCAGCCAAGGATGTTCAAAAACATTGAACAAGAGCTTTTAAATAGAAGAGCTTCAAAGGAACTCATTAATTGCAAGTTGCCTATTATATCATCCAGGACGATCGTCCTGGCCGATCAGTACAAATCTCATGAGATCGGCCAGAGCATTACCCTGAATGCAAACTAGACGATTGAAAATTGGCTTGATCATCCTGGACGATCTCACGATTGTCCCGATCGATCAGTTAAAATCAGAGGAAAATCGTCCAAAGCATCGCCCTCAATTCAAGGTGTCCAATCCAGATCGTCTAGGAGTAACTAAGGTTTTTTAACTAAATCGTTCTGGCCGATCCTGCGATCGTCAAGGATGATGTGATTGTATCAATCATCCTTAATTACTGCCTTGATTGTCTGATCAATTAAGGCATAATTGTGAATATCGTTCAGGCCGATCCAAGATCATCCTGGCCGATTACCAAAAATACATAATACCTTAATTATTTATAGCGGCAATTTCTTTCTATTTTAAGGCTATCATCCAGGCCGATAAAAAAATCATCTAGGATGATTGGCTAATGACGTCTGCCTTAATTAAGAACCCCTAATTAGATTTTCTATTTTAAGCCCGATCGTCCAGGACGATGTAAATATCATCCTGGCCGATTTGAATAAAAATAAAAATTCTAAGTCTCTCAAGTGTGTGTGTGTGTGTAGGGTTACTTTGCATCAGTCACACCAAAGATTACAATCGACTCAAGAAGGGAAAAATAAAATTACAGACTGACTCAACCCTAATCTATCCAATCTTGAAACGATTCTGATTTTCGTCCGATCTTTGAGTCCTGAAAAGTCAGTAGAAAAAAGACAGTCGTAGTGAAATAAGATTTGTTTGATATTATACAAATCATAATCTAAAAACTTGTTTGTAACAATCTCACCCTTTTTGATGATGGCAAACATATTAAAAATTAATTCTAACTAAACAAGCTTTTACCATAACAAGTACAAACATACTAAACAAGAGTAAGTACAAATACACTAATCAAGAGCAAGTACAAACACACTACTACCCCTTTTGACATCTCTAAAAGTAGGAGGAAACTAAAGTAATAATATAGAAAAGAAAATAATCCACAGAAAATAGAAATTAAAACTAAAAAAATGAGGGATCCTGATCATTAGATAGAGGTGAAGGTGGTGGAGCTTGCTGAAAGTAGAAAGCTAGAGTTGTAAACTGAGCATTGAACCAGGCTATGTCCTGGTCTTACTGCTGGTGGTGGTGAGTAATGCAGTTGTCAAAACTGGCTAAGTCCTCTGTGCGGTGCTGCTCGTAGCTAGCAATGTCCTCAGAATGTTGCTGCTCCTATGCAGCAACATAAGCGTCAAAATGGGTCTCCCAATGATCAAATCTCTCCACTAACTGGTCAAACTGTGAGTGCTGTCAAAGAGGAGAAGGATCAGGAACGGGAGAGGGAGCCTCCTCCTCAACCCCCCGAGGTTCCTCATCCCCTGGGTGGAGACGAGTATTGTGAAGGGTATTGAAGGAACTGTTTGAGTAGAAGAGAGTTGGGAGGAGCAGGATATTTAGTTGATATTTGGTTTCAAGAACATAAGCTATGAGGTGTCCTAAAGCCAGATTGGGTTTATTCTTATGACCTGGATCGCAGATTATGGCTAAATGATCAATGTATCAAAAAATTAAGTCAGTAGTATTAAATTCTCTATGTGCCATGATGTAAAAGGTACTAAGAGAAAGTAGAGGAGTGATGTGGATTCAGTCCCCATGTTTTGGAATAATGGAGGTGCGAAGGACATGCTGAATTGTCCTAGCATCTTTGACTAAAAAGCTAGTCTCTCCAACATGAAAGGGTGTATTGGTCTGGCGAAGAAAATGGTTTGCCATGGACCAATCAAAGTCAGGATATGAGACGATTATATACAACTTATCCCCGGTGGTGGATAGCTGCAATAGTTCAGCACAGTCCTGATATGTGATATCGACTGGGCGTCGATTCACATAAGAGGTCAGGGCTGTGAAAGTAGGATTTATGTGAAGATTTGCGAAGAATTCACGAAGAAGCTCGGAATGAAAAGGGACAGCGAGAGAAAGAATGAAATAAAGAAAAGTGTGAGTAAAGAGATCCATTACCGGATACGAAAGATGGACAGGATTGATGACTCTGAAGACAGTTATCCCACATTCTTTATACCGATGGTAAGCAGCTTCATCTTTGTTAAGATAGTTGCTATTTGCATGTTTTACATTTTTGCAACTTGTATAGTTTTGATGATTCCAAATATTATTGTTCAAATGTGTAGTTATCTCCTAACAATTTTAGAAGATTTGAATTTGATTTTGTGTGTACTAACATTTCAGGTGAAACAAACTCTCAAACATGAAGTCTTCAAATCAAATTCAGCAAGAAATACCTATAGTTTTTGAAGCTTAAAATTATTATTTTATTTGAGAGGGAGTGATTGTGATTGAGTGAATAAAAACATACACACACATACATAAGGAGATCATATAAAATTTATACTAATCGTACGGGACGATATCAGTTCGTACGGGACGATCAGACAGTTATCTCTTATTAAGTTCACATGGAACGAATAGGAACTGGTTAGAAAAATTTTTCTAAGTCCTATTCGTCCAGGATGAAATTAAATATCGTCCAGGACGATTTGCTCTTTGTAAGAATTTTGTCCAGATAAAATTAAATTATCGTATAGGACGATTTGCTCTCTGTAAGAATTTTGTCCAGACGAAATTAAATTATCGTCCAGGATGATTTGGTCTCTATAAGATTTTTGTCTAGACAAAATTAAATATCGTCCAGGACGATTTGGTCTCTGTAAGATTGTTGTCCTGACGAACATATATTCGTCCAGACGATTAACCGACTTAGGACGGTTTTTTTATATTCATTCTGCAATTTTTGGAATCGACCTTGGTATAACCGTTCGTACCGGACGTACTTGGTTCGTACGGGACGATCCGCTTGTACGAAAACATTTCATACACATATACAAAGAGGTTCGTTTCAAGGCTTTTAAGTAATATCATCCAGGACGATCCACGATCATACGGGACGATCCACTGCGTACAGAATTGAAAACTTGCAGTTTTTGGGCGGTTTTTCTTGTCTTTTATATAAATAGTCCAAATTAGACTGCCACCCAATCTTTTTGACATTTGATCTTTGTACCTATTGAGACAAACGTCAAGGAGAGAGTGTGAGAGAGCATTCAAAGGAGAACTCCTACCACTGGAGCGTGAAGGCTTCACTTGGTGTTTAATGGTAAGAATCTCTACTTGTGAATTGGGATTACTTCACTCTTTTCTTTCTTCCTTCTAGATTTCTTGTGAGAAGATCTGTCAAGGAGATCCGGTTCGCTGCCGACACTTGGAGAGTGTGAATAGCCGAAGGGTTCGCTGCCTACACTTGGAGAGTGTGAACAGCCGAAGGGTTCTCTGCCCATACTAGGAGAGTGTGAAAGGACGAAGGGTTCTCTGCCCATACTAAGAGAGTGTGAAAGGATGAATGGTTCTATATCCATACTAGGAGAGTGTGAAAGGACGGAGGGTTCTCTTCTCACACTAGGAGAGTGTGAAAGGATGGAAGGTTTTCTGCCAACACTGGGGATTGTGTAAAAGGATTACGGTTCTCTGCCGCACCGGGTAGTGTTGAAAAGAGTGTTTGTAAAGGCTTCTCCGCCTTGCTGTGGGTGCAAAAGGAGAGTCACTAATTATATTAGTGCAATACTCAGAGGGTGCCTCTAGGGAGTGGATGTAGGTCTGGTTTAGACCGAACCACTAAAAATCTTATGTCATTTACTTTACTGCTTTTTATTTTTCGCATTTTACTTTAGTTTAAAAAACTCTATGTTTGAAAAACTTTTTTCTATAAAATTTAATTAAAAATTTTCATTTCGGTTAAACACTTTTCCAAAGAGGGTTTATGTTTTAAAACTACCAATTCACCCCCCCCCCCCTCTTGGTAGCCTTGGGACATTAACTTAGGTCTAACAACCTATTCACTAGACTCAACAAGTGGTATCAGAGCTTTGTTTCAAAATCATAAGTTTAAACTACTTTTTGATTAACGTAGATGGCTACATTCAGAAACTAAAATACACCTGAGAGTTACTCTATTACTAGACCTCCACTATTTGACAATATACCTTTTGATTTTTGGAAAACACGCATGTCTACTTTCTTACAGTCACTTGATTATCGTATGTGGATCCTAGTCCAGGAAGGTTATACAAAACCAACTAGATTAGTTGATGGAGTTAGGGTAGAAACACCTTTTGCAGATTGGACTATAGAAGAAGGTGACTTAGCACAACTAAATGCCAAATGTTTAAATAGCTTTTTTTGTGCTTTAAAATCTGAAGACTACATGCGGGTTTCCACTTGCAAAAGTGGAAAGGACATATGGGATAGACTTTGTATAACTTATGAAGGGACTAATGAGGTTAAGCAATCAAGACTCAATATATTGTTACATGATTATGAGTTGTTTCGCATGAAACCAAATGAATCAATTTCTGACATGTACATAAGATTCACACAAATTGTCACTTCTTTGCATGCACTTGGTAGGGAATTAACTAATGCTGAAATGGTTAATAAGATTCTTCGTTGTTTACCTACTGCTTATGATGCTAAAATTACTGCAATTACAGAGTCTAAAGATCTAAACATTTATTCTATTGACAATCTTCTTGGTTCACTCATTGCTTATGAGCAAGGAGTAAGTCAAAGAAAGATTGATGTATGTGAACCACGAAAGGAGAAGAATATTGCATATAATTGGAAGAGTCAGAGAGTGAACACTCACAACCTGAGGATGAAGATGATATTGCATTAATGACTAGACAATTCAGAAGCTTTTTAAAGAGAAAGCAGAAGAGATGCCAGCAATGGAATAGAGGTAAGTTTAACAGAAATGGCAAGGTTTCTAATGAAGTGATTTTTTATGAATGCAAGAAACCAGGTCATATCAAGACTGCTTGCCCAAAACTCAAAGCCACTCCTAGCAAGGAGAAGGTAGAGGAGAAACCAATTGTAAAGAAGGGCAAGAAGAAGTTTCAAAGAGATTTTTGGGTGGACTCGGCTTCAGACTCATCTGAGACTGAAAAAGAAGAAGAAGATACCAACCTTTGCTTGATGACAGATAATGTTGATCAATCAGATCAAGAAGATGTATGTGACTTAACCTATGATGAATTGTTTGAAGTTTCTGAACACATGCATGATGCATATAGGAAAATGAAAAAGATGCATGCTAGTGTAAGTTTAGAATTGGAAGAGCTCAAGAAGGAACATGAAATCCTTAGGAAATATCATGCATTAATAGATAACAACCACATTAAACTACTTGACAAATATGATGACTTGAATAAGAATTTTGAAATTTAAAATCATCCTATGCTGATCTTGAAAGAGACTTTAAAATATTTAAGGATGAATCTGAGAGCAAAACATATCGAATAAATTAGACAAATTGAATCTTGAAAGATATGAATTCATTTTATAAACTGATAATAAGAGCTCTTGATGATAATAAGAAACTCCCCAAACTTGAAGATTTTACAAATCCTAAATATTATCCTAAATACATGAAATCCCTTAGAAGACAATCAAATAGAAGAAAACTTAGGAATACTTTTCCTAATGTTAAATGTAATAATTATGGATTTTTGGGACATATAGCTCACACCTGTACTTTGAAGATGAAATCTAATTTGGTGTGGAGACCTAAGATTTATAAACCTAGACATATCATACATGCATATGATTATAAATTTCTTAAAGGTGAACTCAAACTTGTTTGGATTCCCAGGTCTAACATTTAATAATTTTTGCAGGATTGCTCTCACACAAGACCTCATGGGAGCATATGGTACCTGAATAGCAGATGTTCAAAGCATATGACTGGAGATACTACTCAAATCATAACGCTGGAAGCTAGGAGTGAAGGCAAGGTTACACTTGGAGATAATACCACAAAGAAAGTGGTTGGATCAGGTATGATTGGAAATTTGAAAAACTTTTTTATAGACAATGTGTTATTGGTTGAAGGCTTAAAACATAATTTGTTAAGTATAAGTCAGCTATGTGATAAAGGCTATAATGTAAAATTTTTACCTACTAGCTGCATATTAAGCCTAAATGAGAAAGAAGTTTTAAATGAAAAAAGGGTAAACAATGTTTACATGCTAGATTTTAATTGTATTCAATCTCCTATTGCTTTTTATTTGAAAACAGTTTCTTATGAATCATGGCTTTGGCATAGGAGACTTTGTCATTCTAGTATGAAAAACCTTAGGATAATTACCCAAAAGAACTTAGTGAGAGGTATACCAAAACTAGACTTTACTAAGGACCACCTTTGTGATGCATGTCAATTAGAAAAACAAGTGAAGTCCTCTTTTAAGTCTAATAAAGATCTTAGAACTAGTAAACCATTAGAAATTCTTCACATGGATTTTTTTGGACTAGTAGGAACTGTAAGTCTAGGAGGGAAGGTATACGGATTTGTTATAGTGAATGATTTCTCTAGATTTCTTTTTCATAAGAGTGAATCGTTTGAGAAATTTAGAAATTTTTCAACTTGGATTCAAAGGAAATTAGGGTGTGAAATTATTTCTATATAAAGTGATCATTGAGGAGAATTTGAAAATGAAAGATTTGAAAATTTTTGTAAAGAAAAAGGGATTGATTACAATTTTTTTGCACCTAGAACCCCTCAACAAAATGGGGTAGTCGAAAGGAAAAACAAAACATTAATAGAAGCCGCCCGAGCTATGTTGGCAGAATACTCACTTCCTAGATATTTCTGAGCTGAGGCGGTTAGCATTGCATGTTATGTTCTAAATAGGGTGAATGTGAGATTGAATTTAAATAAAACACCCTATGAGTTGCTAAAAGGTAGAACACCTAATTTATCTCATTTGCATGTTTTTGGTTACAAGGTGTTCATTCATAATAATGGAAAATCTGCCTTAGGAAAATTTGATCCAAAATCAGATGAAGGAATTTTTGTTGGATATTCAAGTGTTGGAAAATCTTATAGGGTATTCAACAAAAGAACTTTGGTCATTGAAGAAACCACACATGTTGTATTTGACGAATCTGGAAATTTGGAAGAGCCAAATGTTGTTGAAGATGAGATTGAGGAAAACTCCCAAAAGATTGATAAAATAAATTTGGAAGAAAATATGGAAGAGAATTTGGAAACAAAAAACCCTTTGCCTAGAGATTTGAGATTTTCTAAAAACCACCCAAGAGAATTAATTATAGGTGAACCTAGTGAGGGTGTTAGAACTAGGCATGGATTAAACAAGGAAGTCAATCATTCAGCCTTTATTTCAGCTATAGAACCCACTAATATTGATTAAGCACTTTCTAACGAATTTTGGATATTGGCCATGCAAGAAGAGTTGAATCAAATTGTAAGAAATAAAGTTTAGGAATTAACTTCAAGGCTAAACGATCAAAGTGTTGTTGGAACCAAGTGGGTGTTCAAAAATAAAATGAATGACTCAGGAGTAGTCATTAGAAATAAGGCTAGATTAGTTGCTAAGGGATATAATCAAATTGAAGGAATTGATTTTAAGGAGACTTTTGCCCCTGTAGCTAGACTTGAAGCAATTAGGGTTTTACTTGCCTTTACCTGTTTTAAAGGTTTTAAATTACTTCAAATGGATGTCAAAAGTGCCTTTTTAAATGGGATAATTGAAGAAGATGTTTTTGTAGAACAACCTCCAGGTTTTAAAAATTCTAAAAAGCCAAATCATGTTTTCAAATTAAAAAGGGCATTATATGGATTGAAACAGGCACCTAGGGCTTGGTATGAGAGGTTGAGCACCTTCCTACTAGAAAGATCTTTTGAAAAAGGAAGTGTGGATACAACTCTCTTTTTAAAGAAATTTGGAAAGGATATACTCATTGTTCAAATTTATGTGGATGATATCATTTTTGGATCTTCAAATAAAAATCTTTGTAATGATTTTTTTAAAAATAATGAGTAGTGAATTTGAAATGAGTTTAATGGGAGATTTAAATTACTTTCTAGGTTTTAGCATTAAGCAACTAGAGGAAGGTACATTTCTAAGTCAATATAAATATATTAAGAATATCCTCAAAAAAATATGAAATGGACAATGCTAAACCGTTTAGTACACCATTGAGTTCCTCAGTTCAGTTGGATAAGGACATTAAGGAAAAATCTATTGATTAAAAGAAATTTAGAGGGATTATTGGATCTTTACTTTACTTGACTGCTAGCCGACCAGATATTATGTTCAGTGTTTGCTTATGTGCTAGATTTCAATCAGATCCAAAAGAATCACATTTGACAGCAGTGAAAATGATATTAAGATACTTACTAGGAACTCAGAACTTAGGAATTTGGTATCCTAAGTTTAGCTCTTCATTTGAAATTATTGGTTATTCAGATTCTGACTTTGCAGGCTGTAGAGTGGATATGAAAAGCACTTCTAGAATATGTCAATTCATTAGAAATTCATTAGTTTCATGGTCTAGTAGAAAATAAAATTCAGTGGCCCTATCTACTGCATAAGCAGAATACATTACATTAGGAAGTTGTGTGGCACAAGTACTTTGGTTAAAACAACAGTTGATTGATTTAGGATTAACTATAGGCACTATTCCAATTTATTGTGATAATACTAGTGCTATTTGCATTTCCAAAAATCCTATTCAACATTCTAGAACCAAACACATTGACATAAGACATCATTTCATAAGGGATCATGTATCCAAGTGAGAAATTGAAATTACTCATGTTTCAACTGAAAATCAACTTGCAGACAATTTTACAAAACCTTTAGCCTTTGATACCTTCAGTACATTAAGAACAAGGCTTGGTGTAATTGATTTGAATGCTTAAATAAAAATGTTTTTGCAACATTGATATTTCGGTTTTCATAGTTTATGTTTTTATGATTTTATTTTTATGATTTTTGTTTGTTTTGAGTGATTTTATTTTAAAGTCTGTGCATTTGTCATTGTCTACTGTGATTTGTATGTTTAGTTTGATTTTCTTAGATAAAAAATTCAAAAATCCAAAAATTTGTGGTAATCGTCCGGGACGAAAAATTTCGTACGGGACGATGTGTGTAAAATTCAGTTTGCATAATTTGAAACGTATTGAGCGCAGTTTTTAATGTAGTTCGTATGTACGATCTGCATGATCATCTGGGACGAAATTTTTTTTCTCAAACATTGGGACGATTGAATGCAGCAGTTGAATGGATAAGACAGTTTTAATTATGAACTTCGTCCGTACAAACGTTTGGTTCATCCAGACGAACAGACATCGATTCATAGTGGTGGACGATTTTCAACTGCCATTAAAACGAATTAACTTTTGATCGTCTGTACGTTTGGTCAAGTCAAAAAGTCTGTACGAAAGGATGTATCGTAAATTATGTTGATTACAAAAAGCCGTTACATTTTGGACGAATTTGATCGTTTGTACGAAATTTTTTCGTCTAGACGAACGATAATTTTCATCCAGGACGAACATTTTTTCGTCCAGGATGAACGTATCGTTTTCTTTAAATAAGATGGTTTTCTAACTCAACAATCACATTTCCAAACATCTATTTCAATCCCTTTCGATTTCTAGATAAACAATGGCCTCCTCTAGCTAGCGATAAAAGGTTTTAGCAAAGAGATCCCATGGGAATTCTTATGAGAACTTTCTTTCAAAAGCAAATGAGTAATCCTTTCCTCGATTTGCCTCTGCAAAAATCACTCAATCTCGCATTCTAATCAAGAGTGAGATAAACTTCAAGGTAATGCATCTTTTCGCTTCCACTCAGTTTAGATTTATCCTAATTCTCATCCACCTCTACAACAAACTGACCTTCTTTTCCTTCCTAGCAAATATGAGTTTCAACTCCGACCACTCTTCTGTTAGTTCTTTTGTTTTTAAACAAAAAGTTGAAATCAGAAAGCATGACTTAGGTGCTTTTCTCAACTTAAGAACTGAAGGTTTTAGAGCCCACACCCTTATGAACGATAACACCTTTAAGTGGTTTGAAATCAATAGGGTGATTAGAGGAAATATCTTAGATTATCATATTGCTAGAGTTTCTAGAATGACAAAAAATGCTCGAATCATCCAGCACATTCTTAGATCTTCTATTATTCCAAAAGCTGGTAATATAATCAACATTACTCCACTCCTTTCTGTTGTGACATTTTTGATTATGAATGATAATCCTATTGATGAAGCCCAAGTTATCTTAGACCATCTTTATGGGCTTTCCAAAATTGGGCATGCTGATCAGAAAAGAAAAAGAAATATTTCATTAGGTCACTTAGTTACCTTTATTTTGGAAAAGAAATACAATCTAGTGCATCCTGATGAAGAGTATGAAGAACCGGTCTACTACAATGATGCTTCTTTTAGAGCGATCTTTAAGGAGCAAAAAGAGAAAGCACATGCCAGTGCTTCTGAAGAAGAAGAAGAAGGAGAGCAAACATCTGCACCTCAACCAAATTATCTGAATTTGATTGAGAAATTTGATAGACTTGAGACTCATTTTGATCAACGATTTGATCAAATTGATGCTCAACTTCAGCTGCAGCAACAGGACATTGGTAATATAAGAAATGAAGTTCATGAAATTAATACCAACATTATGTTGATGACTTCCTACTTCAACTTATTTGGTGGTGTTCCTCCTCCTCCTCTAAAAGAATAGAAATTTGGGTTTTGTTTTTCTAGATGTTTCTTGTATTAGTGTTTGCTTTAGTTGTGTTTGCTTAAAAGTTCAGTGTATTTTTTCTTTTAGTTTTAGTATTGATATTATGAATTGATATTGTAATCTTTTTTTTTAATATCAATATTTGTGTGTTTGCTTTAGATTTGAATTGTTTTTGAAATGTATTTAGTTTTTATGAATTTCATTAGTATTTTTAATCTTAATTGTGCTTAAATTAGATTGTAATTTGAGATTAATTTCATTAGAAAATCTAGTCTTTCTAAATTTAAAATTTGTTTATAACTTGTTATAATTAGAATTTTTAATTTCATGTAAATTTAGACTATATTAAATTTAATATTATTATTGCAATTTAGATATTTTCTTATTTTGTATTTCTTTGTTCAAGTGATATTTATGCACTTAGAAAAATTTAAAATTTTAGATTATTGATCTTGGAAAGAATTGGTATCGATTACTCTTGAAAATTGTACAAAGAGTATAAAAATCAAAAGGAATGCTCAAAGGTTCGCAAATGTGAAAAAGAGATACAAATAAGCCCAATGTACAAAGATGCACAAAAATGTGCCAAATACTTGAAAAAGATGCGAAAAGCGCCACATGTGGTAATTCTCTTCTTTCTAGATTCTTTCAATCTCTTAATTCAAATTGATCTTATGTTCATTTATATTTCTATTGAACTTTAAAATATACATTTTTTATTCATCTCTCTTGTAATGATTTTTTTTATCTCAAATGTCTAAATTGAATCATGTCTTTGATAAATTCTTCTTACTTATAATGTTATATCACTTCTTAAATTCTATGAATTTCTATGATTTACTTAATGTTATTAGTTTTAGATTGCATACCTTATGTCAATCACTCTTTAGATTAAATTTTTAAATGGATTTCATATAATTACATACATTTCTTGTCTATTTCTTCTTCACTTTTTATTGTTGTCAATAAGGGGGAGAAATTATTGTGTTTGTATGTTTGCATTTTAGTTTTTGTGTCATTTGGTGTGTCATTTGGCTTGTGTTATTTGTATTGTCTTGTATTTTGTCTAGTATTTTTTATTTTTTGTTAAAAATTTTGAAAAACAAAAATTGTGTTCTTTAGTTCAAAATGCCTCCTAATTTTCATGTATTCATCATTTCAGGGGGAGTTTAGGAGATTTTTTTTAAATTGAAATCATACAAACAATTATTGTTTTTCCATCATAAAAAAGGGGGAGATTGTTAAGATAGTTGCTATTTGCATGTTTTACATTTTTGCAACTTGTATAGTTTTGATGATTCTAAATATTATTGTTCAAATGTGTAGTTATCTCCTAATAATTTTAGAAGATTTGTATTTGCTTTTATGTGTACTAACATTTCAGGTGAAACAAACTCTCAAACACGAAGTCTTCAAATCAAATTCAGCAAGAAATATCTTTAGTTTTTGAAGCTTAAAATTATCATTTTATTTGAGAGGGAGTGATTGTAATTGAGTGAATAAAAACATACACATACACACATAAGGAGATCATATAAAATTTATACTGATCGTACGGGACGATATCAGTTCGTACGGGACGATATCAGTTCGTACGGGACGATCAGATAGTTATCTCCTATTAAGATCACATGGAATGAATAGGAACTGGCTAGAAAATTTTTTCTAAGTCCTATTCGTACCGGACGAAATTAAATATTGTCCAGGACAATTTGCTCTCTGTAAGAATTTTGTCCAGACGAAATTAAATTATCGTACAAGACAATTTGCTCTCTGTAAGAATTTCGTCCAGACGAAATTAAATTATCGTACAGGACGATTTGCTCTCTGTAAGAATTTCGTCCAGACAAAATTAAATTATCATCCAGGACGATTTTGTCTCTGTAAGATTTTCGTCCAGACAAAATTAAATATCATCTAGGATGATTTGGTCTCTGTAAGATTGTCGTCCTGACGAACATATTTTCGTCCAGACGATTAACCGACTTAGTATGGTTTTTCTATATTCATTATGCAGTTTTTGGAACCGACCTTGGTATAACCGTTCGTACCGGACGAACTTGGTTCGTACGGGACGATCAGCTTGTACGAAAACATTTCGTACACATATAAAAAGAGGTTCGTTTCAAGGCTTTTAAGTAATATCGTCCAGGATGATCCACGATCGTACGGGACAATCCACTGTGTACAGAATTGAAAACTTGAAGTTTTTGGGTGATTTTTCTTATCTTTTGTAAAAATAGTCCAAATTCGACTGCCACCCAATCTTTTTGACATTTGATCTTCGTGTCTATTGAGAGAAAAGTCAAGGAGAGAGTGTGAGAGAGCATTTAAAGGAGAATTCCTACCACTGGAGCGTGAAGGCTTCAGTTGATGTTTAAAGGTAAGAATCTCTACTTGTGAATTGGGATTACTTCACTCTTTTCTTTCTTCCTTCTAGATTTCTTGTGAGGAGATCTGTCAAGGAGATCCGGTTCGCTGCCGACACTTGGAGAGTGTGAATAGTCGAAGGGTTCGCTGCCCACACTAGGAGAGTGTGAAAGGATGAAGGGTTATCTGTCCACACTAGGAGAGTGTGAAAGGACGAAGGGTTCTCTGCCCACACTAGGAGAGTGTGAAAGGACGTAGGGTTCTCTGCCCACACTAGGAGAGTGTGAAAGGACGGAAGGTTATCTGCCAACACTGGGGATTGTGTAAAAGGACAAAGGTTCTCTACCGCACCGGGTAGTGGTGAAAAGAGTGTTTGTAAAGGCTTCTCCGCCTTGCTGTGGGTGCAAAAGGAGAGTCACTATTGGTATTAGTACAATACTCAGAGGGTGCCTCTGGGAGTGGATGTAGGTCTGGTTTTGACCGAACCACTATAAATCTTGTGTCATTTACTTTACTATTTTTTATTTTCCGCATTTTACTTTAGTTTAAAAAACTCTATGGTTAAAAAACTTTTTTTATAAAATTTAATAAATAAATTTTATTTCGGTTCAACACTTTTTCAAAGAGGGTTTAAGTTTTAAAACTACCAATTCACCCCCCCTCTTGGTAGCCTTGGGACATTAACTTTGGTCTAACAACCTATTCACTAGACTCAACAATCTTCTGCCTCCCTGAAATGAGGGTCAATCCTAGCCCTCGAAGAACTCCTAGAAGTTTGTCGGACTCGCTTCCCGCCAGTCATAGCAAGAAACCAGTAAGAAAACACAAGAGAAGAAGAAGGTTGAGGTCAAAACAGTGGCTGGAATGGCCTCAATTTAAAGAAACAGCCATATCATCCAGGACGATCGCAGAATCGTCCAGGACGATTTGGTTCAATTATTGCATACAGGCTGATTGGTCAAAAAGGCGGTCCGATCGGCCGAGTTGATCAGATATCGTCCAGGACAATTAGACACATGCGATCGTCCCGAGGAGTCAAGCCAGACGACCGTTGAAAAAGCAGATCGTCCAGGCCGATTAGGTGTATCATCTAGGATGATGCATAATAATTGATTATACTAGCCAAAGTTAAAATATTTTAAATCTGAGCCACGTGTATCTTCAAGTACGAAAAGTGGATCGGCCAGGACGATTATCCAATAATGGATCGTTCGGGGCTGATTTTAAGGATTTAAACGTACTGACACGTGGATCGTTCAAGACTATCTAGTGTATCGGCCAGGATGGTGACCATAAATGCATCGGTTAGGAAAAAAATTGTATCAGCCAAGATGATAAAAAAGATTGTAATAGAGTTCGATCAAATCGGCGAGGACGATAAAGGATCGTCCGGGACGATGAGTTACAAAAAGCTCAGAAAAGGTTCATCACATGAAATTTTAACGAGAAATTATCATATCGTTCAGGACGATAAAGGTATCAGCTAGGACGATGTGATAAAAATTTGAAAATCAAGGAAAGATGGAGATGATCAGAGAAAACCCCAAACGAAAATGAATACAAACTAAAAACAACAAAAAAGATAAAAATAAAAAGAAATGAAGTTTTTGGTGTTTTTTATTTATTTATTTATTTATTATTTTTAGCAAAGCAAGCATATGTTAAATTTTCCAAATAATTATATTTTAAATATTTGGTAAGGAATGTTTTGGATTTTGGTATGGAGATGAAATGTTCATCTCAGGGGATGGTAGAATGATTTATTAGAAAAAGTGATTTTATAAGGGAATCTACCCAAAATAAGTGCAGTAGACTAGCATCAAGGAGTGCATGAATAGTATTGATAATGTGTCAATGTTTATGCTTAAAATCCTATTTTATTTTGGGCTAGAAGGATAATTTTATTGATGGTGAATGTTAAAGTGGAGAAAAGGTGTTTGAAATTATTGTTTTGGAATTCTCCCCTTATTTTCTACAATCATTTTGAATTGTATAAACTTTATATTAGTGCCATAATTTTGAGTCATTGAGAGACCCATAGGTAGTGATTAAAATCATCTGTGAAAGATAAATAACATTTTTATCCAAACATATATATCATTAGGAATAGTGACTAAAGGGTGAAAGGCTTTGAGAGGTTGAGATATACAATCAAACGTGGTAGAAAATAAAATTTTACTACTCTTGGACATAAGGTACAAGTAAATAAAATTTTGCTAAAAGAAATGCATATATTAATCTAACATTAATATAAGGTAGTGAGAACTACTTGGGTTGAGTGGCCAAGATGCTAGTGCTCTAAATAATTCTGGAGTAGTATAGTTTAGAATGAGAATATTGAAGGGAGTTATATAATTATAATAAGGATTTATAAAGTACAAACCTATACAATATTGAATTTTAATAAGAATGTGGATGGTCTTTGAGCTAGTGATGGTATAATCAACATCTTTGAATGGATAAAATAAGCATTATTATTACTAAGGTCCTAAATAGATATGAGATTTAAGGATAGGAACATGAAGAAGATTTGATGGAAGATGGATAGTAGTAGGAGTAAGAGGAATATTCTGACCTTAGGTTGTGATTAGAAGAATTTAACCATTTTAAGTATCACCTACTACTATCCTTCATAAAGTTAAGTAAGGTTGAGTTAAGTTAAATTGGAAGAATGTTGTGATGTTGCACCTATATATAACTATCAGTCCTATATAGTATCATTAGAGCTAGAAATGAGAATGAGGGAGTTAGGTGAGTGTCCAAAATAGGTTAAATCCTATTAGTATTAGCATTTAAGCTATAATGCTTTATTTTTTGGAATTTTTTTGAGGAAAAGGTATTTTGGGTTTGTTATGATGATTTTTTATAGTCAAGTTGGACATAAATTTGAAGGAATTGAAACTTTGTTTGCCTTGTTGACAAGAATAATGAGATAGGAATGATTAACCATGTCACATGGGAATTACAAGAATGGTGGAAGTATTAGTGAGTTGAATATATTGAATTTCTTAAACGTATTAGTAGAAAATGTAATATCTTTATTATAGATAAGTTTGATAAAATCATTAAGGTTGCATGTTAATGTTTTGTTTAGATAGTTGTCTTGAATGCTTAGAAGGAAGATGGAAAGCCATTCAAGGTGTAGTAATTAATGTCCTAAGGGTCAAATTGAGTGACAATGTTACAATGGAATTTCCCTGGCCTTGATTATAAAGAGATGTTGAGTCTTGATTTGATATTTCATGTTGAAAGTGTGTAACTCATTTTGTTAATTGAATGATATGAGATAAATTTATATGTTGAACTTGTTTCTTATTTGATGTGTATATTTCATGATAAGTATTAAGACTAAGCACATAAGGTAGATGGGGTCGAGTGATGAAGGAATAAAGAACTACAATAAGATTCTTATAAATGAAATTCTAAAGATTTGAGTTTGAGGCTCAAGGGAGCCATCAACCTTAAAAAGCTACTTTGGTGGGAAATGAGTTGTACTAATAAGTAAACCTTTAATGCCATTTATACAAAATAATTTGAGATGATGAGATCTCTAGGTGGGATGATTCTTTGGAGTGAGTTGTGGATTTAATGTATTCTTAATGTTGAACCTTAGGAATTTGAGTTTATAGGAAATTAAGGTATTACAAAGATGAGGAGATGAGCTTATATCTTCACTAGAGAAAGTGGTTTGAGAGTGGGCTATAAGGTTCACAGTTTTATGATGTGAAGAAATTATTGAAATGTAGGAGGTGGGTAAGTAAGGAACTTGATATAAAGAAACCTTTAGGAAGGAGGCTTTGATACCATAAAAAGGTTGTTGTAGAAAGGTAATACACAAAAAAGGAAAAAAAAAGTGTAAGGATAGAGCAAAGACAAGATTATGCTATTCCTTTCATTAAAATGTTTATAAATACTTGAACCTTTATTTATAAGAAGAAGAGATTACATAAGTTCATAGAAGATATATGTGACTATTTAAATTTGTTGAAATGAAATGACACTATTAATTAAATATTTTTACATAAATAAGTAAAATGATATTGTTATAGAAATAGCTATAGTAATATTAAATTATTAAGGAGTTATCATAGGGGACCACTAAAACATTGGGACTTACAACAAATATCGAGCACATCAATGAACTCAATAATTATTGGATTACTTATATTTTATTGTCAAAATATTAAGAAGACATAAAGTCCTTCAATTTATCAGGCTCTCGATGTCCTACCTCCTTCTTTGTTAAAATCTTTAAAAATGACTCTAAATGATAAGAATAGTTTCATATTAAATTATGTTTACATGCTTATTCTTATTAGATTTGAACATGAAGGATACAAACTTTTAGCATTTTTATTAGTCTATTACATGAAACTCTTATTAATTTCCATCCACAATTGCAATATCTTCAATAACATTATCTTTTTTTTTTTCATTTATTTAGAATCATAAGGCTAAGTCAATCTCCACCACCATTAAGAACTAGTCCTATGTTTGAATTAACCTTCCTATGAGAGAACCCCATTTAATCTTAGTTGGTGCATTTTTAATAATGGGATAACAATTAATTTACTTCTTTTTTTTAGACAAATGTGAAGTTTAAAATAGGTTTATTTTAAATATTTTTATTTTTAAAATCTATAAATAATTCTTAAATTTTGTTTATTTAAAATAACTTCACTCTATTGTTACCCTTTTATAAAGTACCACTTGTTTTCATTACTTAGAAGAGTTGTTGATGTTATATTATCACTTGTTATTACCCTCGAAAGTGTCTGTGATAATGAATTAATTCCTTTGGATTATTATTGCACTATGATGTGAGTGATGTATTGCCCCTTATTGTTCTTGTTGTTTGGAGGTGTTGTTTCTCAAGACAATATCATATTTAGTTGTTAGTGCAATGTCATCTCTAGATATTATTGTTTACTGCTAGAATAAAAAGGAAAAATTTTAGTGGGGCTGCTCATACAACTTTGATTAGAGTGGTTTTTATTATTATTTGATTTTTATTTAACATAATATAAGATTGCAATAATAACTATCATTTATTCCATTACACAAGGTTAGCTACATGATTCTTTTTTCTCCATTGTGCCTTATTAAGAATCAAATTCTTATTTAAATTGAATAAAAAAGGATATTTTTAGTACTTTTTAACCCAGCCTTTTTAGGATTGCTTCTACCTTTCTTAAAATAGGCCGATTATATTTCCTAATAGCATCATTAGAAAACTGACACTTTGTGTGACCAAATCTTCTATGATGAATCTTTGCAATCTTATCTACCATAGGAGCTACTCAAACCGTTTCACATATATACTTGTTTAACATTTTGTCTCTAAGTATAAGGTCACTCATCCACCTTAACATCCTCAACACTATAACACTTAATTCTTTGCTTCTCTTTTATGAGCTAACGTTCTACAACATAAAGCATTGTAGGTCTTATCACCATTTTTTAAAATATTTTCTTAAGTTTGAGGGATATTTTTCTATCACACAACAAGCCCAATGCATTCCTCCACTTCAACCATCCAACATGAATACTACTAATAATATCCCCATTTATATTACCCTTACTTTGAACAATAAACATGAGATATTTAAAACGTGCACTCTTCTTAATGACATGATAACCCCTTGTTACAATTAAACTACTAGATCTATAACTATTCAATTTATACTCCATGAATTCACATTTAGATTTACTCAAATAAAACATTTAGAATCCAAAATTAGGATCCATAATTCAAAATTTTCATTAAATCCCTTGATAGTCCTATCAACAAGAAGAATATCTTCGAGAAAAAGTATACACAAATGTGCAATCTTTTGCAAATGCCTAGTAAGAACATCCATGACTAAAGCAAAAAACATATGGGCTTAAAGCTAATTCCTTATGTAATTAAAAAAAATGGTAGAACCACCTTGAATTTGAATATAAGTAACAATTCCTATGTCATATCTTAAGAAATTGAATATAAATATTATTAACTTATTTATTTTCTAGTACTCCACAAAGAACTTCTCTTTGAACTTTATCATATTCTTGTGAATATGATTTAAATAAATTGATATCATATATAGATCCTCCTTACTCTCTCTATACTCCTCCATCAAACATTTTAACCAATTTATAGCTTCCACAGTAGACTTAGTCGGCATAAATCCAAACTTATTTAGAGAAATATTAGTATCATGTTGTAACCTTAACTAAATTACTCTACTATAATTCTAATGTACGACATACTAACTTAATTCCTCTATAATTTGCATATTGTTGTGAATCACCTTTATTCTTAAAATAGGAACCACAACATTTTTTCTCTACTCATCTGACAAATTTTAATCTTCAAATTAACATAAAACAATTTAGTAATTGAAGAAATTTCTGATCTCTCAAGCATTTCAACACTTCTATTAGAATATCAATATGTCCTAATGCTTTTCTCACTTTATTTTTTTCAATGCATCTCTAACATTTGTTTTACTAATACAATTATATGAATTAAAAAATATCTATTTCCATTTAGGATGCTAAGAGCACTATATTCAATCGTACATTACATCCTTCATTAAAAAGCTTATCGAAAAAACTCACATGTAATATTTCTTCTAAATAATTTAAATCTTAAGATCTTGAATCTTTACTCTCAATTCTCAAAAATATTTTTATTAACATCATATAAATTCTTTCATAAAATCTTAGGATAATATTTTACTTCAACTTTTAATTCCCCCTTTATCTTAAAGTCCAAAAATAAAAAATAATTCTTTATATATAAACTTTCACTCGAAATAATACTATAATCTTCGTAATTTAAATGATTCGTTTTGTTGGTATAAAAATAGTCAATCTGACTTTTAATCAATTAAAATTTGTATCAGATAAATTTTTAAAAAATAACACTTGTTTTGATGATATTTATTTTATAATATTTGTAAATTGATTGAAAGTGCAACATATTCATGCCGTCAGCTGAGTGGATAGGGTTAACATAATTTTCCAAACTCTAATTGCTTGCCTTATTTTACCTTACAGCAAGTTGGAAGAAATCCTCTACTTCTTTTGTTGCTTTACTTTTTATTAATTTTTGTTCAGTGTCCTACAGGATCGTTCGTTTGGATTGACTTTTTTATTTGTTTATTGTCTGCCGAAGTTCATAAAAGATCAATAATTTATAAATCTGAAGTAGGAGGATTTGATGTGATGTGAAAAATATATTGCTTATTATTCTAACAAATTACACGGTTCCAAGCTCTTATGATTTTTATCTGCATTGAAGTAAGAATAACTATAATGATTATTTTTGCCACTCTTTAATAAATCCAGCTCCCAAATTCTAAGAAAAACTATTCAATACATATAATTATATATTTACCAATATTATTTTGCCTATTCTAAAATAGGGATGTCAAAGTCGAGTCACGGGTCCGATTTGGGTTCAATCTGGAACTGACCCGGCATTATTCAACCAGATCCGATGACCAATTTTATAAATCGGGTCAATTTTTTAGACCCAAACCCTACTCGTCTCGGGTTCGGGTCAACTCGACCCGATCCATTAATCTTGTAAATTTTGTTCTAACTATTACATTTGTGCGCTTATTCAGCCAAATCTTGGTTTCGGACTTCATGGTCAACTTGAACCCAACCCGGTTTTGCAAAAGGGTAGTAAAACTAAACCGAAACCTGACCCGTTTCTCAAACAGGTTAACCCTATCCTGAAATTTTAGGGCCGGGCTTTGCTCGGGTTTTCCATTCGTGTCAAATATTGACACACTTATTCTCAAAAGAGTGATTGATTTCGCTGCCCAAAATTAATCAATGATTCTTTAACAAATGTCATTGTGTAGAACTAAGTGTTAATCAACATAAATACAAGATATGCATAGTTATTATAGTTATTACATCAATTCAGATAAATATAATAAGAGCATGGAATGGTGTTTTTTAATAATAAGCAATATAAATTTAACATCACATCAATTTTTAAATTTTCAAGTTTTTAAAAATTTTAATTGAAACATATTTTAATTGCTTAAAACTCAAATTAATTATTTTCTAACAAAACAAAAAATTGATCATTTAGATTATATAAATTATAAATTTAGAGTGAATATTTATATATCAAACTTTACCTATTAGTTTTGAAGTTTAAGATGAAACATGAAGAATGAAAAATAAAGTAAAATATTATTCAAGGATTAAATAGGAGCATTTGAAAATGACAATATTTTTTTTAATAGAAAAATTCAAGATCTTAATATTTGGGCTATTCATGAGAATGCTAATTTTTTTTAGTTTTTTTTTAGAGAAAACCCACGGAGAGGCCTACGCGTTAATTAAAACAAATCGGGTTACAGAGTCCTTAAGGGAAACCGTCAGCTCACTTCTGCTCATACAAGCTACAAAATGAAAGAAAAGAAAACCTATACAAGCCAATAGTTTCCACTATCAAAAATATACAAGGACCCTAATAACATGCTAAAGATGCTAAAGACCAGCATCCAAAAAAGAAAGACTAATAAATAGTCATTACGCCCAGTCTTTTCACTTGAGATTAAAAAATTAAGATCAATTTGAATTAAGAGATTAAAAAATTAAGGAAAGAAATAACTACCACATGTGGCGCTTTATGCATCTTTTTCAATTTTGTAGCACATTTTTGTGCATCTTTTCACTTATTGGGCTAATTTATGTCTGTTTTTCATATTGCAAATCATTGCGCATTTCTTTTGATTTTTTGTACATTTGTACAATTTTCAAGAGTAATTGTATTCTTTCCAAAATCAATAATCTAAAATTTCAAATCTTTCTAAGTGCATAAATATTAATTGATAAGTGAAATACAAAATAAGAAAACATCACAATTGCAATAATAATATTAAAATTAATGTAGCCTAAATAAGAGACATGAAATTGACAATCTAAATAATATCAAGTTATAAACACAACTTAAATTTAAAAAAAATTAGATTTTCTAATGAATTCAATTTTATGTTGCAGTTCAAAGTATAGCACTTGTAAGATCAAAAATTTAACGGTTTTCATATAGGCTAACAAACATTTCAAACACAGAACAAAAATACTTAAACATCCAAAAAAAATCTAAAGCAATAAAAGAATAGAAAAACACTAAACAAAATACAATTTCATAAATTATAAAAATCTTCATATCACATTCCAAATGTCTCACAACAAGAAACTTGGAATCTGATATGAAAATATCTCAAAATCATACAAAACACACAAAAATTAAAAATAGAAAAATACAAAAAAAAAAAAAAAAAAACACAACAAATAAAAAATATACACACAAAAACACATAAATAAAGAGTTTAAACATCATTTTGCTCGTGTTCTGATGATTTAGAAGCTAGATCTGCCCAGGAGATTTTTTGCTTTTCATTATTTTCCCATTTTATAATTTGCTTAGCTTTGCCCTTTTCTTTAGCAGGAAGAGTTCTCAAATTAGGGCACTTACTTTTCATATGTCCAGATTTCCTACATCCAAAGCAAATAATATTTGAAGAAATCTGAACATTCACTACAAAAAAAATTATTTTTAAAGGCATATTTATTATGACACTTTTATTTAAATGCCTTAAAAACTATTTATTAAGGTACATTTTATTTTGCGCTAACTGCGATTTGGCGCGAGGTTTGTGAGGACGAAATCGTGTGGTAAGTTATACTTACGATCCCGCCCCGCTTCGTCTTCTTGTTCGCGCCCTTGTTCGCCTCCTTCAATTCTTTCGCTTTTTCTAGGGTTCCTCGCTTCTTCTTGTTCGCCTCCTGCAATCGCGATGGCCGCTTCTTCTTGTTTTTCGCCCCCTCCAATCGCAATGGCCGCTTCTTCTTGTTGTTCGACTCCTCCAATCGCGACGGCTCGCATCAGGTAAAATTCTTTTAATTCATTTGTCCAATGCCACTGTCTAGGGTTCAGAATTTTTTTTTCTTCTTTTGATTTCTAGGGTTCTTGAGATTATCTTCTTTTGATATTTAGGTTGTTGTGATTCTCTCAATTTCTAAACGATCGAATAAAAGGCGATTTTTTGTAATTGCTGAAAGGTAAATATTTCGTTAATACTATACGAACCTTGGTCAGTTAAATATTTCGTTGTTCTTAATACTCATCCGAACGTTGGTATGATTTTATTTCTCTTAGTTTTCTTGTTTGATTGCTTCCTGTTTTATTTCTCTTAGTTTTCTTGTTCGATTAGTTTGCGGCTGTAGAGGTATTAGGGAAGCTCCATGTTCTTGTCTTTTTGTGAAAGTATACAGATCTATGTCACTATATTTTGACCTACATGTTTGCAAGATCCGATTCCATGCATTGTAATGACTGGTATGGTGCTTGATAAGGTCCAGGATTCACAAATTCTTCTTCTTTAATGAGAACTTTAACTAGTGGTAGTTTTTTCCTTGATCCACTTCTGGGAATTATTTATGTTACCAAATATCTATGATCAGTGCTTATATTATTAAGAAAGTGTAGCATCACCTTGTTTCATTTTCCTCTACTCAAAGTTAATTTCTACTTGAGATATGGCAGCATAAAATCCAACTATTGACATTGTGACTTATTTCTAGCTATGGACGGTTCTTCCATGGCTAACTTTTATTCTTATCGATCTTGCATTGGATTATATGTCTAGGATGGCTTGAAAGGCGTGTAAATGATGCATTATTTTTCCTTATCTAGGTCTTGAACCAAATAGGAGATGAGACTTGTACACTTATGCCCTTTCCCTTGTGCTCACACATCATGATTTGCTTTTTAACATCAATTTATCTTTATTGTTATGAGTTATTAAACCATGACCTAAGAAAATCATGAGTTTCTTTATATGTTATATAACATTGGCACAATAAAAAAAGAGTATCTTTTATGTTGTTATTATGTATTTTACAATGTCTGTCCCCGCCAAGAAATTTTAGAATTTAAAAATGTCGACCACCACTAGAGGGCCCGCCAGGGGGCGCTGCCCCCTTGGGGATTAGAAAATTATCTTACAGTGTCGGTCCCCGCCAAGAAATTTTATATTTTCTTTTATTTATTTGTTTTTTGATAATATAAATAAGGTATGAAGGTTTAGTAACAGCATCAGATTCGTTAATGAGGAGCTTAGGGGATAAGAAAATGATTTCACTCTCTAAGCTATATATCTTTGATCGCTAATTTCATGCTTCCTTCGGCAACTTTCCTTTTTCCTTTTTCATTTTTTAAAACTAACTTGCTTGAACTTAAGCCAAGCTGCGAAGCTGCCGCCAACAATGATGCTTTGGGCTTGCAACTATTGTTCTCTATTCTCACATAGTGTTTGGTAAAATGTCATTTCAATCACAAATTTAACTCTTCTCTAAGTATCATGATAATTACATAATGTAAATTTACAATATCTCAACATCCTACCTTTTTTTGAATGGTTCAAAAAGCTTCTACTTCCTTTTTTTCAAATCTCTCAAACATTCAAAAAGAAAATTCCATAAATCTAAATGAATTGTATGGCTAAAATTGTGTACTTTCATGCTTAAATTATAATGATGATTAGGGAGGACCTAAATGCTCAGAAACACAAATTTGAAAGAATCTTTAAAGGAAAAAGCATATGTTGAAGCATATCTAGAGAAAGAAATTGAACAACAAAGTAGAAATCCAACAGAAATCATCAAGAGTTTTCAATCCCCTATTTAAAAGACTAGACTATGATTTGCCAAAATTTATTATCAATGCTATTATGTGAGATTTTATTTTTTCATGAAGGGTTTTTTTATTCATTGCTTAATAACTTATTTATTTATAATGCAAATCAAAGAATATGCATCCACTAGCTCTCATGATTTCTAATATTCCTTTCTCCTTTCTTATATGAAGGTTATAATATGGAAATGGATAGAAGTTGGATGTATTTTTCAAGGAGTAATATGGTTTTTAAAGAAGGAGTTAAAAACTTTCTAAATTTTGATATTGATGGGTGATTATAATTTCTACTTTAGTGTTTGTTTGCTACAGAGACATTCAGTATAGGCTTGAATATGCCTGCAAAAATTGTAGTGTTCACCAACTTTCGTAAATTTGATGGGGATAAATTCAGATGGTTATCCAGTGGGGAGTATATTGAAATGAGTGGTCGTTAGAATTCGTAGTATACTAGAATTGCTTATCCTAGAATTCACAAGCTAGAATTCGTAGTATACTAGAATTGCTTATCCTCCAAATTAATATGACTTTCACACTATTTTGGCTTCTATTCTCATTCCTTCATTTTATTCAGTGATTAATAAACACAATTGTTGGTAGGATGCTACGTAGAAACCATGTTCATTCTTGCTGGAACGTCATAATTGTATGAATTAGCTTGTGAGCATGTTCATTCTTGCTGTGTTCTTCTGGCAAAAGTTGACAAGTTCAAAATCAATGGTCAGTGGCACACTTGGATAGACTATGAAAGGTTTCATGATCTAGTAAGTTTGTACTCTGCTGCTCTTTACAGTTCTTTTTCATTAAAACTGTATTGTAGCTTGCTGGTTGAAAGTGATTTGGTGTTCACTCAAGTTAAGAAGCTTATCTCTTCATTTATTGAGTGTATATACCATCTTTGGTCCTTTTCTAATTTTTTATTTTTTTTTGCAGACAATTGTCTCGGAGCAGGAGATGAGACGCCCATGTTTTGGAATGTTTTTCCATCTCCCAAGTATCAGGTTAGTGATGTTCTGCACCAAACGAAATTCTTTTGTTGTGACATTATTTATCGTGGAGTGTGTGATTTTCTTCTTTATTGCTAAATTCGAAATTTACCATTACGTAGTTATTTCTTACAATATGAATTAGCAAACAAGAATTCTTATTCTATGGTAATATTTCGTTTAATTTCAGAGCACTTAGAACAGGATTGGAGTTTTCTCTCTTGGCAAAACCAAGAGTTAGTGACAACTGGAAGATATGGTTATTAATCCATGCAATTTCCATTGTCAGTGAAGTTGATCAAATTCTTACCCATTAAGTTGCAGCTATTTGAATTTATAGCCAACCTCTTAATGTTATGATGCAAATCCACATTATGAGGCTAGAACAGATTTGGAATGGTTTTAGGAATTTTTTTGACGTTCTTATTGATTTATCAATCAATTAAAGGTGTTTTTTAGTGTTGTTTCACATAATACCTAGCTTCTTTTATCTTGTTCTCATTTCTTGTTTGTCATCCATATCAAATGTTTCCTCTAACGCCCCTCAGAATGATGTATGCAACATTTAATTGTTGGCTTTCCTTTGATGTAAATCACCGCCAAACTTTGGGCAGCTGTAGATTCCAGTCCTCCACTTTAGAATGTTGTTAGCCATTGATTGACTTTATGCTTCTTTTTTTTTTGCATCTTTCTTAAATTAAGATCTATTTTCATACAAGAATCAACTTTCTTTTGTCTTAAATTTATCAAATTTCATTGTTGTGCTGAAATTTTTATGTATATGTGGTGGTTTAATTGACATTTCTCTTGCAAATGTCTAGCATTAATAATATATATGCAATCAACTTACTCATATTCATGATTTCAGATTCTAAATTGTCTTTTCAAATGTAGGATGGAATGGATGCCACTTAAGTTTGGAAACAAAGATCCCAAGACTGACCACGTGTCATCTCCATAGCCAATTTTCCAAATAGGATTCTGAAATCAGAGTTTGGTACTAATTTGATTTCACACGATCCAGGAACTTCCATAACGTTGGCGTGATTCAGCTTGTCTGATATTGTGTAAAGAAATTGCCCTCATGATAAGGGCTATTTTTTGGATTTTCATGTAATATTTTGTGAAGGTATTTATTGTAATAGATTGATTATGTATACATATGAAGATTGAAGAAGAACTCCACCTTATATTTAAGATGGAAAGTTTTTATAATTTTAAATTTATGAAATAATTTTTTTATTTGAAGAAAAATATCTTATGTAAGCTTTCATATGCATGTACTTGAGATTTTTAGAAATTTGATTGGAGATTAATTATTTGTAATTGAATTTGTATGAGTTAGCTTAAGTAATTGATAATTGGATGTAATTTATATTGGATATAGCATATAATGAGACAAATAATAATGTCATTTTATTAAAATTATTTCATTAATTTAAGTGTTGGGAAATCATATATATTATGGCAACTTAAATGTTCCTTATTACTAAACTTTTTCCATCAAATAAATGTGTTAGGAAAGCTTACCTATTAAGACACATAATATTTGTCATATTTACTCACAAATTCCATCATATGAAGGTGTTAGGAAAGGTTGTCTATTAGGACACTTTAGAGGTGTTGTTAAAGAGACTATGCCATCAAAATTATGCGTCATGAAAGTTAAGTTTTTAGGGCACATAAAGATGCCTTGAACCCTATGCCAACGGCCACCTAAGTAACACCATTGTTTGATGCCCCAATATATCATGTGCCCTTATAGATACATATTATGGCACATTAAGGTGCCCTAATAGCCATTATTTTTTGTAGTGATTCTTACCATTTTTACCATTATTCCATTTTTGTTAATGCTTATGCTTGTGCTTTAGTGGACTTTTCAATTTGCTTGTTAAGTCATCGCTTTCCTCACCAACTAAGCAACTTTTCTCCATGTCTTCCGCTTTTAGCATTATTGTTTCACCAGCATCCAAAAGTCTTTGACCTAAATATTACTCGTAGGCAATGAGTGAGCCAATCAAATTATCAATAGAATATTCATTCAAATTTTTTGATTCACAAATAATAACAACTTTGGCATCAAAGTTGTCAAGTAAACAACGTAGAATTTTATTAACTATTTCAAAGTTTGAAAATTCTTTACCTAAAGCATGCAATGATGTTACAATTTGAATAAACCTAGTATACATGTCTAAGATCGTCTCATAAGGTTTCATGCTAAAGAGTTCATAGTCATGCATCAAAAAATTCAACTTAGATTGCTTGACTTCACTAGTACCTTCATATGTAATGCATAAACTGTCCCAAATTTCCTTACCGGTAGTACATGTAGAGATTCTCAAATAATATTCCAAATTTAAAGCACAGAACAAATAATTCATACATTTAGCATTTAATTCAGCATAAATTTGTTCTACTCTACTCCATTCAGAAAAAGGTGTATCAGTTTTGATTCCATCTATAATACGTGACGGAACAGAATAACCATTTTGAATCATATGCCACATTCGATAATCTATTGATTGCACGAAAGTAGACATTCGAATTTTCCAAAAATTAAAAGAAATATTTTCAAATAATGGTGGTCTAACAATTGAATATCCATCTAATAATTTATGGTTTCTAAAATTAGTCATACTCGTTTTTCAAAAACTAGTATAAACTTATGATTTTGAAACCTTGCTCTGATACCACTTGTGAGAACTCGTTCAATATGAATTAAGATGTTAAGCCTAATTAAATGTCCCAAGGCTAACCAAGAGGGGGGGTGAATTGGTAATTTAAAAAATTATACTTCTACTCTTGGATTTCTAGAAAATTTTTTTAATTATTAATGCAAGTTTAATTTAAAGTTTAAAAAATAAACTTTTCAATCAGAGTAAACAACTTGCAATGAAATTAAATGCGTAAGAAAAATAAGAAAGAACACACCAAATTTATAGTGGTTCGGTCAAACCTTGACCTACGTCCACTCCCCGGAGGCACCCTCCGAGTATTGCACTAATACCACAAACTAACTCACCTTTTTCCCCACAGCAAGGCGGAGAAGCCTGTACAAAATCACTTTCACCTTCCCAAGTGCAGCGGAGTAGCCGAGTTCTTTGACACCAAAGAGATCTTCTTCTCGCCAAAACTTCCCTCAAGATGACCCTTGAATCTGATGGTACTGAAGTGCAAGTTCGCCGGAGCAACCGTGTGAATATCCCCTCCACACTCCCTTGAAATCTCCTCCAAGGATCTTCTCCCTCTCAAACATCACCCTTTCCTCTCTCCCTTTCAAGTTCTCTCTTCTAGTTTTCTCCCAAAGAACGAAGACACAATGGCTGTCAAAGATACACTTTGTCGTCCTTTTACACTCTCCAAGTGTCGGCAGAGAACCAGACCGATGTTGTTGAACTTCACTTGAGAGCCTTCAAAAGAGATGGGAACAAACAAAGAGAACTTCTTCTTCAAGTAACCTTGTGAATCCCTCACAAACCCCTCACTTGATCTCTCACTCTTCACCTTTACAATCTCTCCCAAACTCTCACTCTCAATGATCCCTCTCAAGAGAAAATAACTCCAATGGAACTTGTAATAGTTTCTAGGACTCCTTATATAGAAAGGACATGAAAAACCGCCCAAAAAACTGCTAAAAATATGTTTTTTCCGCGCACTAGACCGTCCTGTACGAAATTGTGTTAGTACGGACGAACTGTGTAAAAAACTGTCCTGTACGAACCATTTGTGCATCTGTATGAACCAATTTTGTCCTGGACGAAATTGGTTCATCACGTATGAAAAATTTTCGTCCGGTACGAACAGTTATATCAAAAGTTGGTTCCGAAAACTGTAGAACGTTGCCAGAAACTGCCATAGTCGGTTCCCATCCTCGTGGACGAACAGGACTTCGTCTGGAAGAAATTTTTACTGAGAGCAACTCGTCCTGGGACGAAAATGATTTCGTCTGGACGATCATGACTTAGAAAATTTTTCCAATTCAGTTCATGTCCGTTCCATTGCTCTTACAAGGAGATAACTGATCTGATCGTCCTGTACGAAAAATGTTCATCCCGTACGATCAGTACAAAAACTTTTTCAAGATCTCCATTAGTGTGTGTGAATTTATTCACTCAATTACAATCACTCCCTCTCAAATTTAATTCAAATAAAAAGTACAAGCTTCAAATTCTCATAGTATCTCATGCTGAATTTGATTTGAAGTCTTCGTAGTTTGGAGTTCGATTTTTCTGAACTATTAGTACACACAAGAGCAAAAACAAATCTTCCAAAAAATATTAGGAGATAATAACACATAAAACAATAATATTTGGAATCATCAAAACTATACAAGTTGCAAGAATGTAAAACATGCAAATATCAACTTTCCTAACATTTGAGATTCTTAAATTTTGGAATTCTATTGATGAAGGCTTCGTTGTGAATGGTCATTTAATTAAATTCACTTCTAATGATGTTGCTTTGCTGACAGGTCAGATTTTGAATAAGAAATTATGGATATATATTTTTTTTAAATGTATTATGTACAAAATTTTTCTCACAAGTTTACTTAACTGAGGTGATGATATTAAATGAAAGATTGATGCCCTCACTGGACCTTTATCAACTGAAATAAAAACTGAAATGTTAAAATTAGATAGATTAACTTATAATGCTACTCAGTTAAATACATTTATAATATTTTTCTTATCTAATATTTTTTTTTTTTAACTAAATAACCATAAAGCCCCTAGAAGGCTAACATCTATAGCAAATAATATAATTGAGTTCTTTTCTATCAATTGGGTTTTATGTTTAAGGGATTTCATGGTCGAGAAATTTGATAAAATTTCTGACAAGTTTGAAATGGAAAACTGTTAGGTTATATTAATGATTTTTTTTTCTCTCCTTCTGATAAGTTTTCTCTCATACAGATTTTTTTTTCTCTCAAAAAGCTTTTTAATGTTAATTTATAATATTTTATATTTGGTATTATACAAATTTAATTTTCGGAACACTTTTTCTTAAATAAATCATCCAATCCAAAATTAAGACCGTATTTTTTGAGATGGGAGGGGAACACAAAATATTCTATACTTAAAAAAGTGCTATCATCTTATTTAAATTTTTAAGAAAAAATGAGGTACAATTTTAGACTAAATTTAAATTATTTATTTTTTAATTCCAAACATATATAAATCATATTTAAAACGCAATTAAAGCGCACTTAAAGCGCAACTAAAGCACAGATTAAACACAATCTAAGTGTAGGTAAAGCGCACATAAAGTGTAACTAAAATGTAACTAAAGCATAGGTAAAGTACATATAAAATGCTACTAAAGCACAATAGATATTTGCTAATATTATATTTAATTTTTTGTAGATTTATCTTATTCTATAAAATGTTACAAACACAAAAGTAGAGAAATTCGGAGCTGAGCTAAATGCTATTCAAAACCTAGAAATCTGGCCTCATCAATATCCCTACAAAATTCATTCTCCACAAAAAAAAAAAATTCACACCGCCACCTCCCTCTCCTCATTCTCCTCAACAAAAACCACCTGAAAGTTCTCCTCAGCCACCTACTCAACCTTCTACTCAACCTTATACTGAACCACCTCTTGCTAAAGCTGAAGATTGGTCGACTGTTCAGAATAAACTATTGGAAGCACTGCAAAACATGTGCAATAGAATTGAACATAATTTGTGCAGTAGAGTTGATCGACTTGAAGACGATTTAGAAAAAGTTAAAACAATTGTAGATTCTCTGTCATACAAATTCATTGACCATCAAATCAAATGTGAATATATTCCTTGTAAACCTTTTATATGTACATCTTCCTCAAGTACCCAATCAGTAAAAAATCAAGAACTACATCTTTTCCTCCCAAATCCCCCACTAAGGATCTTCCTCCAAAATCACCCATTAAAAATTTTACTCACCGTCTCCTAATAAAGATTTTTCTCCCCCACCAGCCACAACATATGTTCCTCCACCATCACCAATAACAGATGTTCCTCCACCACTAACCACAACAGATGTTCCTCCATCACCAGTAGCTAATATAGATATTATGTAACCACCAAATACATCAAAAGTTTAGCCCATACAGAGTACTTCCAAGCAGGCCATTTAATATTAATCACAAAAACAAAAAAGAAAAAGATATGACAATAAATAAACTAAAGACCATATGTATTAATGAAAACCAAATAGGTTATTTCTATTAATAATGTAAAAATTTAACCTCGACCTGCACAACATTCAATGGAATATTCAGGAAAGGATTTCCTAACTAATGACGAACAAAGTTTTATGAATGAATGTTTCAGAAAGTTTGATAAAAAGTAAGTTAATTAATTTACGCTTTATTACAATTTTTATGTGTGCGCTTTATGTTAGGCTTTGAGTATGCTTTGAGTGCACTTTGATTTCACTTTAAGTGTGTTTTAGTTATGCTTTAAGTGCACTTTTGGTGCGCTTAAGTTGCGCATTATCTGAGCTTTAATTTTTCTTTATTTTTTTATCTTTTTTGTAGGGATGACTTAATATTTACTTATCGTAACATAACAATAAATAGAGCAGATATTGATGATCTGCTCACAAATCATTAATTTAGTGACAACCATGTAGATGCTTTTACTTATTTGTTCTTAGAGAAGTGTAGGCTAATGACAGAGAAATTTTAACGCTGCTTATACATTTCTCCATTGTACAGGTATGTATAATTATTATTTATATTCTATTTATCAAATTACTTTTCTTATATTGTTGACTTATTATAGGTATTCAAGGGGTACAATTAAGATTTCTAAATGTTTATCCAACATATTAATCCAGATTATATTAAAGAAAGCAGTCTTATTATTTAACCCATAATTTTTAATAAGCATTGGATACTTATCATAGGCAAGTTGAAAGAGAAAGTCTAAACATTATATGATTCATTACTAAATCCAAAACAAAATGATATTTGTTATAAAGTTGTAAGTTAAATCTAAATATTAAGCATCTTATTTTCTTTTCTCAAAATGAACACAAAATAAAACAATAGATAAAAGACTTGCATGAAGACACTTAAGGATCCTTTACAAGCGACATAATAAAATAGAATTTACACTTTGTTCGTGGAATTCAAAGTCCTTTAAATGATGTTAACTATGGAATGTTCGTGTGTAAATACATGAAGAAAGTTGTTCTACGAAGGAAAGTGGATGGGGGTACTTATAAAGATTGGCAAAATCATATGTCAATAATTTAGGGCAGAGTTAAGAAATTTTCTTTTTCTTACGAAGAAGTAAAATTACTGTAAAAAATTATAAATTTTGTACATGATTTGTAATTCTGAACATTTTAGTATTTAAATGTTAATATATAGTTTTTGTTTGTTTTATAACTTTTGTAAATTTGAATATTTGAAGATTTATAAATTATAATTTATAAATAATAAAAAAAGCACAACCAAAATACAGTCAAAGCGCACCGAAAGTGCACCAAAAGCACACTTAAAATGCACCTAAAGCACAGATAAAGCACACTCAAAGTGCACCCAAAGCACAACTAAAGTGCACTTCAAAGTGCACTCAAAGTGTACTCAAAGCGTACTCGAAGAACAACTAAAGCATAGTTAAAATTATAAGTAATCACTGAAATATTATTACAATAAATAGTAATAAAAATCAATACTTTAATTAATATTATTATAATAAAAATTTATTAAATTTTGACTTTGAAGTAATGAAATCCATCATCAAATTAGTGTACTTAGTAACAAGTTGGCTTATTTGTTGGCCGGTTATATATTTCTCACTGAAACATTCAAACATTCTTGAGAAGTTCATCTACATTGAAGAAGGATCACGCATTTTTTTTCCCCACCAATGGTTTCTTATTCTTTGGCTGCTTCTTCTTTTCCCAATGGTTTTTTAGTCTTGTATTAGATATGTCTTTAGGTCTACGCTTTAGAGGATCTTTCAAATTTGCACTGCCACCTTGGGATCTTGCAACATACTTCTGATTTTTTTTCTTGCCACCAAGAATTAAGTATACGTTTTCAGTCATGTCTTTCATTGAGGCAAAAATATATTCCTCTACCTCCTCATTCCCTTGAGCTTCTATGCTCATTTGATATGCAAATCTGCTCACTTGATTTCTGAATATGAATCTCCTATCACCTTCAAAGTATTTATTCCTTTGAGTATTACCAAAGGTACTTGAATAAATATCTTTTTGAGCCCTTGCTAACCATCGCAGTAGTAGGTACTTATCAAGCATTTTAGCAATATCCAACTATCTCGAAACTCACATATAGTGAGAACACAATAATCCCATAGTATCATACTTCCTACAGCTGAATTGAATGTTATTGATTCTTGAATAGGTTTTTAAACCTAAACTAATGTCCTAAGGCTAACCAAGAGGGGGGTGAATTGGTAATTTAAAAAACTCTTAATAAATTTTAGAAAACCGATTTATAATTTTAACATAAAAGATTTTTCAACCATAAAACATTAAAGTGCATAAAATAAAAAAAGTGAAAAATAAAAGAGAATAGAAGAACACCAAGTTCTTTAATGGTTCGGTCTAACTAGACCTACATTCACTCCCTGAAGACTCCCTCTTCAGGTATTACACTATATCAAACTGACTCTCCTTTTTCCCCCACAGCAAGGCGGAGAAGCCTTCACAATTTTCCTCTCTTCCACCAATCCACGGTGCCACAGAGAATCATCATCCTTTCACCCCTCCAAGTGTCGGTAGAGAACTGTGATCCTTTTACAACCTCCAAGTGTCGACAAAGAACCATTATTCTTTTACACCCTACAAGTGTCGGTAGAGAACCAGTGTCCTTTCACACCCTCCAAGTGTTGGCAGAGAACTGACGTCCTTTTTCACCCTCCTGGTGAAGGCAGAGAACTTGCGACCGATGTTGTTGAACTTCACTTAAGAGTTTTTAGAGGAGATGGGCATAAATTTGAACGAAACAAAGAGATCCTCACTTTGAGTAACCTTATGAATCCCTCACAATCCTCTCACTTGATCTCTCACACTTCACTCTCATAATCTCTCCCAAACGCACACACTCAATGATCCCTCTCAAGAGAAATTCACAACAAAGGCATTTTGTGATAGTTTTTAGGACTCCTTATATAGTAAGGACATAAAAAACTATCCAAAAATGGAAAATTTTAAGAAAATTATCATATAATCATACTGTACGATCGCATATCATCCAGTACAATTGAATAGTGTCCCGTACAAATTGATCGTATGAATGCATAGTGTCCCGTACAAACACATAATGTCCCATATGAATTACTCGTACGAATGCATAGTGTCCCATACGAATACATAGTGTCCTATATGAATCTCTCGTACTAATGCATAGTGTCACGTACAAATTGTCCTTACAAATGCATAGTGTCCCATACAAAGAGTTCAAATTTGTCTATACGAACCATTCATCGTACAATACAAACAATTCATAAAAATCTTCAAAATCATCAGAACGAAAAGGGAACCGTCCAATTCATAGTCTAGATGGCATATGTATGATAACGACATCGTATGATACGAACCATTCAAAAAAATTTCAAGTTCATCTGGATGAAAAAGGGACCAATCCAATTTGTACCATGGACGGGATACATACAATGATGACATCATACGGTATGATCAGTTATGAGAATTTTTAAGTTCATTTAACTGCTTGTAGGAGTTTATAACTAAATAAATCGTCCCGTGTGAAATGAATTCATATAGTATGACCAGTTTAAAAAGTTTGCAAAATTTAAACACTCCCTTTATGTGCATGTGTGCACAGTTACTCAATTATAATTACACTCCCACAGACTCAAAAATGAAAAAGGCAAACTTCATTTACAATGAATCCTAATATATTCTGATTTGAAGTCTTCAACAATCTGGAGTATGATTTTAATGAAATATTAATATACACACAAAATAAATATTGAATGAAAAATACTATGAAACTTAAAGATATGAGCCATAATATTTGTTATCATTTAAATTTATAAATTAAGTTTTATTTCTCTCATATTCTTCTCCTCATTAAGATAATCATTTTAAAAAGAGGAAAAACTAAAATATTTTTTTTTTAAATAAAAAGATTTCTAAAACAAACAGACACTAGTACGAAGCAAATAAAAGTATATTCTCCCCCTTTGATATTATCAAAAAGAAGAGGAGCACACAAAAATGAAAAATAGACTAAAGATCAAACGGACCCTAATCAGGTGAAGGTGATATTATAGAAGAATCAATTTGAAATTTTTATAAATTTTCTTGGAATGAAAAAGTTACCACTTAATTTTATTCAAAAAACTTTATAAGTCATGAATTGACTATATATAATCCATATAGGTTAGAGGTTCAAATTTATTAATCCTAGCTCTGGTTCCTTCAAAGGCTCAAAAACTTTTAAGTCAACATCTAATCAAAGAACAAATTAGAAAAAGAAATACTTATCTTTTTAAAACTCCTTTCATGAAATATATCTAATAGAAAATTAATGCAAAAATTGGTGAATCTAGAATCATGATTTTCAAACTCAGGTATCAAAATATCAATAGTTATAAGAGTTTTCTTAAGATTTATGAAATATAAGAAAGGTAAGCAAACTTATTGTGGGCTCATTTTGTGCCACTTTATTACTTTTTAGGGCACTTTGCACAACTTTTAATTTTTAATACACTTTATGTATTTTTTTAAATTTTGCATCATTGCTTATTTTAGCTTTTGGGCTCATTTTGTCTCTTTTCTTTTTAACAAATATGCTTCCTTTATATAATTTAAAAAAAAAATTCATTCTAGTGACAAAAATGAACTTCTCGATTAAGAAAATTATGAGGTGTATTCAACAACTTACAAAAGATCACTATGAGATAGAAAAAATGGAAGGAGATGAAAAAAGTTTAATTTTAAAATTTAATTTATAATTTGATGAAAATTTTGAATGAAAAGTAAAATAGACTCATTAAGAAATAAGATAGAGAGACAAAATCATGAGTTTCCTTTCCTTCACTGTTTTTATAGAAGTCAACCGTAACTTATATAAAAATTCAAAAAAATAAGAGGTAAATTTTTCATTTTTAGAAAAAAATGATTTTTGAAAATAATTTAATTCTCTAAAGTGTATAGAAAATAAAACTTGAAATGTGTGTGTGTTAATTAAAGTGACTTTACAAATGCTAGAAAGAATATAAATAAACATATCCTAAAAAAATAGAAAATTAAACACATTCACAAAAAATTTCAAAATTTAAAAACAAAAACACAAACTCAAAATAAATAAATAAATACACAAAAAATAAACACAAACAAAATTTTAAACATCATCTTGCTCCTGGTCTGATGATTCAGAAGCTAAGTCTGCCCAAGAGATTTTTTCTTTTTATCATTTTCCCTTATTGCAATTTGCTTATTTTTACTTTTTTTCATTATAGAAGATGTTTTTAAGTTCAGGCACTCAATTTTCATAAGACCAAATTTTCTACACCCATAGCAAATTACTTTAGAGGAATTCTTAATATCCTTATTATTTTTACCTTTATTCCTCTTTTATTGATGTTGATGCTTGCACTTTAGTAGATTTTCAAATTTTCTCATTATTGATACTGTCTCCTTACTTTTGCCATCTATTGAGTTGCTTTTCTCCGTATCGTCAGTTTTTAGCACCATCATTTCACCTGCATCTAAAAGTCTTTGACTCATAATTTTCTCATGAGCAATGAGTGAGCCAATTAAATTATGAATAGTATAATCATTCAAATCTTTTGATTCAATTATAGCAGTGACTTTAGCATTACATTTTTTAGGTAGACTTCATAAAATTTTATTTACTTTTTCAAAGTTTGAAACTTATCTACCTATAGCTTGTAATGATGTTACTATTTATGAAAACATAATAAAAATGTCTAAGATAGTCTCATAAGATTTCATGCTAAAGAGTTCATAATCATGCATAAATATATTTAACTTAGATTGCTTGACTTTACTAGTACCTTCGTATGTAGTGCATAAACTATCCAAAATTTTCTTATCGGTAGTGTATGTAGAGATTCTCATATAATCTTCATAGTTTAAAGCACAGAATAAATAATTCATATATTTAGTATTTAATTGAGCATAAATTTATTCTAATCTACTACAATCAGAAAGTAGTATATCAGTTTTAATTCCATCTATAATATGTGACGATATAAAATAGTCAGTTTGAATTATATGTCACATTCGATAATCTATTGATTGCAAGAAAGTAGACATTCGAATTTTCCAAAATCAAAAGAAATATTTCAAATAAAGGTGGTCTGGTGATCGAATATCCTTTGGGTGTGTTACAGTTTCCAAAAGTAACCATTCTCATTATTCAAAAAGTAGTCTAAACTTATGATTTTAAAATGAAGCTCTTATACCACTTATTGATTCTTGATTAGATTTTCAACCATAAAACATTAAAGTGCATAAAATAAAAATATGAAAAATAATAGAGAACCAAGAAACACCAAGTTTTATAGTGGTTCAGTCCAACTAGACCTACATCCACTCCCTAAAGACTCCCTCTTCAGGTATTGCACTATACCAAAGTGACTCACCTTTTGCCGCCATAGTAATGCGGAGAAGCCTTCACAATTTTCCTCTCTTCCACCAATCCCTGGTGTTGTAGAGAACCGTCATCCTTTCATACCCTCTAAGTATCGATAGAGAAACATCATCCTTTCACACCCTCCAAGTGTCGGCAGAGAACCGTCATCCTTTCACACTCTCCAAGTGTCGGCAGAGATCCAACATCCTTTTTCACCCTCTTGATGAAGGCAGAGAACCCACGACTGATGTTGTTGCACTTAAGAGCCTTTAGAGGAGATGGGAAGAAACTTGAAGGAAATAAAGAGATCCTCATTTTGGGTAACCTTGTGAATCCCTCATAACCCCCTCACTCTATTTCTCACACTTCACTCTCAAAATCTCTCCCAAACACTCACACTCAATGATCACTGTCAAGAGAAATTCACAACAAAGGTGTTTTGTGATAGTTTTTAGGACTATATAAACGACATGAAAAGCCATCCCAAAATTGAAAATTGTAAGAAAACTATCCTATGATCGTACTGAACGATCATATATCATCCCATGTGAATGAATAGTGTCCCGTATGAGCTGCCCGTCTGAATGCATAGTGTCTCATACAAACACATAATGTCCCTTATGAATTGCTCGTATGAATGCATAATGTACCGTATGAATCTCTCGTACTAATGCATAGTGTCACGTACGAACAATTCAAATTCGTATGTATAAACCATTCATCGTACAATACTAACAATTCATAAAAATCTTCAAAATCATCGGGATGAAAAGGAACCTGTCCAATTTGTACTCTGGACCGCATACGTATGATACCGATATCATATGGTATGAACTATTTAGAAAATTTTCAGGTTCATCTAGATGAAAAAGGGTCCCGTCCAATTTGTACCTTGGACAACGTACGTATGATGACGAAATTGTATGGTAGGGGTGCCAATTTCTGACCCGACCCGAAAACCCGACCCAAAAAATTCGGGTTCGGATCAATCCGTTTGTTAAACGGGTCGGGTTCGTGTTCAAAATTTTGACCCGTTTGAAAAAAGTGTTGGGTCCGGGTTGACCTGACAACCCGTGGGCATACCTATTTAACCTGGTTTCTGACTTTCTGGCCCTACTGGCCCAGTCGCCCGCACTCGTTCGTGAATCACGATCCCACCCGTAGTCCCTCTCACTCCGCCCTCACTGGCTCGCTCGCAATCCTGCCCGCGCTCGCGAGATCACACTGGCTCGCCCGCGCTCGAGATCAAACTGGACCCGCTCCGCGGCTCCGCCGTCACTCGTGAATCGTGACCCCGCTGGATGCCTGGACCCACTCCGTCCTTGTTCGTGAAGGCGCGAAGATGCGAACCTCCACGGCCCTCCGCTCTCGCTCCCAATGCCGCTGGACTCCCTCGCTCACGAGTCGCGATCCCGCTTCGCCCACGCTCGTGATCCCACTAAACCCGGCGCGGGTCGGGTCGGGTCAACCCGGCAACCCTGCCGGGTCGGGTCCGGGTTGAAATGTCCGACCTGTTTAGAAAAATGGGCCGGGTTCAGGTTGACCCGTTTGGATTCAGTCGGGTCGGGTTCAACCCGAACCCGACGGGTTGACCCGAATTGACACCCCTATTGTACGGTATGATCAATTACAAAAATTTTCAAGTTTGTTTAACTGTCAGTAGGAGTTTATTACTAAACAAATCGTTCCGTATGAAATGAATTTATACAGTATGATCAATTTAAAATTTTTGTAAATTTTAAACACTCTCCTAGTGTGTGTGTGCACAGTTACTCAATTACAATCAAACTCTCTTAGACTCTAAAATGAAAAATACAGACTATATTTATAATGAACCATAATCTATTCTAATTTGAAGTCTTTAACAATCTGGAATATGATATTCCTGAAATGTTAGTATACACACAAAATAAGTATATAATAAAAAATATTATGAAACATAAAGATATGAGCCATAATATTTATTATCATAAAAAATATAAACTCGTGAGCAATGAGTCACAATAAATATTACCTTATGTTGCATGAAAATTAACCACCCAAGGATGATGTTGGTCCTTATTTTATATGTAGTTGACTAAAAACTCTGAAGTATCAGTCAAGACGAAGTCTATACTCATTTCTTCCACAGCTTGTATAAATTCTTCCTCAAAACATGAATATAGTTTTCTTAAGTAAAATTGAGTAGCTTATTTTAATGTTGAGTTGTTCTTTATAACAGGAATAATTTCAGACTGACTATATTTGTACACTTCATCCCGCTCACTTCGCTGCCAATTCATTAGTATCTTTTCTAACCAAAGAAACCAATCAGTTAATAAACTTGTTGACCTCAAAATACCATGACATACATTATTAGTAGACTCGCTACGTTGTGTGGATAAAATGCCCATGCTAAGTAATCCTTATTGAAAGCTATTGACCACTTTTTCCTTATCTTATAAAGATCTTGCAACCATTCATGCTTATGAAGGTTCCCTTCCTTGAATATTTCATCCCATGCCTCCTCAAACACTTCCTCAAAATCACACTTTCTCATACACTTATAGAAGAGTCCTCTAGCTTGATTGTTGCTATTGAAGATAAGTACTTTTAATGGAGCATTTTTAAACACGTGCCATTGGCATAATCTATGATGAGTGTGAGGTAATGTATCTTCTATGTGAAAGTACGTTAGGGATGTTAAGCCCTATAGAACTGGCCCAAGGCTAATCAAAGAGGGGGGGGGGGGGGGGGTGAATTGGTATATAAAAATTTTCTTTAAGCAAAGCACGAATGCAAACCAAATCACCACAAAATTAAGTGCGGAAGAAAATAAATGCGGAAGCAGTAAAAAATAAGAACACAAGGATTTATAGTGGTTCGGTCAACTTGACCTACGTCCACTCCCCAGAGGCGCCCTCCAAGTATTGCACTACAATCGTGACTCTACTTTAGCCCCCACAGCTAGGCGGAGAAGCCTTTATAAACACCTCTTTTTGCCACACCCGGTAAGGCAGAGAACCTTCCTCCTTTTGCTTCTCCTGAAGCAGGCAGAGAACCTCGATCGCTTGCTGAAACTTACCTCTCCCAACCCTTCCAAGGACAAGAGACTCTAGGGAAGAAGAAGTGGAATAATGCTTGGAGCAACCCTTGTGAATCCCCTCACAAGCTTCCTCTCACAAGATCCTCTCTCTCTCTCTCTCCCTCTCTCTCTCTCTCCTTTAGGTTTTCTCAAGTCAAGACAGCAGCCAAGGATGTTCAAAAACATTGAACAAGAGCTTTTAAATAGAAGAGCTTCAAAGGAACTCATTAATTGCAAGTTGCCTATTATATCATCCAGGACGATCGTCCTGGCCGATCAGTACAAATCCCATGAGATCGGCCAGAGCATTACCCTGAATGCAAACTAGACGATTGAAAATTGGCTTGATCATCCTGGACGATCTCACGATTGTCCCGATCGATCAGTTAAAATTAGAGGAAAATCGTCCAAAGCATCGCCCTCAATTCAAGGTGTCCAATCCAGATCGTCTAGGAGTAACTAAGGTTTTTTAACTAAATCGTCCTGGCCGATCCTGCGATCGTCAAGGATGATGTGATTGTATCAATCATCCTTAATTACTGCCTTGATTGTCTGATCAATTAAGGCATAATTGTGAATATCGTCCAGGCCGATCCAAGATCATCCTGGCCGATTACCAAAAATACATAATACCTTAATTATTTATAGCGGCAATTTCTTTCTATTTTAAGGCTATCATCCAGGCCGATAAAAAATTGTCTAGGATGATTGGCTAATGACGTCTGCCTTAATTAAGAACCCCTGATTAGATTTTCTGTTTTAAGCCCGATCGTCCAGGACGATGTAAATATCGTCCTGGCCGATTTGAATAAAAATAAAAATTCTAAGTCTCTCAAGTGTGTGTGTGTAGGGTTACTTTGCATCAGTCACACCAAAGATTACAATCGACTCAAGAAGGGAAAAATAAAATTACAGACTGACGCAACCCTAATCTATCCAATCTTGAAACGATTCAGATTTTCGTCCGATCTTTGAGTCCTGAAAAGTCAGTAGAAAAAAGACAGTCGTAGTGAAATAAGATTTGTTTGATATTATACAAATCATAATCTAAAAACTTGTTTGTAACAATCTCACCCTTTTTGATGATGGCAAACATTTTAAAAATTAATTATAACTAAACAAGCTTTTACCAGAACAAGTACAAACATACTAAACAAGAGTAAGTACAAATACACTAATCAAGAGCAAGTACAAACACACTACTATCCCTTTTGACATCTCTAAAAGTAGGAGGAAACTAAAGTAATAATATAGAAAAGAAAATAATCCACAAAAAATAGAAATTAAAACTAAAAAAATGAGGGATCCTGATCATTAGATAGAGGTGAAGGTGGTGGAGCCTGCTGAAAGTAGAAAGCTAGAGTTGTAAATTGAGCATTGAACCAGGCTATGTCCTGGTCTTGCTGCTGGTGGTGGTGAGTAATGCAGTTGTCAAATCTGGCTAAGTCCTCTGTGCGGTGCTGCTCATAGCTAGCAATGTCCTCAGAATGTTGTTGCTCCTATGCAGCAACATAAGCGTCAAAATGGGTCTCCCAATGATCAAATCTCTCCACTAACTGGTCAAACTGTGAGTGCTGTCAAAGAGGAGAAGGATCAAGAACGGGAGAGGGAGCCTCCTCCTCAGCCCCCCAAGGTTCCTCATCCCCTGGGTGGAGACGAGTATTGTGAAGGGTATTGAAGGAACTGTTTGAGTAGAAGAGAGTTGGGAGGTTGGGTGGAGAAGGATATTTAAGTTGATATTTGGTTTCAAGAACATAAGCTATGAGGTGTCCTAAAGCCAGATTGGGTTTCTTCTTATGACCTGGATCGCAGATTATGGCTAAATGATCAATGTATCAAAAAATTAAGTCAGTAGTATTAAATTCTCTATGTGCCATGATGTAAAAGGTACTAAGAGAAAGTAGAGGAGTGATGTGGATTCAGTCCCCATGTTTTGGAATAATGGAGGTGCGAAGGACATGCTGAATTGTCCTAGCATCTTTGACTAAAAAGCTAGTCTCTCCAACATGAAAGGGTGTGTTGGTCTGGCGAAGAAAATGGTTTGCCATGGACCAATCAAAGTCAGGATATGAGACGATTATATACAGCTTATCCCCGGTGGTGGATAGCTGTAATAGTTCAGCACAGTCCTGATATGTGATATCGACTGGGCGTCGATTCACATAAGAGGTCAGGGCTGTGAAAGTAGGATTTATGTGAAGATTTGCGAAGAATTCACGAAGAAGCTCGGAATGAAAAGGGATAGCGAGAGAAAGAATGAAACAAAGAAAAGTGTGAGTAAAGAGATCCATTACCGGATACGAAAGATGGACAGGATTGATGACTCTGAAGACAGTTATCCCACATTCTTTATACCGATGGTAAGCAGCTTCATCTTTGTTAAGATAGTTGCTATTTGCATGTTTTACATTTTTGCAACTTGTATAGTTTTGATGATTCCAAATATTATTGTTCAAATGTGTAGTTTTCTCCTAACAATTTTAGAAGTTTTGAATTTGATTTTGTGTGTACTAACATTTCAGGTGAAACAAACTCTCAAACACAAAGTCTTCAAATCAAATTCAGCAAGAAATACCTATAGTTTTTGAAGCTTAAAATTATTATTTTATTTGAGAGAGAGTGATTGCGATTGAGTGAATAAAAACATACACACACATACATAAGGAGATCATATAAAATTTATACTAATCGTACGGGACAATATCAGTTCGTACGGGACGATCAGACAGTTATCTCTTATTAAGTTCACATGGAACGAATAGGAACTGGTTAGAAAAATTTTTCTAAGTCCTATTCGTCCAGGATGAAATTAAATATCTTCCAGGATGATTTGCTCTTTGTAAGAATTTTGTCCAGATAAAATTAAATTATTGTATAGGACGATTTGCTCTCTGTAAGAATTTTGTCGAGACGAAATTAAATTATCGTCCAGGATGATTTGGTCTCTATAAGATTTTTGTCTAGACAAAATTAAATATCGTCCAGGACGATTTGGTCTCTGTAAGATTTTCGTCCTGACAAACATATTTTTGTCCAGACGATTAACCAACTTATGACGGTTTTTCTATTTTCATTCTGCAGTTTTTGGAACCGACCTTGTCATAACCGTTCGTATCGGACGAACTTGGTTCGTACGGGACGATCAGCTTGTACGAAAACATTTTGTACACATATACAAAGAGGTTCATTTCAAGGCTTTTAAGTAATATCGTCCAGGATGATCCACGATCGTACGGGACGATCAACTGCGTACAGAATTAAAAACTTGTAGTTTTTGGGCGGTTTTTCTTGTCTTTTATATAAATAGTCCAAATTAGATTGCCGCCCAATCTTTTTGACATTTGATCTTTGTTCCTATTGAGAAAAACGTTCAAGGAGAGAGTGTGAGATAGCATTCAAAAGAGGATTCGTATCACTGGAGCGTGAAGGCTTCACTTGGAGTTTAAAGGTAAGAATCTCTACTTGTGAATTTGGATTACTTCACTATTTTCTTTCTTCCTTCTAGATTTCTTGTGAGAAGATCTGTCAAGGAGATCCAGTTCTCTGCCGACACTTGGAGAGTGTAAATAGCCGAAGGGTTCTCTGCCCACACTAGGAGAGTGTGAAAAGCCGAAGGGTTCTCTGCCCACACTAGGAGAGTGTGAAAGCACGAAGGGTTCTCTGCCCACACTAGGAGAGTGTGAAAGGATGAAGGGTTCTCTGCTCACACTAGGAGAGTGTGAAAGGACGAAGGTTTCTCAGCCCACACTAGGGAATTGTGTAAAAGGATGATGGTTCTCTACCGCCCTAGGTAGTGGTGAAAAGAGTGTTTTGTAAAGGCTTCTCCGCCTTGCTGTGGGTGCAAAAGGAGAGTCACTATTGGTATTAGTGCAATACTCAGAGGGTGCCTCTGGGGAGTGAATGTAGGTCTTGTTTAGACCGAACCACTATAAATCTTGTGTCATTTACTTTACTACTTTTTATTTTCCGCATTTTACTTTTGTTTAAAAAACTCTGTGGTTGAAAAACTTTTTCTATAAAAATTTAATAAAATTTTTCATTTCGGTTCAACACTTTTTTCAAAGAGGCTTAAGTTTTTAAAAATACCAATTCACCCCCCCCCCCTCTTGGTAGCCTTGGGACATTAACTTAGGTCTAACAACCTATTCACTAGACTCAACAAGTTGTATCAGAGCTTTGTTTCAAAATCATATGTTTAAACTACTTTTTGATTAACGTAGATGGCTACATTCGGAAACTGAAATACACTTGAGGGTTACTTTATTACTAGACCTCCACTGTTTGACAATATACTTTTTGATTTTTAGAAAACACGCATGTCTACTTTCTTATCGTATGTGGATCCTAGTCTAGGAAGGTTATACAAAACCAACTAGATTAGTTGATGGAGTTAGGCTAGAAACACCTTTTGCAGATTGGACTATAGAAGAACGTGACTTAGCATAACTAAATGCCAAATATTTAAATAACTTCTTTTGTGCTTTAAAATATGAAGACTACATGCGGGTTTCCACTTGCAAAAGTGGAAAGGACATATGGGATAGACTTTGTATAACTTATGAAGGGACTAATGAGGTTAAGCAATCAAGACTCAATATCTTGTTACATGACTATGAGTTGTTTCGCATGAAACCAAATGAATCTATTTCTGACATGTACATAAGATTCACACAAATTATCACTTCTTTGCATGCACTTGGTAAAGAATTAACTAATACTGAAATTGTTAATAAGATTCTTCGTTATTTACCTACTGCTTATGATGCTAAAATTACTGCAATTATAGAGTCTAAAAATCTAAACATTTATGCTATTGACAATCTTCTTGGTTCACTCATTGCTTATGAGAAAGGAGTAAGTCAAAGAAAGATTGATGCAGGTGAACCACGAAAGAAGAAGAATATTGCACTAAAAGTGGAAGAGTCAGAGAGTGAACACTCACAACCTGAGGATGAAGATGATATTGCATTAATGACTAGACAATTCAAAAGCTTTTTAAAGAGGAAGCAGAAGAGACGCCAATAATGGAGTAGAGGTAAGTTTAACAAAAATGGCAAGGTTTTTAATGAAGTGATTTGTTATGAATGCAGGAAACCAGGTCATATCAAGACTGATTGCCCAAAACTCAAAGCCACTCCTAGCAAGGAGAAGGTAGAGGAGAAACCAATTGTAAAGAAGGGCAAGAAGAAGTTTTAAAGAGCTTTCTGGGCGGACTCAGCTTCAGACTCATCTGAGACTAAAAAAGAAGAAGAAGTCACCAATCTTTGCTTGATGGCAGAAAATGTTGATCAATCAGATCAAGAAGAGGTATGTGACTTAACCTATGATGAATTGTATGAAGTTTCTGAACACATGCATGATGCATATAGAAAAATGAAAAAGATGCATGCTAGTGTAAGTTTAGAATTGGAAGAGCTTAAGAAGGAACATGAAATCCTTAGGAAAGATCATGCATTAATAGATGACAACCATATGAAACTATTTGACGAATATGATGACTTGAATAAGAATTTTGAGAATTTAAAATCATCCTATACTGATCTTGAAAGAGACTTTAAAATATTTAAGGATGAATCTGAGAGCAAAACATATCGAATCAATTATACAAATCGAATCTTGGAAGATATGAATTCATTTTATAAACTGACAATAAGAGCTTTTGAGGACAATAGGAAACCCCCCAAACATGAAAATTTTACAAATCCTAAATTTATCCTAAATACATGAAATCCCTTAGAAGACAATCAAATGGAAGAAAACTTAGGAATACTTTTCCTAATGTTAAATATAATAATTGTAGATTTTTGGGACATATAGCTCACGCCTGTACTTTGAAGATGAAATCTAATTTAGTGTGGAGACCTAAGATGCATAAACCTAGACATATCATACATGCATCTGATTATAAATTTCTTAAAGGTGAACCCAAACTTATTTGGATTCCCAGGTCTAACATTTAATAATTTTTGCAGGATTGCTCTCACACAAGACCTCGTGGGAGCATATGGTACCTGAACAGCGGATGTTCAAAGCATATGGCTGGAGATACTACTCAATTCATAACGCTGGAAGCCAGGAGTGGAGGCAAGGTTACACTTGAAGATAATACCACAAAAAAAGTGGTTGGATAAGGTATGATTGGAAATTTAAAAAACTTTTTTATAGACAATGTGTTATTGGTTGAAGGCTTAAAATATAATTTGTTAAGTATAAGTCAGCTATGTAATAAGGGCTATAATGTAAAATTTTTACCTACTAGCTGCATATTAAGCCTAAATGGGAAAGAAGTTTTAAATGGAAAAAGGGTAAATAATGTTTACATGCTAGATTTAAATTGTATTCATCTCCTACTGCTTTTTGTTTGAAAACTGTTTTTGATGAATCATGGCTTTGGCATAGGAGACTTCGTCATTCCAGTATGAAAAACCTTAGGAGAATTACCCAAAAGAACTTAGTGAGAGATATACCAAAACTAGACTTTACTAAGGACCACCTTTGTGATGCATGTCAATTAGGAAAATAAGTAAAGTCTTCTTTTAAGTCTAATAAGGATCTTAGGACTAGTGAACCATTAGAAATTCTTCACATGGATCTTTTTGGACCAGTAGGAACTGTAAGTCTAGGAGGGAAGGTATACGGATTTATTATAGTGGATGATTTCTCTAGATTCACTTGAGTTAGATTTCTTTTTCATAAGAGTGAATCGTTTGAGGAATTTAGAAATTTTTCAACTTGGATTCAAAGGAAATTAGGGTGTGAAATCATTTCTATATAAAGTGATCATGGATAAGAATTTAAAAATGAAAGATTTGAAAATTTTTGTAAAGAAAAAGGGATTGTTCATAATTTTTCTGCACCTATAACCCCTCAATAAAATGGGGTAGTCGAAAGGAAAAATAGAACATTAATAGAAGCCGCCCGAGCAATGTTGGCAGAATACTCACTTCCTAAATATTTTTGGGCTGAGGCGGTTAGCACTGCATGTTATGTTTTGAATAGGGTGAATGTGAGATCAAATTTAAACAAAACACCCTATGAGTTGCTAAAAGTAGAACACCTAATTTGTCTCATTTGCATGTTTTTTGTTGCAAGGTGTTCATTCATAATAATGGAAAATCTGCCTTAGAAAAATTTGATCCAAAATTAGATGAAGGAATTTTTGTTGGATATTCAAGTGTTGGAAAATCTTATAGGGTATTCAACAAAAGAACTTTGGTCATTGAAGAAACCACACATGTTGTATTTGATGAATCTGGAAATTTGAAAGAGCCAAATGTTGATGAAGATGAGATTGAGGAAAACTCCAAAAAGATTGATAAAATAAATTTGAAAGAAAATGTGGAAGAGAATTTGGAAACAGAAAACCCTTTGCCTAAAGATTTGAGATTTTCTAAAAACCACCCAAGGGAATTGATTATAGGTGAACCTAATGAGGGTGTTAGAACTAGGCGTGGATTAAACAAGGAAGTCAATCATTCATACTTTATTTCAACTTTAGAACCCACTAATATTGATCAAGCACTTTCTAATAAATTTTGGATATTGGTCATGCAAGAAGAGTTGAATCAATTTGTAAGAAATAAAGTTTGGGAATTAACTTCAAGGCCAAAATATCAAAGTGTTGTTGAAACCAAGTGGGTGTTCAAAAATAAAATGAATGACTCAGGAGTAGTCATTAGAAATAAGGCTAGATTAGTTACTAAGGGGTATAATCAAAATGAAGGAATTGATTTTGAGGTGACTTTTGCCCATGTAGCTAGACTTGAAGCAATTAGGGTTTTACTTGCCTTTGCCTATTTTAAAGGATTTAAATTGTTTCAAATGGATGTCAAAAGTGCCTTTTTAAATTGGGTAATTGAAGAAGATGTTTTTGTAGAACAACCTCCTAGTTTTGAAAATTCTAAATACCCAAATCATGTTTTCAAATTGAAAAAGACATTATATGAATTGAAATAGGCACCTAGGGCTTAGTATGAGAGATTGAGCACCTTCCTACTTGAAAGATCTTTTGAAAAAGGAAGTGTGGATACAACTCTCTTTTTAAAGAAATTTGGAAAGGATATACTCATTGTTCAAATTTATGTGGATGATATCATTTTTGGATCTAAAAATAAAAAATCTTTGTGATGATTTTTCTAAAATAATTAGTAGTGAATTTGAAATGAGTCTAATGGGAGATTTAAATTACTTTCTAGGTTTTAGCTTTAAGCAACTTGAGGAAGGTATATTTCTAAGTCAATCTAAATATATTTAAGGACATCCTCAAAAAATATGAAATGGACAATGCTAAACCTGTTAGTACACCAATGAGTTCCTCAGTTCAGTTGGATAAGGACATTAAGAGAAAATCTGTTGATCAAAAGAAATTTAGAGGGATTATTAGATCTTTACTTTACTTGACTGCTAGCCGACCAGATATTATGTTCAGTGTTTGCTTATGTGCTAGATTTCAATCAGATCCAAAAAAATCACATTTGATAGCAGTGAAAATGATATTAAGATACTTACTAGGAACTCAGAACTTAGGAATTTGGTATCCTAAGTTTAGCTCTTCATTTGAAATTATTAGTTATTCAAATTCTAACTTTACAAGCTGCAGAGTGGATAGGAAAAGCACTTCTAGAACATGTCAATTCATTGGAAATTCATTAGTTTCATGTTCTAGTAGAAAACAAAATTCAGTGGTCCTATCTACTGCAGAAGCAGAATACATTGCATTAGGAAGTTGTGTGGCACAAGTACTTTGGTTAAAATAACAGTTGTTTGATTTAGGATTGACTATAGGCACTATTCCAATTTATTGTGATAATACTAGCGCTATTTGTATTTCCAAAAATCCTATTCAACATTCTAGAACCAAACACATTGACATAAGGCATCATTTCATAAGGGATCATGTATCCAAGGGAGAAATTGAACTTACTCATGTTTCAACTGAAAATCAACTTGCAGACATTTTTACAAAACCTTTAGCCATTGATACCTTCAGTACATTTATGAACAAGGCTTGGTGTAATTGATTTGAATGCTTAAATAAAAATGTTTTTGTAACATTGATATTTCTGTTTTCGTAGTTTATGTTTTTCTGATTTTGTTTTAGTGATTTTTGTTTGTTTTGAGTAATTTTATTTTAGAGTCTGTGCATTTATCATTGTCTATTGTGATTTGTGTATTTAGTTTGATTTTATTTGATAAAAAATTCAAAAATCCAAAAATTTATGGTAATCGTCCGGGACGAAAAATTTCGTACGGGACAATGTGTGTAAAATTCAGTTTGTGTGATTTGAAACATCTTGAGAGCAGTTTTTAATGTAGTTCGTCGATACGATCTGAATGATCGTCCGGGATGAAATTTTTTTTTTCAAACGTCGGGACGATTAAATGCAGCAGTTGAATGGATAAGGCAGTTTTAATTATGAACTTCGTCTGTACGAACCTTTGGTTCGTCCAGGCGAACAGACGTCGATTCATAGCGGGGGATAGTTTTCAACTGCCATTAAAACGAATTAACTTTTGATCGTCTGTACGAAAATTAATCGTCTATACGATTGGTCAAGTCAAAAAGTCTGTACAAAAGGACGTATCATAAATTGTGTTGATTACGAAAAGCCGTTACATTTTGGACGAATTTGATCGTCTGTACGAAATTTTTTCGTCCAGACGAATGATAATTTTCATCCAGGATGAACATTTTTCATCCAGGACGAACGTATCATTTTCTTTAAATTAGATGGTTTTCTAACTCAACAATCACATTTCCAAACATCTCTTTCAATCCCTTTCGATTTCTAGATCAACAATGGCCTCCTCTAGCAAGCGACAAAAAAGTCTTAGCAAAGAAAGATCCCATAGGAATTTTTCTGAGAACTTTCTTTCAAAAGCAAATGAGGAATCCTTTCCTCGATTTGCCTCTGCAAAATCACTCCATCTTGCATTCTGATCTAGAGTGAGATAAACTTCAAGGTAATGCATCTTTTTTCTTCCACTCAGTTTGGATTTATCCTAACTCTCATCCACCTCTACAACAAACAGACCTTCCTTTACTTCCTAGCAAATATGAGTTTCAACTCCGACCACTCTTCTGTCAGTTCTTTTGTTTTTAAACAAAAAGTTGAAATCACAAAGCATGACTTAGGTGCTTTTCTCAACTTAAGAACTGAAAGTTTTAGATCCCACACCCTTATGAACGATAACACCTTCAAGTGGTTTGAAATCAATAGGGTGATTAGAGGAAATAGCTTAGATTATCATATTGCTAGAGTTTCTGGAATGACCAAAAATGCTCGAATCATCCAGCACATTCTTAGATCTTCTATTATTCCAAAAGCTGGTGATAGAATCAACATTACTCCACTCCTTTCTATTGTGACATTTTTTATTATGAATGATAGTCCTATTTATGAAGCCCAACTTATCTTAGACCATATTTATGGGCTTTCCGAAATTGGGCATGCTGATTAGAAAAGAAAAAGAAATATTTCATTAGGTCAATTAGTTACCTTTATTTTGAAAAAGAAATACAATCTAGTGCATCCTGATGAAGAGTATGAAGAACCGGTCTACTACAATGATGCTTCTTTTAGAGTGATCTTCAAGGAGCAAAAAGAGAAAGCACATGCTAGTGCTTCTGAAGAAGAATAAGAAGAAGAGCAAACATCTGCACCTCAACCAAATTATCAGAATTTGATTGAGAAATTTGATAGACTTGAGACTCATTTTGATCAATGATTTGATCAAATTGATGCTCAACTTCAGCAGCAGCAATAGGACATTGGTAATATAAGAAATGAAGTTCATGAAATTAATACCAATATTATGTTGATGACTTTCTACTTCAACTTATTTGGTTGTGTTCCTCCTCCTCATCCAGAAGAATAGAAATTTGGGTTTTGTTTTTCTAGATGTTTCTTGTATTAGTGTTTGCTTTAGTTGTGTTTGCTTAAAAATTCAGTGTATTTTTTCTTTTAGTTTTAGTATTGATATTATGAATTGATATTGTAATCTTTTTTTTAATATCAATATTTGTGTGTTTGCTTTAGATTTGAATTGTTTTTGTAATGTATTTAGTTTTTATGAATTTCATTAGTATTTTTAATCTTAATTGTGCTTAAATTAGATTGTAATTTGAGATTAATTTCATTAGAAAATCTAGTCTTTCTAAATTTAAAATTTGTTTATAACTTGTTATAATTAGAATTTTTAATTTCATGTCTATTCATTTAGACTACATTAAATTTAATATTATTATTGCAATTTAGATGTTTTCTTATTTTGTATTTATTTGTTCAAGTGATATTTATGCACTTAGAAAAATTTGAAATTTTAGATTATTGATCTTGAAAAGAATTGGTATCAATTACTCTTAAAAATTATACAAATAGTACAAAATCAAAAGGAATGCGCAAATGTTTGCAAATGTGAAAAAGAGGCACAAAATAAGCCCAATGTACAAAGATGCACAAAAATGTGCCAAATACTTGAAAAAGATGCGCAAAGCGCCACATGTGATAATTCTCTTCTTTCCAGATTCTTTCAATCTCTTAATTCAAATTGATCTTATGTTCATTTATATTTCTATTGAACTTGAAAAATATACATTTTTTATTCATATCTCTTGTAATGATTTTTTTTATCTCAAATGTCTAAATTGAATCATGTCTTTGATAAATTCTTCTTACTTATAATGTTATATCACTTTTAAATTCTATGAATTTCTATGATTTATCTAATGTTATTAGTTTTAGATTGCATACCTTATGTCAATCACTCTTTAGATTAAAAATTTTCAAATGGATTTCATATAATTACATATATTTCTTGTCTATTTCTTCTTCACTTTTTGTTGTTGTCAAAAAGGAAGAGAAATTATTGGGTTTGTGTATCTTTTGCATTTTAGTTTTTGTGTCATTTGGTGTGTCATTTGGCTTGTGTTATTTGTATTGTCTTGTATTTTGTCTTGTATTTTTTATTTTTTATTTAAAATTTTGAAAAAAAAAACAAAAATTGTGTTTTTTAGTTCAAAATGCCTCCTTATTTTCATGTATTCATCATTTCAGAGGAGTTTAGGAGATTTTTTTTTAAATTGAAATTATACAAACAATAATTGTTTTTGCCATCATCAAAAAAGGGGGAGATTGTTAAGATAGTTGCTATTTGCATGTTTTATATTTTTGCAACTTGTATAGTTTTGATGATTCCAAATATTATTGTTCAAATGTGTAGTTATCTCCTAACAATTTTAGAAGATTTATATTTGCTTTTGTGTGTACTAACATTTCAGGTGAAACAAACTCTCAAACATGAAGTCTTCAAATAAAATTCAGTAAGAAATACCTTTAATTTTTGAAGCTTAAAATTATCATTTTATTTGAGAGGGATTGATTGTAATTGAGTGAAAAAAAACATACACACACACACATAAGGAGATCATATAAAATTTATACTGATCATACTGGACGATATCAGTTCGTACGAGATGATTAGACAGTTATCTCTTATTAAGATCACATGGAACAAATAGGAACTGGCTAGAAAATTTTTTCTAAGTCCTATTCGTCCGGGATGAAATTAAATATCGTCCAGGACGATTTGCTCTCTGTAAGAATTTCGTCCAGACGAAATTAAATTATCCTCTAGGACGATTTGCTCTCTGTAAGAATTTCGTCCAGACGAAATTAAATTATCGTACAGGACAATTTGCTCTCTGTAAGAATTTCGTCCAGACAAAATTAAATATTGTCCAGGACGATTTGGTCTCTGTAAGATTTTCGTCCAGACGAAATAAAAATATTGTCCAGGACGATTTGGTCTCTGTAAGATTTTTGTCCTGACGAACATATTTTCGTCCAGACGATTAACCGACTTAGGACGGTTTTTTTTATATTCATTCTGCAGTTTTTGCAACCGACCTTGTCATTACCGTTCGTACCGGACAAACTTGGTTCGTACGGGACGATCAGCTTGTACGAAAACATTTCGTACACATATACAAAGAGGTTCGTTTCAAGGCTTTTAAGTAATATCGTCCAGGACGATCCACGATCGTACGGGATGATCCACTGCGTACAGAATTGAAAACTTGCAGTTTTTGGGCGGTTTTTCTTGTCTTTTGTATAAATAGTCCAAATTAGACTGCCACCCAATCTTTTTATCATTTGATCTTCGTTCCTATTGAGAGAAAAGTCAAGGAGAGAGTGTGAGAGAGCATTCAAAGGAGGATTCCTACCACTGGAGCATGAAAGCTTCACTTGGAGTTTAAAGGTAAGAATCTCTACTTGTGAATTTGGATTACTTCACTCTTTTCTTTCTTCCTTCTAGATTTCTTGTGAGAAGATCTGTCAAGGAGATCCGGTTCTCTTGCCTGACACTTGTGAGCCGAAGGGTTCGTGTAACTAGGACAGCCAAAGGATGAAGGGTTCTCCCCACACTAGGAGAGTGTGAAAGGACGAAGGGTTCTCTGCCCACACTAGGAGAGTGTGAAAGGACGTAGGGTTCTCTGCCCACACTAGGAGAGTGTGAAAGGACGGAAGGTTATCTGCCAACACTGGGGATTGTGTAAAAGGACAAAGGTTCTCTACCGCACCGGGTTGTGGTGAAAAGAGTGTTTGTAAAGGCTTCTCCGCCTTGCTGTGGGTGAAAAAGGAGAGTCACTATTGGTATTAGTACAATACTCAGAGGGTGCCTCTGGGAGTGGATGTAGGTCTGGTTTAGACCGAACCACTATAAATCTTGTGTCATTTACTTTACTATTTTTTATTTTCCGCATTTTACTTTAGTTTAAAAAACTCTATGGTTGAAAAACTTTTTTTATAAAATTTAATAAATAAATTTTATTTCGATTCAACACTTTTTCAAAAAGGGTTTAATTTTTAAAACTACCAATTCACCCCCCCTCTTGGTAGCCTTGGGACATTAACTTTGGTCTAACAACCTATTCATTAGACTCAATAATCTTCTGCCTCCCTGAAATGAGGGTCAATCCTAGCCCTCGAAGAACTCCTAGAAGTTTGTCAGACTCGCTTCCCGCCAGTCATAGCAAGAAACCAGTAAGAAAACACAAGAGAAGAAGAAGGTTGAGGTCAAAAAAGTGGCTGGAATGGCCTCAATTTAAAGAAACAGCCATATCATCTAGGACGATCGCAGAATCGTCCAGGACGATTTGGTTCAATTATTGCATACAGGCTGATTGGTCAAAAAGGCGGTCCGATCGGCCGGGTTGATCAGATATCGTCCAGGACAATTAGACACAGGCGATCGTCCCGAGGAGTCAAGCCAGACGACCGTTGAAAAAGCAGATCGTCCAGGCCGATTAGGTGTATCATCTAGGACGATGCACAATAATTGATTATACCAGCCAAAGTTAAAATGTTTTAAATCTGTGACACGTGTATCTTCAAGTACGAAAAGTGGATCGGCCAGGACGATTATCCAATAATGGATCGTTCGGGGCTAATTTTAAGGATTTAAACGTACTGACACATGGATCGTCCAAGACTATCTAGTGTATCGGCCAGGATGATGACCATAAATGCATCGGTCAGGAAAAAAGTTGTATCGGCCAAGATGATAAAAAAGATTGTAATAGAGTTCGATCAAATCGGCCAGGACGATAAAGGATCGTCCGGGACGATGAGTTATAAAAAGTTCAGAAAAGGTTCAGCACATGGAATTTTAACGAGAAATTATCATATCGTTCAGGACTATAAAGGTATCAGCTAGGACGATGTGATAAAAATTTGAAAATCAAGGAAAGATGGAGATGATCAGAGAAAACCCCAAACGAAAATGAATACAAACTAAAAACAACAAAAAAGATAAAAATAAAAAAAATGAAGTTTTTGGTGTTTTTTATTTATTTATTTATTTATTTATTATTTTTAGCAAAGCAAGCATATGTTAAATTTCCCAAATAATTATATTTTAAAGATTTAAAAGATCAATGATTTAACAATGTCACAATCTAAAAACAGTAGAAAATCCGATCCTGTTTACCCTAGCTCGGACTTCTTTCAGGATAAAACTTATATTTTGAAAATAAGAGGTCTAACTCAGAATAAATTGGATAAAAAAAAGATCCGTTCAAAACTTAGTTACAAACAAAGTATCTTATAAAATAGTATACCAAAGTAATTTATCTCTATCATGAAATTTGAAATCAAGCCTTTGAAAATATCAAATAACCTATGAGTCCTTCTAAGTTTAAAAAGTTTTGAAAAGAGAGGACAGCTTGCATTTAGTGGGCTCATTTTATGCCTATTGTCACTTTGATTGGCTCTTTGAGCATCTTTTGATTTTTGATACACTTTTATGTATATAGTGTTCTTTTCAATTTGGCGTCATTGGCCTCTTCTCTTTTTAATTTTTGCAAGCTAAAAACTCATTAACAAACCCTTTAAAAAAAGTTCTTAGTTGTGATTATATCTTCTAGATATTAGAGAAGAGGGGCTCTCTTTCTAACATAAAGAAGAACAAGCCACAAAATGAAAATCAAAATCATATGATAAGTGCAACGATAAGATTTTAATTAACTTGAAGGATATATAAGAACTTTGGATCATATATATAAGATAGACTATTATAACAAGAAGAAAAAAATATCTTAATTTCAAAAACTATTTTTTTAAAATGAGATAGACTTTTTATTTTAGAAAAGAAAAATTATATCATCAAAAGAGGTTAGAGGGAGGGAAACCATCAATGGTGTTTTCTCCCTTTAACCGATTTAGAATTGCTAATCATTGGCCATAAATCTCCAACGTTTAAGAATAAAAAAAAATCATCATAAAAAAAAAAACAAAAGTAAAAATGACTAGCACAACTAACGAAAAACAAAAACAAAAAACAAACATAGCAATAATCAAATTGCAATTCAAGAATTTGTTTAAGCAGCAAAATTAAGCAGTTATGAGTTGCGAGCCTCCGTTTGTCCAATTATCATATGCTCTCACGAGGTCTTTGGTGAGAGCAACCCTGCAAGAATCGACAGCTGTCAAACTTAGGAACCCAAATAGGTTTGGGTCCCTTCTCATAAAAAGTAGAGTGTAATGTATGTGAGTTATGCTGTGAATTATGTAATTTTGGTCTCCACACCCAATGTGTGCTATGGTGAACAGTGCAAGTGTGTGAGATGTGTCCTATCAAGCCACATGAAAAGCATCTAATTCTAGGAAAAGGATTTCTTAACTGACTTGGGTTATAATGCCTCTTCATAGGTTTTGGCTTTGGATTTAAAGTGGGAGTCTTCCAATTTCTGTTAAGTGAGTCCAAATCATTTTTAAGCCTTGAGTTATTATTTTTTAAGGCATCATTATCAACCCTCAAATCTTTTTCTATCTCTTTAGATTTCTTAAAATAGATTTAAGTGAGGTGTGTGAAACTTTTAATGCATCATGCTCATTATTTAGTTCAAAATGTTTTTTGTTTAAATTATCAAATTCATCGAGTAAAGCCATGTGATTTGAATCAATCGTAGAATGATCTTTGAGAACAATTTCATATTCTTTTGTAAATTCAAAAGCTCTAACTTTAAACTAGCATGAGTTTTCTTGAGTTTTTTGTATGATGCATGAATTTTCTCATAAATTTCAAATAATTGATCATAAGTTGGTTTACATACCTCTTCATCATCGCTTTGTTCAAGATGATCTTCCCCCATTAAGCACATGTTTGTTGTCTCTTCCTCAGGTTCAGTCTCAGAGGAATCTGATGCAGATTTTGCCCAGAATGCTTTTTGAACTTTTTTCTTGTCCTTTATGAACTTGGATTTCTCCTCACCCTTTTCCTTTTCTTTGCTTGAGTGATCTTGAAGTGTAGGACAATCGGCTTTCACATGTCCGATTTTCCTGCATTCATAACAGACAATATCATAGGATCCTTTAGAATATTTGTTATCCTTATATTTTCTCCAATGATGCTTTTGCTTCTTCCTTAGAAAGTTTTTGAATTGTCTTGAGATGAAGGCAACTTCATCGCTCTTAGACCTGAAAGAATCAGAGTCATATTTTTGTGCCTTTAGTGCCACCATTTTTTCTTACTTTTTTTCACATGGATCAAGATTTCCTTGATTCACCCCTTGCTCGTAAGCAATGAATGAGCCAAGTAAGTTGTCAATCGAATACGTGTTCAAATCGTTAGATTCCATTATAGTAGTGATTTTAGCATCAAAAGAGGAAGGCAAGCATCGTAAAATCTTTTTTACTTTTTCAAAGTTTGAAAACTCTCTTCCTAAGGCATGCAAACAAAGTAACAATCTGAGTAAATCTTGTATACATTTCAGAAATTGATTCATGAGATTTCATACGAAAAAGTTGTTGCGGATCTATGGCTTATGATTTTGATGATAGCAAACATTCTTTTTCTCTATGACTGCTTTCTACTAACATTTCAGGTCCACACGATCAGACTGTAATTTGGAACCAGCTCAAGATTGGGTAGACTAGGTCTGTGTCAGTTTGTAATCTTTTTTCTTTCTTGAGTCTGTTGTATTTGGTGTGGCATCTGATGATTTGTAACTTGAAAGATTTTCTGTTGTGCCCTAAAAGATTTCTATTTTTGGTAACATCGACCGGGATGATATTTATATTGTCCTAGATGATCTGACAAAAGTAGAAACCCGAATTAGGGCATCCTCATTAAAGCAGCCGTCTTTATGCAAAGCACATTGTCCTGGACGATTTTGTATCGGCCAAGACGATCGGCTCAATTCAGCAAGAATCTGCCACCATATTTACTTAAGAAAATATTATTTTTGGATATCGTCCTGGTATATCGGCCTGGACTATAAAATATCATCCTGGCCGATCCAGGTCAATTTTTCCAAAATTTCTCAGGCAGTTTTGGAAAGCAATTAATGGGGATTTCATCCAGGCCGATTGCAAGATCGTTCGGGATGATTAGACATCGTCCACCTTCATTTCAGGGTGATATTTAGGATGATTTTCCTCATATTTGAACTAATCGGCCAGGACGATATGCCTATCATCCTGGACGATAATGGTGGCAACTTGCATTAATGAGCTCGTTTTGAGAGCTTCTTTTTAAGCTATGGCAAGGCACTTTGTAAGTGTCTTTGGCAGCCATTCTAGCTACGTTCTTGTGGGGGAAACTTCAAGAGAGAGCTTGAAAGGGAGAGAGTAAAGGGTGAAGTTTGAGAGGGAGAAGATCCTGTGAGGGGGAGGAACTCAAGGGAGTGTGGTGGGGGATCCACACGGTTGCTCCGTCGAACTTGCACCTTAATACCATCGGATTCAAGGCTTGTTTCAAGGTACGTTCACCAAAATAAGAAGATCTCTTTGGTGTCAAAGGACCCGGCGACTCCGCCGCACCGGGGAAGGTGGAAGTGATTTTGTAAGGGCTTCTGCGCCTAGCTGTGGGGGTTAAAGGAGAGACACTTTGTAGTGAAATACTTGGAGGGTGCCTCCATGGAGTGGACGTAGGTCAAGGTTTGACTGAACCACTATAAACCCGGTGTGTTCTTTTCTTATTATCGCTTCCGCATTTATTTTTCTTCCACACATTGTTTGTGGTGATTTTAGTTGTAGTTTTATCTTTGGTTTTAAAGTTTTCCAAATCACCTCTCTCTTTTAATTAGCTTTGGGCTAGTTCTATAGGGCTTAACATTCCTAATGAACTTTCAAGTGGAATCAGAGCATGTTTTCATAAAATAAGTTTTTAAAAGCTTTTGAATTTCGAACCATGGCTAATCATACTATTGTGGAAGGTTATTCAATCACCAGACCTCCTTTATTTGAAAATATTTCATTTGATTTTTGGAAAACTTGCATGTCTATTATCTTGCAATCGATAGATTTTCGTATGTGGCATATGATTTTAAATGGTTATTCTTCACCGTCACGAGTTTTAGATGGAATTAAAATCGATATTCCTTTTAATCAATGGAGTAAGGAAGAACAAGTAAATGCTCAATTGAATGAAAAATCTTTAAATTGCTTTTTATGTGCTTTAAATTCTGAAGATTTTATGTTAGTATCCACATACACTACTAGTAAGGAAGTTTGGGAAAAATTACACACCATATACGAAGGCACTAGTGAAATCAAGCAATCCAAGTCGAATTTGTTAATGCATGATTTTGAATTATTTTCCATGAAACCTTTTGAAATGATCTCAGACATGTATATCAGATTCATTCAAATTGTAAACTCATTACATGCTTTAGGAAAACATTTTTCAAATTTTGAAAAAGTCAATAAAATTCTTCATTGTTTACTTGAAAAATTTGATGCTAAAGTAAGTTGCTATTTGTGAATCAAAAAATTTGAATGATTATTCTATTGATAATTTGATTGGCTCACTCATTGCCTATGAGCAAGGTTTGGGTCAAAGACTTTTGGTTGCAGGTGAAACTATTGTTCTAAAAGCTGAAGATACAGAAAGAGATAGCCTAGTTGGTGACGAAGGCAATGACATGTCAAGCAAATCAAAAAGCTCACCAAAGCATAAGCAAAAGTGGAAAAAAGGTAAAAAGTGGTAAGGATGTCCATATTCATTCTGACGTTATTTGCTTTCGATGTAGGAAAGCCTCGGACATATGAAAAATCAGTGCCCTAATTTAAAAATTCTTCCTACAAAAGAAAAGGGCAAGGCGAAGCAAACTTTTAAACTGGGGAAATAATGAAAGGCAAAAAATCTCATGGGCAGATCTGGTCTCTGAAGCATCGAGACCAGGAGAGAGATAATGGTTAAAGAGCCTTTCGTGTTTTTTTGTGTTGTTTTTTTTTGTTTTTTTTTTTTTTTTTGTTTTTGTTTTTTTTTTTTCTTTGAATTTGGTTTTTTTTTTTTATTCTTTGAAATTTTTTTTGTTTAAATCAACATACACTTCACTTTTCTAAAAATAAAAAATCTACTTCCTATTTTTTCTTGAAATCTTTGGTAAGTTATGTTTGACTTCTCTAAAACAGTCAGAGGAAGGGAACTCATGATTTTGTTTCTCTTTCTCTCTTCTTAAAAAGGTTATTTTACTTTTGATTCAAAATCTTCATCATATTTTAAATTGGATTTTAAAACTGTTTTTTTTCTCCCTTTTTTTTTCTATCGCATAGAAATCTTTTGCAAGATTGTTGAATCCACCATAAAATTTTCTTAATCAAGTTGTTCGTGTTGTCAATAATTTGGGTTTACTTTGAGTTTTGAAAATATAAGAAAGAAAGCATATTTTTTAAAATAATCAAAAAAAAAAGTGGCCAATGATGCCAAACCAAAAGATGCGCAATGACGCCAAATTAAAAAAAAAAATACACAAAGTGTATTAAAATCAAAAGATGCTCAAAGAGCCATTCAAGTGATAAAGGGCATAAAATGAGCCCACAAAAATATGCTTATTTTTTCTTATACTACTAAAAACTTAAGAAAATCCTTGATATGTTTGAAACTTGTGCTTGAAAATCTTGGTTCCTGATTCAACAATTCGTGTATTGATCTTCTATTAGCTAAGTTTTATGGAAGGAGTTTTGAAAAATTAATGTTTCTTTTTCCCATTTATTCCTTGATTTGGATATTGGATTAAAAACTTTTTGAGCCTTTAAAAGAACTTGAGTTTGGATTATCAAATTATGAATTTCTAACCTTTTCTGGCTATGCGTTGTCAATTCAATTCTACTAAGTTTTTGATTAAAACCAAGAGGTAACTTTCTCATCATTTTTAAGAATATTTTTTTTTTTCACTAGATCAGGGAACGTTTTATCTTTTGTTCGTTTTTTTTTTTTTTTTGTTCCTCCTCTCTTTTTGATAATGTCAAAGGGGGAGAACGTATTGTTGAATTTTTGTACTGTTATCGTGTTTGTATCCTTTTTTTGAAAAATTAAAAACAAAAAAAATATGTTTATCTCCCCTATTTTTTAAAAGGGTTTATTCTAGTGAGGGGGAGATTAGGAGAAATTGTTTTTTTTTTTGAAAATTCAAATTGAATGTTTTGCCATCATCAAAAAGGGGGAGATTGTTGCGGATCTATGATTTATGAATTTGATGATAGCAAATATTTCTTATTTTTCTACGATTGTCTTATGTGCTAACGTTTCAGGTCCACCAATCAAACTGCAATTTGGAACCAGCTCAAGATTGGGTAGACTAGGTTTGTGTCAGTTTGTAATCCTTTTCCTTTCTTGAGTCTATTGCATTTGGTGTGGCATATGATGATTTATAACTTGGAAGATTTTCAGTTGTGCCCTAAAAGATTTCTATTTTTGGTAACATCGTCCGGGATGATATTTATATCATCTTGGACGATCTGACAAAAGTAGAAACCCTAATTAAGGCATCCTCATTAAAGCAGCTGTCTTTATGCAAAACACATCGTCCAGAATGATTTTGTATCGGCCAGGACGATCGGGTCAATTCAGTAAGAATATGCTGCCAGATCTACTTAGGAATATCTTATTTTTGAACATCATCCCAGTGGATTATCCTGGACTATAAAATATTGTCCCGGACGATTCGAAGCAATTTTTTCAAAATTTCTCAGGCAGTTTTGGAAAGCAATTAATGGGGATTTCATCCGGGCCGATCGCAAGATCATCCGGGATGATTAGACATCGTCCAGCTTCATTTCAGGGCGATATTCAGGATGATTTTCCTCATATTTGAACTAATCGGCCAGGACGATATGCCTATCATCCTGGACGATAATGTCGGCAACTTGCATTAATGAGCTCTTTTTTAGCTCTTCTATTTAAGCTATGACAAGGCACTTTGTAAGTGTCTTTGGCAGCCATTGTAGCTTCGTTCTTGTGGGGGAAACTTGAAGAGAGAGCTTGAAAGGGAGAGAGGAAAGGGTGGAGTTTGAGAGGGAGAAGATCCTGTGAGGGGGAGGAACTCAAGGGAGTGTGGTGGGGGATCCACACGGTTGCTCTGGCGAACTCGCACCTTAGTACCATCGGATTCAAGGCTTGTCTCGAGGTAAGTTCACCAAAGAAGAAGATCTCTTTGGTGTCAAAGGACCCGGCGACTCCGCCGTATCGGGGAAGTTGGAAGTGATTTTGTAAGGGCTTCTCCGCCTAGCTGTGGGGGCTAAATGAGAGACACTTTGTAGTGCAATACTTGGAGGGTGCCTCCAAGGAGTGGATGTAGGTCAAGGTTTGACCAAACCACTATAAATCCGGTGTGTTCTTTTCTTATTATCGCTTCCGCATTTTTTTTTTTTCCGCACTTTATTTGTGGTGATTTTGTTTGGAGTTTTATATTTGGTTTTAAAGTTTTCCAAATTCACCTCTCTCTCTTTTGTTTAGCTTGGGCCAGTTCTATAGGGCTTAACATCCCTAACGAACTTTCAAGTGGTATCAGAGCTGTTTTTCAAAAAATAAGTTTTTTAAAAGCTTTTGAATTTTGATCCATGGCTAATTTTTGGAATCGTAATGTTGCGGAAGGTTATTCAATCACCAGACCTCCTTTATTTGAAAATATGTCATTTGATTTTTGAAAAACTTGCATGTCTATTTTCTTGCAATCGATAGATTTTCACATGTGGCATATGATTTTAACTCGTTATTCATCACCGTCACGAATTGTTAATGGAGTTAAAATTGATATTCCTTTTAGTCAATGAAATAGTGAAGAACAACTCAATGCTCAATTAAATACAAAGTCTTTAAATTGTTCTTTTTGTGCTTTAAATTCTAATGATTTTATGTTAGTATCCATGTGCACTACCGGTAAGGAAGTTTGGGATAATTTGCATACCATATACGAAGGCACTAATGAAATCAAGCAATCCAAGTTGAATTTTTTAATGCATGATTTTGAATTATTTTCCATGAAACCTTTTGAAACGATCTTAGACATGTATACCAGATTCATTCAAATTATAAACCCATTGCGTGCTTTAGGAAAAGATTTTTCAAATTTTGAAAAATTTAACAAAATTCTTCATTATTTACTGGATAAGTTTGATGCTAAAGTAGTTGCTATTTGTGAATCAAAAAATTTGAATGAGTATTCTATTGATAATTTAATTAGCTAACTCATTGCCTACGAGCAAGGTTTGGGTCAAAGACTTTTGGTTGCAGGTGAAACTATTATTCTAAAAGCTGGAGATATAGAAAGAGATAGCCTAGTTGGTGACGAAGGCAATGACGTGTCAAGCAAATCACAAAGCTCACCAAAGCATAAGCAAAAGTGAAAAAAGGTAAAAGTGATAAGGATGTCCATATTTCTTCTGACATTATTTGTTTTCGATGTAGGAAGCCCGGACATATGAAAAATCAGTGCTCTAATTTAAAAATTCTTCCTATGAAAGAAAAGGATAAGGCGAAGCAAAATTTAAACTGGGGAAATAATGAAAGGCAAAAAATCTCATGGGCAGATCTGGTATCTGAAGCATCGGACCAGGAGAGAGATAATGGTTAAAAGCCTTTCGTGTTTTTGTGTTGTGTTTTTTTTTTTTATTTTTTTTTTTTTTTTTTTTTTTTTATTTTTATTTTTTTTGTTTTTTTCTTTTTTCTTTGAAATTTTTTTTTTCGTGAAAGTTTTTTTTTCTGATCAACACACACATTCACTTTTCTAAAAATGAAAAATCTACTTCCTATTTTTTTCTTGAAATCTTTGGTAAGTTGTGTTTGACTTCTCTAAAACAGTCAAAGAAAGGAACTCATGATTTTTGTTTCTCTTTCTCTCTTCTTAAAGAGGTTATTTTACTTTTGATTCAAAATCTTCATCATATTTTAAATTGGATTTTGAAACTAATTTTTTTTTTATCTCCCTACATTTTTTCTATCGCATAGGAATCTTTTGCAAGATTGTTGAATCCACCATAAAATTTTCTTAATCAAGTTGTTCGTGTTGTCAATAATTTGGGTTTACTTTGGTTTTGAAAATATAAGAAAGAAAGCATATTTTTTGAAAATAATTAAAAAAAAAGTGGCCAATGATGCCAAACCAAAAGATGCGCAATGACGCCAAATTAAAAAAAAAAAATACACAAAGTGTATTAAAATCAAAAGATGCTCAAAGAGCCATTCAAGTGATAAAGGGCATAAAATGAGCCCACAAAAAATATGCTTATTTTTTTTCTTATACTACTAAAAACTTAAGAAAATCCTTGATATGTTTGAAACTTGTGCTTGAAAATTTTGGTTTCTGATTCAGAAATTCGTGCATTGATCTTCTATTAGATATATTTTATGTAAGAAGTTTTGAAAAATTAATGTTTCTTTTTCTCGTTTATTCCTTGATTTGGATATTGGATTAAAAAGTTTTTTAGCCTTTAAAAGAACGAGTTTGGATTATCAAATTATGAATTTCTAATCTTTTCTGGGCTATGCGTTGTCAATCCAATTCTACTATGTTTTTGATTAAAACCAAGAGGTAATTTTCTCATTTTAAGAATATTTGTTTTTTCACTAGATCAGGGAATGTTTTTATCTCCTATTTGTTTTGTTTTTTGTTTGTGCCTCCTCTCTTTTTGATAATGTCAAAGGGGGAGAACGAATTGTTAAATTTTCGTACTGTTATCGTGTTTTTTATCTTATTTTCAAAAAATTAAAAACAACAAAAATATTTTTATCTCCCCTTTTTTTTTTTAAAAAGGGTTTATTCTAGTGAGGGGGAGATTAGGAGAAATTTCCTTATTTGAAAATTCAAATTGAATTGTTTCCCATCATAAAAAAGGGGGAGATTGTTGCGGATCTATGGCTTATGATTTTGATGATAACAAACATTCTTTTTCTCTATGACTGCTTTATACTAACATTTCAGGTCTACTCGATCAGCTTGCAATTTGCAACCAGCTCAAGATTGGGTAGACTAGGTCTGTGTCAGTTTGTAATCTTTTTCCTTTCTTGAGTCTATTATTTTTGGTGTGGCATCTGATGATTTGTAACTTGGAAGATTTTCTATTGTGCCCTAAAAGATTTTTATTTTTGGTAACATCATCCGGGATGATATTTATATCATCCTGGACGATCTAACAAAAATAAAAACCCTAATTAGGGCATCCTCATTAAAGAAGCCATCTTTATGCAAAAGACATCGTCCTAGACAATTTTGTAACGGCCAGGACGATCGGCTCAATTCAGCAAGAATCAGCCGCCATATCTACTTAAGAAAATCTTATTTTTGGATATCATCCTGGTATATCGGCCTGGACTATAAAATATCATCCTGGCCGATCCAGGTCAATTTTTCCAAAATTTCTCAGGCAGTTTTGGAAAGCAATTAATGGGGATTTCATCCAGGCCGATAGCAAGATCGTCCGGGACGATTAGACATCGTCCAGCTTCATTTCAGGGCGATATTCAGGATGATTTTCCTCATATTTGAACTAATCGGCCAGGACAATATGCCTATCATCCTAGACGATAATGGTGGCAACTTGCATTAATGAGCTCATTTTGAGAGCTTCTTTTTAAGCTATGGCAAGGCACTTTGTAAGTGTCTTTGGCAGCCATTGTAGCTTCGTTCTTATGGGGGAAACTTGAAGAGAGAGCTTGAAAGGGAGAGAGGAAAGGGTGGAGTTTGAGAGGGAGAAGATCCTGTGAGGGGGAGGAACTAGAGGGAGTGTGGTGGGGGATCCACACGGTTGCTCCGTCAAACTCACACCTTAGTACCTTCGGATTCAATGCTTGTCTCGAGGTAAGTTCACCAAAGAAGAAGATCTCTTTGGTGTCAAAGGACCCGGCGACTCCGCCGCACCGGGGAAGGTGGAAGTAATTTTGTAAAGGCTTCTCTGCCTAGCTGTGGAGGCTAAAGGAGAGACACTTTGTAGTGAAATACTTGGAGGGTGCCTCCAAGGAGTGGACGTAGGTCAAGGTTTGACCGAACCACTATAAATCCGATGTGTTCTTTTCTTATTATCGCTTCCGCATTTATTTTTCTTTCACACTTTTTTTGTGGTGATTTTGGTTGTAGTTTTATCTTTGGTTTTAAAGTTTTCCAAATCACCTCTCTCTTTTAATTAGCTTTGGGCTAGTTCTATAGGACTTAACATCCCTAACGAACTTTCAAAAGTTTGTAGTCATGCAAGATAATGTTCAAACGGGATTTTTAAACTTCATTAGTGCATTCATAAGTGATACACAATTTATCCCAAATTGCTTTATCAGTTTTGCAAGTGGAAACACGCATGTAGTCTTCTGATTTTAAAGCACAAAAAAGCAATTAAGACATTTTGCATTCAATTAAGCCAAATCCCTATCATCTAAAGTCCATTCAGTAAAAGGAACAGTAATGCCGTTAAGTTTACTAGTTGGAGGTGTGTAACCATCCGTAACAAGCATTCACATGCGATAATCAGTAGATTGTAAAAATGTAGACATGAGAGTTTTCAAAAAATCAAATGAGATATTATCAAACAAAGGTGGTCGGGTAATAGAACACCCTTCCGGTGATTATGATTCCCAAAGTTATCCATAGATCAAAATTTAGAAATTTTTCAAACTTAGTTTTTATGAATCCCGCTCTGATATCAGTTGAAAGTTCGTTAGGGATGTTAAGCCCTATAGAACTGGCCCAAGGCTAACCAAGAAGGGGGGGGGGGGGAATTGGTATTTAAAATTTTTTTTTAAGTAAAGCACGAATGTAAACCAAATCACCACAAAAATAAGTGCAGAAGAAAATAAATGCGGAAGCAGTAAATAATAAGAACACAAGGGTTTATAGTGGTTCAGTCAACTCGACCTACGTTCACTCCCCGGAGGCGCCCTCCGAGTAACTCTACTTTAGCCCCCAAAGCTAGGAAGAGAAGCCTTTACAAACACCTCTTTTTGCCACACCCGGCAAGATAGAGAACCTTCCTCCTTTTGCTTCCTCCTGAAGCAGGCAGAGAACCTTGATCGCTTGCTGGAACATACCTCACCCAACCCTTCCAAGGATAAGAGACTCTAGTGAAGAAGAAGTGGAATAATGCTTGGAGCAACCCTTGTGAATCCTCGCACAAGCTCCCCCTCACAAGATCCTCTATCTCTCTCTCTCTCCCTCTCTCTCTCTCTCTCCTTTAGGTTTTCTTAGGTCAAGACAGTAGCCAAGGATGTTCAAAAATGTTGAACAAGAGCTCTTAAATAGAAGAGCTTCAAAAGAGCTCATTAATTGTAAGTTGCTGACTATATCGTCCTGGACGATATGGACATCGTCTTGGCCGATCAGTACAAATCCCATGAGATCGGCCAGAGCATCGCCCTAAATGCAAACTAGATAATTGAAATTTAGCTTGATCACCTCAGACAATCTCACGATTGTCCTGACTGATCAGTTCAAATCAGAGGAAAATCGTCCAGAGCATTGCCCTGAATTCAAGCTGTCCGATCCAGATGTTCCAGGAGTAACTAAGGTTTTTTGACTAGATCATCCTGGCCTATCCTGAGATCGTCCAGGACTATGTGATCGTATCAATCATCCTTAATTACTGCCTTGATTGTCTGATCAATTAAGGTATAGTTGTGAATATCATCCAGGCCGATCCAAGATCATCCTGGCCGATTACCAAAAATACATAATACCTTAATTGTTTATGGCGATAATTTTTTTCTATTTTGAGCCTATCATCAAGGCCGATACAAGTATCATCCAGGCCGATTGACTAATGATGTCTGCCTTAATTAAGAACCCCTGATTAGATTTTCTATTTTAGCCCGATCGTCCAGGATAATGTAAATATCGTCCTGGCCGATTTGAGCAAAAACAGAAATTCTAAGTCTCTCAAGTGTGTGTGTGTAGGGTTACTTTGCATTAGTCACACCAAAGATTATAATTGACTCAAGAAGGGAAAAATAAAATTACAGACTGACTCAACCCTAATCTACCAATCTTGAGCTGATTCCGATTTCCGTCCGATCTTTGAGTCTTAAAAAGTCAGTAGAAAAAAGGCAGTCGTAGTGAAACAAGATTTGTTTGCTATTATCAAAATCATAATCTAAAAACTTGTTTGTAACACTATGGCCCTAGTCATAGCTTGGTTATGATCAGTGAATATTATTGTTGGATGTTTATTATCAATTATTAGTACAAATGATTTAAACAACCATATAAAACTTTTAATTATTTCTTTAGACAAAAAAGTAACCCCTAACAAAATGATCTTTAAATGATTATTAACACCAACAAATGGTGCACATATAAAATTATACTTATTAAGCTTGTAGTTAGTATAAAAAATCAACACATCTCTAAAATATTCATAATATTTCCTGTCTCTGCCATCAACCTAGAAATAATTTAACAATTTATCATACTCATCAATTTGAACATCCCATGCAAATATTTGGACCTCAACTTGTCGATCTTTAAATAATTGAATCAAGGAATTAATGTCATCAAATTCAATCCTAGCTATTTTCTCCTTCTGAATAAAATTATAGGTATCCCTCTTAGAGATTTCAACATTCTCATATCCTCCAACTTCCGCTGTAAGGTAGGCGTATTCATCAACGATTCTAATCCCTGTATTCTTCATTGATTTTAGGACAAAAGTTTTTTCCTCAACAACATTCCTATATGATCTCAGAAGTTGTCAGTCGATTAGGCTAACCAATTCATGGTTGTGTGATTCAATAAATCTTTTGACATGCCAATAACCATCTTCATCAACTACAAACCTCATTATGGATAGATAACCAATTCTAACATCTAGTTTAGTAAATTTCTTTCTTGAATTTAGATAAATACTTTTCTTGAAACTAGCTTTTGAATAAATAACATCTTTGGTTTTTATCTTCCTAGAATTTGGCCAGAAATGGTGATGATCCTTCGAGATGCTAAAAACATTATATTGGGCATAAGTACAATAACATTCATATACTTCTCTCTATAGACTGAAATAATAAGAAAATATTACAAAGTAAAAAGAAAGTGAAACTAAAGAACACCTAAAGCGCTCCTAAATAACACCTAAAGATCGCTTAAAGCGCAACGAAAGCACAACAAAAGTGTACCTAAAGCTCACCCAAAGTGCAATGTTGACCTCGATTTTCATTCGAGTTCCCTCGAGGACCTTTGATCAATTTAATCAAGCCCCATCAAGTCCAATTTGAACTCGAATCAGCTCGTATTGATTCGAATTAGACTTGACCGTATTCAATTAAGCCTGATTAGTCCACCTTTGCTGTGTTGAGTTTGTTATGATTTGAGTCATCATTTTTTTTTAATTTAATTGGGTTAATTTAAGAAAATCAAATTGAATCCCAAATTAACTCGAATCGGATATGATTTTGAGCTTGATTTTAATAGAATATGCTTAATTTAATTCTTTTTTCCTTCTCATGAGCTTATTCCTAAATCGAGTAATCAAACCCACAGCTAAATCACCTCAATTCCATCCTAATTAACCTTTAGCTGAATCTCAGCCATGGATCTAAGTCCTTAATCCTTTAAATACTCTTTTAGGGGTTCATCAGAGAGGCTCTTGTTTTTTGATCTTTTCTTCCTCTCCAAGGACTCCCAAGCCGTGAGAGTTCATGTGAGAGTTGCCCTAACCCTTCCCCACCTTCTCCAAGCCAAACTTATCATTAACACCTAGCCGGTGGTAAGATCTTTGATGAACCGAGCCTAAGGACCTTTTAAAGCTTCTAGAACTCGATTCATAGCTCATTTGGATAGGGTTTCAACTAGAGAAATATACGAGGACAATCTACAAGCTCAACTGTTTGAAGAACTCAAATATCTAATGGTAAGAATTTCTCAAAAAACCTTAGATCTAGGTCACTACACTTAGATATACATAGGTTTCTAATAAGTGCTTTTTAGAGCTTCCAAATACCACCCCATACTTTTTGTTCATGATGTTAACCTAAGTTTAAAATTTCATTAAATTTAGACGTTTCGATCGAGAGAACAAATCTTTTTTTTCATTTTAAAAAATATTAAAAATGAATTTAATATTATTTTAAAATCTAAAAAAATACATATAATATATCTTTTTCTCCATGATTTTATCCTCTTTTTTTAAAATAAAATTATCCTTAAATATCAAATATATTTTAAATTATTTAATTAAACCTATTTTAAATATTTAATTAATATTTAAATTAATATAAAATTAAATATTTTTATAAAAATAAAATATTTTCCGTTAATATATTAATCATAATTACTTACATAATAATTAATATACTTCTATTTCAACTTTAAAATCAGAAAAGTTATTTTTATTATTTAGTTTAAGTTAATGATTCTTTTTTAGTTTTAAAATTATTTTAATTAACTTATTACCTAAATAGTTTAATTAATTAATATTTAAGATAAAATTACTTTTCAAAATACAAAAAATATTTTTTAAAATTATTATAAATTCAGATAATTTAATATTTATTTTAACATATTTTAATAAATATTTTAAAATGTTAATTACTTTAAATTATTTTAAAATCCCTATAATTACTTCAAATTTCAAAAAATTTTAACTATTTTATTTTAAATTAGATTTGGGTGCATAATACCTTGAAATTTTTAGAATAATATTTATTTTCATTTAAAAATATTTTCATTAATAAAAAATGTATCTTTTTGGATTAGCAATATGTTATTTAAAGTTTCTTATTATTTAACTATTATTTTAATTAATAATATGTTAATTATTTTCAAATCCCTTTTGGAGCTTCGTTTAGGTGACCAGTGGATCTCCCACCTATTTATTTACATTGAATTATTTTTAATTATATTACTTTCTAAATTTTATATATTTATATGTATTTTAAGTATTTTAAAATTATATATATTATTAAATGCCTAATTTTGGGGGATCCATTATCTAGGATTTTAAACATGAGTTATGAACATGTATAAAATTCATGGTGGAGAGGATTATTGGGTGGTTGTGTCCCAATCATTAACTAATCACTTCGATAAGTATGCTTTATTTATTTTTTTTGTCATCTTTACATGTATAGGATGAACGAGCACCTAGTTTAGGCCCTCCTAGATTCTAAAAATTTGTGTGCTTATCATTTTTATTCATTTCCCCTCATGTTATCCTAAGGGTTAGTCCAAAACTTATTTAAACCCCAACCAATGTACTGACACCCTTAGGAACGTAATTAAGGACCTGTCTAACAAACATAGAAAAATTATATGAGCTATGATAGATCTCTGATTGATATGAAAATTTCAATATTTAAACTTAGTGACATTTTAAATGTCCTAGATTGTTCTAAGAATTTTTAGGACCTTAATTAACAAACTGTAATTTACACGATAATTAGGTCCCAGTAACTTTAGAAATTTTTAATAAATCTATTTCAACTCAAAAAATTACCCATAATACCTTGAACTCTTCAAAATTTAAATCTTAACCTTAGATGATTAAGGCTTCTTAATAGGAAATTAATCTGACCCTTAATTTAACCTTAACTAAAAAACATCTTTTTTTCCTTAGTTAAATTATTAAAAACTAATAAGAATTCCAAATTTTCCCCAAACACTTGGGAACACCTCTTTAGGTTATTTCTAATTTTTTAGGGTGATTTCAGTTAGTTTGGAGCTGATTTGGATCAAAACCCCTAAAGCATCCTTAATTAAGTTTTTTTTTAATAATTCAATAATTGCCCATAACTTTTAAAATTCATAACATCTCCTAGAAAACTTCAAATCTAGCAAACTCAAAGCCAAACCACTCTTTGTAAGGTCTAATATTTAATTAAAATACTAGATTTCCCAAACTTAACCTACTTCCAATTATGATCTTTTGGAACCCTTTAGCCTAGCATATAAGAGGTCCCCGGACCGTCTAAAATCCATTAATATAATTTGAACTTTAAATATCACTACTCTAAGTGTTAAAATTGATTAACAAACTAAATTAAATGAAATGGACCCTAATCCACCAATATTTAAACTTTAACCAAACTTCCCCCTTATAGCCTTTAACAAATCTGAACTCTTGGCAACTCGAACTAAATACCCTACATAGGACATATCCAAAACCACACAAGCCTATTACATTTATATAAAATTATTTTCCAGAGCACCACTTCTAGATCTAAGATTAGCGCCAGTTTTTTATTTCATTCTACTTTTCTATGTTGTGATACTCTTGTGTGTGGCACGAGTATTGATTTGTTTGATTGCTCTAGCTTATGGTGTGATTATTTATTTAATTACTGTACTTTTTATACTCTTCTTATGATATGTTATGTGTGTTAGATTGCCCATGGGCTAGGGGTGCTTTGATACTAATCTAGTCTTATGCAGCTGGTCATGCTCGTGCAGTACTAAAATAAAGGGGGCCATAATCATTAAGGCTTTAATATTAATGATGCTTTCTATAGATGCTCTAGAGACGGCTTAGCCCCCCTTTAAAAATTAAAAGAGCATGGCCAAGTATGTTTAATTTTTTACATATATATAACTGCTTGTGTTATACATATTAAACTACTTAGGATGATTTTTATTAGGATAACCATGGAGGAGTCCGAGTCTAGATTTTTATTTTTATAATATAATTATTATTATCATATTGAGTTATGAAAGTCATTTCAAACACTCGGTACCCAAATAGAATAAGAAAGGCCCTTTATTAGGAATTTCTTAGTCATTTGGGTACCACTCTAGAGGACGAACCATACGGAGCACAAAGGAGATGATCCAAAGGGAGATGATCCGGAGAAGGATGATCCACTCGAAGATGGAGACTTGAAGATTAAATGTTCTACTTTTAAGATTTATGTCATTCATTAGGATAAAAATCCAGGTTAATGTCGGTGGGGCATGACCACCATTACTTTTATGTAGACCTTGGGTTATACTTATACATCACTTGCCATGGACTTTCTTACTTTTGTTTTTTAGATTTATATTGATGTGTTTATTTTCTGTGCACCGTAGAACTTACCTATTTTTTTTAGGATTTCCTACTTGCATGTTTATGATATAACTTTCATTAGGCTCTTTAGGATAATTTTTTTTACTCATAATTAAAAATTAATATTTAAGAATTAAATAACATATAAATCTTACAAGATAAAGAACTACCAGAATTCAACTATAGTCGTTAAAAATCTATGGACCTCTAAAAGGATGCCACCGATTGTAGAGTGCAGAGGGTATATGATCGTACCACCCCGAGGGATAGAAATGATCACAGGCCTCTACGCTCCTTACAAATGGGCCAATGGAAGGGTAGATTAGATCATGTATATAATTAACCCTTGAGGATAGTGAATCTTTCTAGCGCACCCTGATAGATAATAATATAAACTACCTGATCTTAATAACTAATTTCCCCCACCCGATACATCAGCTCAAATGGAGTTTTTTTGATGGTGGAGTTCTATTTCCCACAGGTACAAGCCCCCATAGTTAATTACATTTTGAGCCTAGGGCCTGTGAAAACTCTTGATTAAGGATCTGATATTATTATTCCAAGATAAGGGTTTGTCATGAAAGGGGAGACTAGGAAATCCTACTTGAAAGGAAAGAAATGTCTCAACTTAGCTTAGGCAATGCATATGATTCATCTAAGTATTCGAAGGGATTAAGATAGTCAAGAGAGAAAGCTAATCAATCACATAAAGTATCCTAAGAGAAAGGATGGAGGTGGCGTCATCTATGTGACTCAGATGGGTAGGATTTATAGCTCCTGAAGAGAAGGAGACTTACCCACCATTTAGGCATACAATGAGACACTGAATGTAGTAGCCTTGAACCTTAGATCTAAGGTGGGATTAGTTTTCTACCCAACACTAACACCCATGTCTGAACTAATGCACCTGGGCTTATATCCTGGCTAAAAAGGAAAGCCAGCTAACCACCTAAGCAAATAAAAACCATTTTATTTAGTCTTTATGAAAGATAGGTAGGTAAACTGAGTGTTTTGCAAGTAAGGCTGACGTCTAAAGGGTTTCTTAATTGGCCTTAGACTTATTTAGGGTGAATGTTCCTAGAGCTAATGCAATTAAAGTTTTAGTTTAATTGGATTCTAATGTAATGCATGCTAGTTGAAAATACTAAATCATATATACTTGAGATTTTAAAAATAGGCTTCTAAAAAAATATTTTTACAAAAGACTAGGCCTCTCTAGGTCTGGCACTTCATCCTCATAGGCCATATTATCTAGATTCTACCCGTAGGCGGGGAGGTGTCTTATTAGAAGGAGGGAGAGAGATGTAATAATATGCATGCAACCCCATATGATTAAAATTTGATTATAAGTATAAAAATAATTTTATGCTAGAGAGCCTAACAAAAACAGGCTAAGCACATGCAAGAAATAAACCTAAAAAAGCATGCAATTTTTAATGCATATATAAAATAAATACATTAATATAAATAACCAACACATTAAAGTAAAGTCCAAAGTCCATGACAAGTGCTGTAAAAATACAATCAGGTTCTGCAAAAAGTAATGGTGGTCAAGCCCCATCGATAACAACCTAGATTCTAATCTTAATGAATGATGCAAGTCTTAAATGTAAGATATTTTGTCTTTAAGTCTTCATCTTTGAGTGGATCATCCTTCTCCAAATCGTCTACCTTAGGATCATCTCCTTTGGGCTCCTTATGGTTCATCCTTCTAGAGGGTACCCAAATGAATAAGAAATTCCCTGAGAGGGGGGCCTTTCTTTTTCTCTTTGGGTATCTTATATTTGAAATAATATGCCTTTGAATACTTTCACAACTAGATATAACAAATTACATTACATTTGAAAAATGAAAAAATCTAGACTCTCATGCATTAGACATTTTAACTAGCATGTATTGCATTAGAAACTAATTAAACTAAAACTTTAATTGCATTAGCTCTAGGAGCATTAATCCTACATAAGTCTAGGGCCAATTAGGAAACTCTCTAGATGTCAGCCCTAGTTCCAAAACACTAAACTACATACCTATCATTCATAAAGATCAGACTACATGGATTTTAAATGCTTAGGTGGTTAGCTGGCTTTCCTTTTTATGTAGGATATAAGTCCAGGTGCATTAGCTAAGACAAGGGTGTTAGTATTGGGTATAATAATAAACCCACCTTAGATTTAGGGTTCAAGCATACTACACTCGGTATCTCATAGTACGCCTCATTGATGGGTAAGTTTCTTCTCTTCTGGAGTTATAAATCCTACCTATCTACATCACATGGATGATGCCACTTCTATCCCTTCTCCCTAGATGCAGTGAGTATGTTATTATCTTTATCTCATTACTACCTTAGTCTCTCCAGATGTTAAGATGAACCTGACTAAGCCAATTTGAAACCTTTCTTTCCCTTAGAGTAAGAACTTCCTAGTCTCCCTTTGTGTACCAATCCCCTTTTTTTAGGAAGAATAATACTGGATTCTTAATCAAGAGTATTCTCGGGCTTCAACCTAATATGCTATTAATCAAAGGGGCTTACACATTTGATCATGTCCTATATATTCCTACCCATCGAGATGCACTAGTGAGTGCCGCTATCCTCAATGGTTAGTCATATGTATGATCTAATCTACCCTTCCATTGGCCCATTTACGAGGAGCATGGAGGCATATGTTTATCTCTATCCCTTGGGCTGGTGGGGTCGTATATCCCCTATACTCTGCAGTTGACGGTGTCCTTTTGGAGGTCCATATGCAACAAAAGCATAATAAAAGCACAACAAAAATGCAACCAAGGTGTAACTAAATCTCAACCAAATGCTCATCATCTTTATCTTTACCAACTCTAAAAACAATGATATTCTTCTTCCTAAAAATACTAATGAAAGCTAAACAACAACATCTAAGAGCTTTTGTTGCAGAGGAAGATCTTTACTGGGTGATTTTAGAAGAAAATCTTTTTTGCCTAATCCCTAAATGTGCTTTTAAGAGCATGAGCCTCTAATGAGCAAAAACCAATGACCTTTTTTTACAAAAATTTGTTTACAATTTTCTAGCACATTTTTTCTTAATGCAACTTACGATCAGATTGAAACTCACCGATATGTTGAAACCTAATGAAGTTCCTGCTAAGTTAACTTTCGATTCATACATCCCTTCCGATTCATGCACCCCTTCCCCCTCTCTCTTCCGAGAGCATTCCATCACTTTTATACAATTTTCTAGCTCATTTTTTTTCAAAATAAATAAACATTTAGATCTTTAACGGGTTTCTAAAATAGTGTCAACCTAATATTTAAAATAAAAAATAGTGGACCATGTCGGGTCGGATCTGGCTGATATACATTAAATTAAAAGATTATATTAAAAAACTTAAATGTGTATTCATCCAGATATCTGCTTTCTATTGGTGTCCGAAAGAAGAGATAGATTTTGTGATCAGACCTAATAATTTTCCCTTTTGGGGGGGATGGCCTTGGTTCAATGTGTAAAGTTATTTACTTCGTACTAGTGTCTTTTTATTTTAGAAATCTATTTTTTTTTTTAATTTTTTTTAGTTTTCCCTATTTTTAAAACATTTATCTTAATGAGGGGGAGATTATGAGAGAAATAAAACCTAATTTGCAATTTCAACTTGTATTATTTGCCAACATTAAAAAGGGGGAGATTATTATGACTCATTGCTGATGAGTTTATATTTTTGATGATAACAAACATTATTGCTCATATCTTGATGTTCCATAATATATTTTATTTTATACTTATTTTGTGTGTATACTAACAATTCAAGAAAAGCAGAATAGATTAGGGTTCATTGTAAATGGAGTTTGTATTTTTCATTTTATTGAGTCTGAGAGAGTGTAATTGTAATTTAGTAACTGTGCACACATACATTGGGGGAGTGTTTAAAATTTGCAAAATTTTTAAACTAATCATACTGTATGAATTCATTTTGTACAGGATGATTTGTTCAGTTATAAACTCCTACGAGCAGTTAAACAAACAAAAAGAGAATTTTTTTTAAGTACGATTCATACTGTAATAAGTGTCTTTCAAATAAAGGACATCCAGAGCATAAATTGGATGGGTCCTGTTTCATCCTGTTGATTTTGAAGATTTTTATGAACTATTCATACTGTACGTGAATGGTTCATATAGACAAATTTGAACTGTTCGTATGGGATATTATTCGTTCATATGGACGATTCATACGGGACACTATACATTCTTACGAGCAATTTGTATGGGACACTACTTATTCATATTAGACACTATGCATTCATACGAGTGATTCATACGGGACACTATACATTCTTACGGGCAATTCGTACGAGATAGTATTCATTCATACAGGATGATATGCGATCGTACAGTATGATCGTATGATAGTTTTCTTATAGTTTTTAGTTTTTGGATGGTTTTTCATATCTTATCTATATAAGGAGTCCTAAAACTGTCACAAAATTCCTTTGTTATGAATTTCTATTAAAAGTGGTCATTGAGTGTGAGTGTTTGGGAGAGATTATGAGAGTGAAGTGTGAGAGATAAAGTCAGGGGGTTGTGAGGGATTCATAAGGTTGCCCAAAATAAGGATCTCTTTTACTCCTTCAAGTTTCTGCCCATCTCTTCTGGAAGATCTTAAGTGATGTTCTTCAACATCAGTCTTGAGTTCTCTGCCTTTACCAGGAGGGTGAAAAAAGATGATGATACTCTACCGACACTTGAAGGGTGTGAAAGGACGATAATTCTCTGCCGACACTTTAAGGGTATGAAAGAACGACAGTTCTCTACCGCACTAGAGATTGGTGGAAGTGAGGTTTTATAAAGGCTTCTCTGCCTTACTGTGTGGGCAAAAGGAGAGTAACTTTGGTATAGTGCAATATCTTAAGAGGGAGTCTTTATGGAGTAGAATTAGGTCTAGTTGGACCGAGCCACTATAAAACTTGATGTTCTTCTATTCTCTTTTGTTTTCTGCATTTTTATTTTACACACTTTAATATTATATGGTTGAAAAATCTTTTGTGATAAAATTATAATTCAATTTTTTTAAAATTCACCAAGAGCTTTTTAAATTACCAATTCATCCCCTTCTTGGTTAGCATTTAGACAATTGCATAGGTCTAACAACCTATCCGAAATCATTAAGTGGTACCATGGTTTTTTTTTCAAAACTATAAGATTAGAGGACTTTTTAAAATGATCATGGCTACTTTTGAAAACTATAATACGATCACTAGATCACCTTTATTTAAAAATATTTCTTTTAATTTTTAAAAAATTTGAATTTCTACTTTCTTACAATTAATAGATTATCGAATGTGGCATATAATTCAAACTGATTATTCTATACCATCACGTATTATAGATTGAATCAAAATTAATATCCCATTTTCTTAATGGAGTAGAGTAGAACAAATTTATGCTGAATTAAATGCTAAATATATTAATTATTTGTTCTGTGCTTTAAATTCTTAAGATTATCTGAGAATCTCTACATGTATTATCGGCAAGAAAATTTGGGATAGTTTATTAATTACGTTTGAATGTACTAGTGAAGTCAAGCAATCTAAGTTGAATATTTTTATGCATGACTATGAACTCTTTAGCATGAAACCTTATGAGAACATCTTAGACATGTTTACTAAGTTTTCACAAATAGTAACTTCATTGTAAGCTGTAGGTAGAAAAGTTTCAAACTTTGAAAAAGTAAAAAAAAAAAAAATTATGATGTCTACCTGAAAATTTTAATGCTAAAGTCACCGCTATAATTGAATAAAAAAATTTGAATAATTATACTATTGATAATTTAATTGGCTCACTCATTGCTCACGAGTAAATTATGAGTCAAAGACTTTTGGATGTAAATGAAATGATAGTGCTAAAAATTGACGTCACGGAGAAAAGCAACTTAATAGATGATGAAAGCAATTAGACAGTATATTTAATGAGAAAATTTGAAAAGCTACTGAAGTGCAAGCATCAACATCAACAAAAGAGGAATAAAAGTAAAAATGGTAAGGATATTAAGAATTCCGTTAAATTAATTTGCTTTGGGTGTAAAAAACTCAGTCATATGAAAAATGAGTGCCATAACTTAAAATCTTTTCCTACAATGAAAAAAGGTAAAAATAAGCAAATTGCAATAAGGGAAAATGATAAAAAGTAAAAAAACTCCTAGGTAGACCTAGCTTCTGAATCATCAGACCAAGAGTAAGATGATATTTAAAGTTTTATTTGTGTGTTATTAATGTGTGTGTGTATTTTTTTTTTCTTTTCTTTTGTGAATGTGTTTAATTTTTTATGTTATTTTTTTAAAGATATGTTTATTTATGTTCTTTCTATCATTTATAAAGTCACTTTGATTAATACATACACACACACATTTCACAGTTTATTTTCAATACACTTTAGAGAAATAAATCACTTTTCAAAAATCATTTTTTCTAAAATAAAAAATTTACCTCATATTTTTCTTGAATTTTTATGTAAGTTATGGTTGACTTTTTTTAAAATAGTGAAAGAAAGGAAACTCATGATTTTGTTTGTTTATCTCATTTCTTAATGAGGCTATTTTACTTTTGATTCAAAATCTTTATCAAATTATAAATTGAAGTTATAAACTAAACTTTTTTTATCTTCCAATATTTTTTCTATCGCGTAGAGATCTTTTGTAAGTTGTTGAATCCACCATTTTATTTTCTTAATCAAGCAGTTCATTTTTATCACTAGAATGAGTTTTCTTTTGTTTTTAAAATTACATAAAGAAAGCATATTTGTTAAAAAAGAAGAGGCACAAAATGAGCCCAAAGCTAAAAAGATGCGCAATGATGAAAAATTTGGAAAGATATACAAAGTGTATCAAAAATTAAAAGTTACGTAAAGAAAGCCAAAAACTATGAAAGATGCACAAAATCAGTCCATAATAAGTTTGCTTACCTTTCTTGTATTTTTTAAATTTTGAGAAAACTCTTATATCTATTGATATTTTCGATACTTGAGTTTGAAAATTATAATTTTAGATTCACCAATTTTTGTATTAATCTTTTATTAGATATATTTCATGAAAGGAGTTTTGAAAAGATTAGTATTTCTTTCTCTAATTTGTTCCATGATTTAGATGTTGACTTAAAAAGTTTTTAAGCCTTTGAAGGAACCTGAGCTAGGATTAATAAATTTTGAATTTCTAACCTTTCTGGATTATATATTGTCAATTCATGTCTAAGTTTTTGAATAAAATAAGAGATAATTTTTTCATTCTAAGAAAATTTGCAAAAAATTATAACTGATTCTTCCATAACATCACCTTTACCTGATGAGGGCTCGTTTGATCTTAAGTCTTTTTTTTTTTCTATTTTTTATTTTTTGTGTGCTCCTCTTCTTTTTGATAATCTCAAAGGTGGAGAATATACTGTTATTTTGTTCATACTAGTGTCTTTTTATTTTAGATATCTTTTTATTTTTTTTAAAATTGTTTTAGTTTTCCCTATTTTTAAAATGATTATCTTAATGAGGGGGAGATTATGAGAGAAATAATACTTAATTTCTTATTTTAACATGTAATATTTTTCATCATTAAAAAGGGTAAGATTATTACATCTCATTTCTCATGAGTTTATATTTTTGATGATAATAAATATTATGGCTCACATCTTTATATTTCATAGTATTTTTCATTCTATACTTGTTCTATGTGTATACTAATATTTCAGGAAAATCATACTCCAGATTGTTGAAGACTTTAAATCAGAATAAATTAGGATTCATTGTAAATGGAGTCTACATTTTTCATTTTATTGAGTTTGAGAGAGTGTGATTGTAATTGAGTAACTGTGCACATACATATTGGGAGTGTTTAAAATTTGCAAAAATTTTAAACTGATCGTATTATACAAATTCATTTTGTAAGGGATAAATTATTTAGTTATAAACTCTTACGAGCAGTTAAATGAATGAAAAGAGAAACTTTTTTGAAGTACGATTTGTATTGTATGAAGTGTCCTTCAAACAGATGATTTTAGAGCACGAATTGGATGGGTCTCTTTTCGTCCTGACGATTTCAAAGATGTTTATGAACTGTTCATTCTATATAATGAATGGTTCATAAAGATGAATTTGAACTGTTCGTACGGGACACTATGTGTTAGTACGAAACACTATGCATTCGTATGAGCAATTCATAATGGATACTATGTGTTCGTACGGGACACTATGCATTCATACGAGCGATTCATACGGGACACTATGTGTATGTACGGGACATTATATATTCCTACGGGTAATTCATACAGGACACTAGTCATTCATAAATGATGTTATGTGATCATACAATACGATCGTAGGACAATTTTCTTATAATTTTTTGTTTTTGAATGATTTTTCAAGTCCTTTCTATATAAGGAGTTCTAAAAAATGTCACAAAACGCCTTTGTTATGAATTTCTCTTGAGAGAGGTCATTGAGTGTGAGTGTTTGGGAGAGATTGTGAGAGTGAAGTGTTAGAGGTCAAGTAAGGGGGGTTGTGAGGGATTCATAAGGTTTCCCAAAGCGAGGATCTCTTTGACTCCTTCAAGTTTTCGTTTATCTCCTCTAGAAGATCTTAAGTGAAGTTCTTTAACATTGGTCGTAGGTTCTCTTCCTTCACTAGGAGGGTGAAAAAGGATGACGGTACTCTACCGACACTTGGAGGGTGTGAAAGGACAATGATTCTCTGCCGACACTTGGAGACTGTGAAAGTATAACAACTTTCTATCGCACCAGGGATTGGTGGAAGAGAGGTTTTGTAAAGGATTCTCCAACTTGCTGTGGAGGAAAAAGGAGAGTCACTTTGGTATAGTGCAATACATGAAGAGGGAATCTTCAGGGAGTGGATATAGGTCTAGTTGGACCGAACCACTATAAAACTTGGTGTTCTTATGCTCTCTTCTATTTTCTGCATTTTTATTTTACGCACTTTAATATTTTATCTTTGAAAAATATTTTGTGATAAAATTATAATTCGGTTTTTTAAAATTCGCAAAGAGGTTTTTAAATTATCATTTCACCCCCCTATTGGTTAGCTTTGGGACAATTGCGTAGGTTTAATGACCTATCCAGAATCAACATAATGTAGCAAATATACAACATGTATAATGCATAACATAGTGGGAGTTTGAGGAATTAGTGTTGGTATGTTCATTTGGTTGGGAAAACCATAGTTGGCGGATGATATAAGTATAAGGGATCATACTCGGCAAGCAACGGTGGTAGGAAGAATCTTAGTTAGCGGGCAACGAAGAATGGAAGGATCGTAGTCTAATAATGGAGGTCAGAAGGAAAGTATTTGAGCAATGGTCGTCATAAAGACCATAGTCATGCATTGATGGTCAGAGAGATCATAAAAGGCATGTGATGGAGGACAAAAAATCCTAGTTGGGTGACGGTGGTCGTATTGACCGTAGCCTGGCACTGATTGTCGGAGAGACCATAAATGGAGGGTGATGGAAGTTGGAAGAATCATAGTCTATAATAGACGATATTAATGAGGATATTTGGTATTGATAACATCCAAGAAGAGTTCCAATGATAGTTGAGGAACAAATGAAAGTAAGGCGATTGTTGGTTGTTGGGAAGAGATCCGATAGAAGTCGACAAATGGGCGAAAGGCTGACAATGATTGATAGTATGGAAGAGATCTGATGGAGATCGATGACAAAGGAGGAAGTCCAATGATGGTTAGTAATCAGGAATTGATCCAATTGTGGTCAACAGAAAGGGAAGCGGTCTAACTACAATCAGTAGTCGGAAAGAGATCCAGTGGTGGTCGATGATATGGGTAGAAGTCAGACAACAGTTAGTGGTCGGGAAAAGATCCGGCAGTGGTCGGCAGTAAAAGAGCTGCCCAAGTTCCATTCTTCTTCTTTTCCTCTCTTCCTTATTTTTTACCCTCCTCATGTGAAGAATGAGGAGTTTTTTTTTTTGTTAATGACTTAGCTTGTAAATAAGAAGAAGATCAAGAGCATGTTGGGAGCATTCCATTGGACGACTCATATTGATATAATTGATTATGAAGTATTTGTCAAGTATTTAGATGCTCTAGAGATGTTAGAATTGAGTGATCATGGGCTCGTTTGATTCTTTGATTTATACTCTTTTAGGCTCAATTAGACCAATTTAGGTGTTGTTGGGCTTATCTCCTTGGGATGTCTAATTTGGCTATCAGCTTGCTGAAATTGGAGATCAAATGGAAATGATTTTAATTTTTAAAACTTTAATCTTATATTTGCATTGATATTCATGCCAATCAAGACTAGTTTTTGTGACATATTAGTTGTCCATCTATTTTTGTATGTCCAAGCTTACAAAGTCCAAAAATATGTACTGAAGCTTTTGAAAAAAGAATATGACTAATTTTCATGTAATTAATTATTCCTACTCAAAAAAAGGACTAACTAGTTATTTAAATATATTTTTATGACTACTGTTAAAAAGAATGGTTTTAACTTCATTAATTATTATACCATTTGTTACAAATATATTAATATAACTAACAGCCTACAGATGTTTAATCCTACACAAAAAGGGACTAATTACTTATATTGATTTGTTGGGAAAATAAGAATTAGTTATATTAATATATGAGATTAACGACTTTTGGCCATTCTTCTTTTACCCAAGGCTACAAAGTGTTGCCTCAAAAATTTTGCCTATATATATATATATATATATATATATATATATATATATATATATATTATATTATATATATCTGATAGGGAATGTGCATTCTCCTCGATTGTAATAAAATTCTAAAAATTTTCATCACAAAATGATTCAAGCTCATATAAACATAAATCATACAAAAGGAGCTTTAAATATACTTGTAGGAGATAAGAATGTCTTTTCAGTCAAAGTTCAAATCATCAAAGGTTTTTGAACAATTCAAGATGTCTTCAGCTTATCATAAAGAAATCCATAATTATTTGATACTCCAAAGTCTTGATGAAGGCTTTGCTAGTGGATTCTTGAAAGGAGATCAAATGGTACAATGTAAAACTGCAGTTGTAGTTGAATGTCTAGCTCCTAGCCAGACATTTGAGGACTCTCCTTCATATTCAAGTAATGATGGTATTGAGAGTGAGTTAGAAAAATATTTTCAAGTGATAATAAAGATGTTTGAAATTATGTAAATCTTTTTATCATGGAAAACTTTGATAATCTCTTTCTATCTTAGAGATTTTGGTATGTTCATTAATATTTATCTTTATCAACCCGTTTCCTAGAAACATAGTTTTTTATGTATTATTTAGACATGCTTTGATTTATTGCTTCACAATTAGAACAATTGGAATAGAGGAATTCATTCATACTATAACTTTATGTTTTATAGATATATGTAAATTTAAAGGATTTTAGTCTTCTAAGAATTTTAGATATTTGTACCTTTTGAGGTTTCCAACCTTCTAAGGTCTTTAAATATATCTATGCCTTTCAAGGCGTTTAGCCTTCTAAGGTCTTTGAATATATATGTGCCTTTTAAGGCGTTTAGCCTTCTATGCTCTTTGATTGAGTGTTGACCCTACCAACCACTTACTCTCATAGAGTATTTTCAGAGAGGATCATGTTCAATACTAGCTTCCCTTCGAGGCAAACTCATAGGTAGGCCTTCCTATTGTTATTTTTTAGAGTATTATTTGATAATGTATACTTGTATTGAAAGGGATGGAAAAATCACTAGGTATGTTTGACCTATCCGAGGTTGTTTGTCAAAACATTGATCTATGAAGTTAATATATGTGAAATATGCTGAGATAATCCACCAATAATATTTGACCTATCCGAGGTTGTTTATCATGCCATGGATCGATGATATTAACCTAAGTGAAAATTAGTCTTTCTTTAGAACACTATTGCCTTTTCGAGGTCAAAATTAAGACATTGTTGTTGACCTCTTTTTTGTATGAGGTCACTAACACCTACCTAGGTTCCCGTTTAGTGACATGATGATTGACAAGTGTCCACTTGTTAATCATATAGGTCCCAGTCAAATTCCAATCCAGACATTAATCAAATTCTAGCCCAACCTTCCAATTTAATTTTCAAACAAATTTTCAACTCCAAACTCTAGTCCGCCCTTCAATCAACCTTCAATTAACCTTTAAATCTTATCCAATAAATTTAGATAATTCAATTTATTGTGATTGATTGGGTAGTTCAAACTCAATCATTTAAACCTAAAATCCAATCTAAATCTAGAATCCATGTCAAAATTCCCAAGTTAAGTACCCAGGTTATTAAACCCTTTATAGGTAATTTTTTAGTCTTGTTGAATCCAATCAAATAACCTATGACTCACAATCTATCAATTGAATATTGGTTAGACATGCTGAAAGTTTGTTAGGGATGTTAAGCCCTATAGAACTAGCCCGAGGCTAACCAAGAGGGGGGGGGGGGGGGGGTGAATTGGTATTTAAATTTTCTTTAAGTAAAAAGAATGATTATCACAAACAAAATCACCACAAAAACAAGTGCGGAAGAAAATAAATGCGGAAGAAGTAAAAATAAGAACACAAGGGTTTATAGTGGTTCGGTCAACTCGACCTACGTTTACTCCCTAGAGGCGCTCTCCGCGTATTGCACTACCAACGTGAATCTCCTTTATCCCCCACAGCTAGGCGGAGAAGCCATCACAAAAACACCTCCTTTTTGCCACACCCGGCAAGGCAGAGAACCCAACTCCATTTGCTTCCTCCTGAAGCAGCCTGAGAACCATGATAACTTGCAAAACATTACCTCTCCCAACCCTTCTAAGGACAAGAGACTCTAGGGAAGAAGAAGTGGAACAATGCTTGGAGCAACCCTTGTGAATCCCGTCACAAGCACCCCCTCACAAGATCCTCTCTCTCTCTCTCCTTTAGGTTTTCTTAGGTCAAGACAGCAGCCAAGGATGTTCAAAAATGTTGAACAAGAGCTCTTAAATAGAAGAGCTTCAAAGGGGCTCATTAATTGCAAGTTGCTGACATTATCGTCCAAGACGATATGAAAATTGTCCTGGCCGATAAGTACAAATCTCATAAGATCAGCCAGAGCATCGCCCTGAATGCAAACAGGACTATCAAAAATTTGCTTGATCGTCCCGGACGATCTCACGATCGTCCCGGACGATCAGTTCAAATCAGAGGAAAATCATCCAGAGCATCACCTTGAATGCAAACTGGACGATTGAAAATTTTCTTGATCGTTCCGAATGATCTCACGATCGTCCTGGCCGATTAGTTCAAATCATAGGAAAATCATCCAGAGCATCGCCCTGAATTTGATCTGGCCGATATTCATCGTCTAAAAGCATCTAAGGGTTTTTGAAAAGATCATCCTAGCCGATCCTGAGATATTCCAGGATGATGTGATCATATCAATCTTCCTTAATTACTTCCTTGATTCCTGGATCAATTTAGGCATAATTGTGTGATATCGTCCAGGCCGATATCATGATCATCCTGGCCTATTTCCAAAAATACAAAATACCTAAATTGATCATGGCGGTAAATTATTTATGTATTGATCATATCGTCCTGACCGATGTAGGTATCGTCCAGGCCGATCGGTTAATTATGGCTGCCTTAACTAAGAAATCCTGAATAGATCTTCTGTTTTAAACTCGATCATCCAGGATAATATAAATATCATCCGGGATGATGTGAGTAAAAACACAAGTTCTAAATCTCTCAAGTGTGTGTGTAGGGTTACTTAATATAAGTCACTTCAAATAATTACAATTGACTCAAGAAAGAAAAAAGAAAATTACAGACTAACTCAATCCTAATCTACTTAGTCTTGAGCTGATTCTGATTTCTGTCTGATCTTTGAGTCCTGAAAAGTCAGTAGAAAAAAGGCAGTCGTAGTGAAATAAGATTTGTTTACTATCATCAAAATCATAATCCAAAACATGTTTGTATCAATCTTTCCCTTTTTGATGATGGCAAATATATCGATAATCAATTCTAAAACAGTAATGCAAAACTAAACATGCTTTCAATTTTTCGAACTGAACAAGTACAAACATACTGCAAGAGAACTACAAGAGAAACTATAAACATACTACTCCCCATTTTGACATCTCAAAAAGGAGGATGAAACTAAAAAAAAAAAATTAAAGCAACTAAAAACATAATATAGAAAAAGAAAGCAATCCACATAAAACATAAACTAAAACTAGAAAAATGAGTGATCCTGATCATCAGATGGAGGTGGAGGTGGTGGAGCCTGCTGAAAGTAGCTAGCTAGCATAGTAAACTGAGCATTGAACCAGGCTATGTTCTGGTCATGCTGCTGCTGGTGAGTATTGTAGCTGTCAAAATGGGCTAAGTCCTCTGTGCGGTGCTTCTCATAGCGGGTAATATCCTTAGAATATTGCTGCTCCTGTACAACAATGTAAGCGTCAAAACTGGTCTCCCAACGATCAAATCTCTCCACTAACTGGTCAAACTGTTAGTGCTGGCAAAGAGGAGAAAGTCAGGAATGGGAATTAGAGCCTCCTCCTCTTCGGCCCCCTGAGATTCCCAATTCCCTGGGTAGAGACGAGTACTGTGAAGGATATTGAAAGAGTTGTTTGAGTAGTAAGGAGGCTGAAGGTCGTGACGAGCAGGATATTGAAGATTGTATTTGGTTTCAAGAATATAGGCTATGAGATGTCCTAAAGCAAGTTTGGGTTTCCTCCTATGGTTTGGATCACGAATAGTTGTTAAATGATCAATGCATAAAAAAATCAAGTCAGTAGCATTAAATTCTCTCCGGGCCATGATGAAAAAGGTAGTCAGAGAAAGCATAGGAGTGATGTGGACTCGATCCCCGACTTTTGGAATAATGGAGGTGCGAAGGACATGCTGAATTGTCCTAGCATCTTTGACTAGAGAGCTAGTCTATCCAACACGAAAGGGTGTGTTGGTTTTTAATTTTTTTTTAGCAAAGCAAGCATATGACAAATTTTCCAAATAATTAAATTTTAAAGATTTGAATGATCAATGAGTTAACAATGTCACAATCTGAAAAAGGTAGAAAATCTGATCCTGTTTACCCTAGCTCGAACTTCTTTCAGGATACAAATTATTTTTTGAAAACAAGAGGTCTAACTCAGAATAAATTGGATAAAAAGAGGATCCGTTCAAAACTTGGTTACAAATAAAATATCTTATAAAATAGTATACCAAAATAATTTGTCTCTATCATGGAATTTGAAATCAAGCCTTTGAAAACATCAAATAACACATGAGTCCTTCTAAGTTTTAAAAGGTTTGAAAAGAGAGGATAGCTTGCATTTAGTGGGCTCATTTTATGCCTCTTGTCACTTTGATTGGCTCTTTGAGCATCTTTGATTTTTGATACACTTTCGTGTATATACTTTTTTTCAATTTGGCGTCATTGGTCATTTTATATTTTTTTTTGCAAGCTAAATACTCTTTAACAAACCCTTAAAAAGGTTCTTAGTTGTGATTATATCTTCTAAATATTAGAGAAGAGGAGCTCTATCTCTAACATAGGGAAGAACAAAACACAAAACGAAAATCAAAATCATATGATAAGTTCAACGACAAGATTTCAATTAACTTGAAAGATATATAAGAACTTTGGATCATATATATAAGATAGACTATTGTAGCAAGAAAAAAAAAGATCTAAATTTTAAAAACCATTTGTTAAAATGAGATAGACTTTTTTTTTAGAAAAAAAAACTATATCACCAAAGAGGTTAGAGGGAGGGAAACCATCAACGATGTTTTCTCCCTTTAACCAATTTAGAAATGCTAATTATTGGCCAAAAAAACCAAAGTTTAAGAATAAGGAAAAATCATCATAAAAAAAATAAAAGTAAAAACGACTAGAACAACTAAACAAAAAACTATCACAAAAATAAAACATAACAATAATCAAAATGCAATTCAATAATTTATTAAGCAGCAAGTTTAAGCAATTATGACTTGCGAGCCTCCGTTTGTCCAAGTATCCTATGCTATCACGAGGTCTTTGGTGAGAGCAATCCTGCAAGAATCAATAACTGTCAGATTTAGGAACCCAAATAGGTTTGGGTCTTTTCTCATAAAAAGTATAATATAATGCATGTGTGCTATGCTGTGAATTATGCTATTTTGGTCTCCACACCCAATGTGCACTACGGTGAACAGTGCAAGTGTGTGAGATTTGTCCTAACGAGACACATGAAAAGCATCTAACACCAGGAAAAGGATTTCTTAAATGGTTTGGATTGTAATGCCTCTTCCTAGGTCTTGGCTTTAGATCAGAAGTAGGTGTCATCCAATTTCTCTTAATTGAGTCCAATTCATCTTTAAGCCTTAAGTTAGTATTTTCTAAAGCACTATTATCCATCCTCAAGTTGCGCTCTATTTCTTTAGATTTCTTCAAATCATATTTGAGTGAGGTGTGTGAAACTTTTAATGCATCATGCTCATAAGTTAATTTCGAATGCTTTTTATTTAAATCATCAAATTTATCAAGTAGAGTCATGTGATTTGAATCAATCGTAGAATGATCTTTGAGAATAATTTCATATTCTTTTTGTAAATTCAAAAGTTCCAACTTTAAACTAGCATGAGTCTTTTTAAGTTTTTTGTATGATGCATGAATTTTCTCACAAATTTCGAACAATTGATCATAAGTTGGTTTACATACCTCTTCTTCATCACTTTGATCAATATGATCTTCTGCCATTAAGCACAAGTTTGTTGTTTCATCTTCAGGTTCAGTCTCTGATGAATCAGATGTAGAATTTGCCCAAAATGCCTTTTGAAGCCTCTTTTTGTCCTTTCTAGACTTGGGTTTCTCCTCACCATTTTCTTTGCTTGAGTAATCTTGAAGTGTAGGAGAATATGCTCTGACATGTCCATGCTTTCTGTATTCAAAGCAAATAACATCAGAAGATCTTTTAGAATATTTATTATCCTTACATTTTCTCCAATTTTGATGATGCTTTTGCTTCTTCCATAAAAAGCTTTTGAATTTCCTTGTGATAAAGGCAATGTCATCGCTCTCAGACCCGGAAGAATCAGAGTCTGATTTGTGTGCCTTCAGTGCCACCATTTTCTCCTTTCTTTTCTCATATGCATCAAGATTTCTTTGATTCACTCCTTGCTCGTAAGCAATGAGTGATCCAAGTAAGTTATCAATCGAATATGTATTCAAATCCTTAGATTCAGTGATTGCAGTGATTTTAGCATCAAAAGACAAAGGCAAGCATCTCAAAATCTTGTTCACTTTTTCATAGTTTGAAATTTCTCTTCCTAAGGCATGCAAAGAAGTAACAATATGAGTAAATCTCGTATACATTTTAGAAATTGATTCTTGAAGTTTCATAAGAAAAAGTTCGTAGTCATGCAAAAGAATATTCAAATGGGATTGTTTAGGTTCATTAGTGCCTTCATAAGTGATACACAATTTATCCTAAATTTCTTTACCAGTTTTGCAAGTGGAAACACGCTTGTAGTCTTCTAATTTTAAAGCACAGAAAAAGCAATTAAGATATTTTGCATTTAATTTAGCTAAATCCCTATCATATAAAGTCTATTCAATAAAAAGAAGTGCAACAGTAATGCCGTTAAGTTTACCAGTTGGAGGTGTGTAACCATCCTTAACAAGCATCCACATGCAATAATCAGTAGATTGTAAAAATGTAGATATGCAAGTTTTCCAAAAATCAAATGAGATATTATCAAACAAAGGTGGTCTGGTAATTAAATACCCATCCGGTGTATTACGATTCCCAAAGTTAGCCATGGATCAAAATTCAAAAAGTTTTCAAACTTTGTTTTTATGAATCCAGCTCTGATATCACTTGAAAGTTCGTTAGGGATGTTAAGCCCTATAGAACTGGCCCGAGACTAACCAAGAGGGGGGGGGGGGGGGGGGGGGGGGGTGATGATTGGTATTTAAAAATTTCTTTAAGCAAAAAGAACGATTATTACAAACCAAATCACCACAAAAACAAATGCGAAAGAAGTAAAAATAAGAACACAAGGATTTATAGTGGTTTGGTCAACTCGACATACGTCCACTCCCCAGAGGCGCCCTCCGAGTATTGTACTACCAACGTGGCTCTCCTTTAGCCCCCACAACTAGGCAGAGAAGCCCCACAAAAACATATCCTTTTTTCCACACCCGACAAAGCAGAGAACCCAACTCCTTTTGCTTCCTCCTAAAGCAGGCAAAGAACCACGATCACTTGCTGAAAATTACCTCTCTTAACCCTTCCAAGGACAAGAGACTCTAGGGAAGAAGAAGTGGAACATTGCTTGGAGCAACCCTTATGAATCCCCTTACAAGCTCCCCCTCATAAGATCCTCTCTCTCTCTCCCTCTCTCTCTCCTTTTGGTTTTCTCAGGTCAAGAAAGCAGCCAAGGATGTTCAAAAACATTGAACAAGAGCTCTTAAATAAAAGAGCTTTAAAGGGGCTCATTAATTGTAAGTTGCCGACATTATCGTCCAGAACGATATAGAAATCATCTTGGCCGATCAGAACAAATCTCATAAGATCGGACAGAGCATCGCCCTGAATGCAAACTGATCGATTAAAATTTTGCTTGATCGTCCCGGACGATCTCACGATCATCCCGACCGATCAGTTCAAATCAGAGGAAAATCATCTAAAACATTGCCCTGAATGCAAACTGGACGATTGAAAATTTGCTTGATTGTCCCGGATGATCTCACATTCATTGTCCCGGCCGATCAAATCAAATCATAGGAAAATCGTCCAGAGCATCGCCTTGAATTTGATCTAGCTGATATTCATCGTCCAGAAGCAACTAAGGGTTTTCGAATAGATCATCCTGACCGATCCTGAGATTGTCCGGGATGATGTGATTGTTTCAATCATCCTTAATTACTTCCTTGATTCCTGGATCAATTTAGGCATAATTGTGTGATATCGTCCAGGTTGATATCATGATCATCCTAGCTGATTTCCAAAAATACCTAAAATGATCATGGCGGCAAATTCTTTCTGTATTGAGCATATTGTCCTAGCCGATACAGGTATCGTCCAGGCTGATCGGTTAATTGTTGCTGCCTTAACTAAGAAATCCTGATTAGATCTTCTATTTTGAACTCGATCGTCAAGGATGATATAAATATTGTCTGGGACGATGTGAGTAAGAATATAAGTTCTAAATCTCTCAAGTGTGTGTGTGTAGGGTTACTTAACATTAGTCACTTCAAATAATTACAATTGACTCAAGAAAGAAAAGAAAATTACAGACTGACACAATCCTAATCTACTCAGTCTTGAGCTAATTCCGAATTCCGTCCGATCTTTGAGTCCTGAAAAGTTAGTAGAAAAAAGGCAGTCGTAGTGAAACAAGATTTGTTTGCTATCATCAAAATCATAATCCAAAAACATGTTTATAACACATGCCCTTTTGGCCAACCCTCCATATTGAAGCTCAATATGCATCATCTAACCCTAGTAATTAAATTAAAACTCAAAGGGTGTAAAACCTTCAAATATTTACATTCTAGGCCACTAGACCTATCATCATGCAGAATTTGACCTTAGGACCTTTCCCAAAACCCTTGACCGTGTCCATAACCTTTTTATGATATTTTGACCAGTAAAATGCACTTTACTAGATCCTGTTTGACCCAAAGCTGACCAGGAATCAAATTAATCAAAAAGCCTTTTAAGGACATTTTTGAACATTTCCCCAAAACTCAACATGGCACTATCAAATCAATCTTTGAAACCTTTTGCAATGTATCCTAAATATCATTTGGAGTGTATTGGATTAAAACCCAGGTATTAATTTGATTTAGTTGACCAAGTCAACTATGGTTGACCAAATTGCTCCTTGAGCATTCAAATGGTCATTTCAACCAAAATGACCATTCCATTGCATCGGACCACCTCCATTGGTCTCAAAACATGCATTTAAACTTATTTGACACAAATCCAATCCATTTTTGACCAATCATGATTGACCAAATCAACCCTTAACAAAAAATTGCCAAATTAAATCATTCAAGCCATCTCAAATCAAATCAACCACTTAAAATCCTTTAATTGGACACTTCAAGTATGTCTAACATATCCCTAAGTCAAATCTCCATGGATTTGAGTAGGTTGAATTTTCATGCATAGTTAAACCCCTCAGATATGCTCAACACCCATTTAAACTTGAATCCCTTAATTTCAAGCTCCTTCAGATGGTTTCCTATTGTATGCTAGACCTTCTCAGGGCCTGTCCCAGTCACCATTGATTGGTGAAATTACTAGATGGACAAGAGGGGGGGGGGGGGGGTGAATTGTGAAAACTTTTTGATAATAATTAAAACCTAAACAGGAGTTCTAAATCTTTTTGTTATTTTTAGAATTTTAATATGAAAAATTAAACAACCTTTTTTTAAAATTTTCCAAGGCAAATATTTTGAAATTAAAAAGGCACGCAGTAATGAAAAAGCAGTAAGGAAAAAACACACCAAGATTTTTATAGTGGTTCGGTCAAAATATGACCTACGTCCACTCCCCGGAGTCCTCCGCTCTAGGATTTTCACTACCAACTATAGTTCTCCTTTTGTCCCCCTCGGCAAGGCGGAGAAGCCTTTACAAACCTCCCTTTCACCAACCCGATGTGGCAGAGTGCCAAACTCTATTTTCGCCCTCCTGGCGACAGCAGAGAACCTTCTCGTTTTTCTCCCTCCTGGAGAAGGCAGAGTACCTCGAGGTCACGGATGTAGACGAGCCTTTCCCTTGGAGATCCTCCCTCAGATTCTTCTAGGGCCACAGGAGGAGCAAGATGTAGCAAGTTCGGAGCAACCATGTGATCTCCATCACACCTCTTCTCCCTCACAACGCTCACCTTCTCCTTCCTCTCTCAAACCCTAAAGAAATTCTCTAGATCTATCTCCCTTGGAATCACTCTCTAACCACGTTCTCCTCTCTCGATTCACACATCAAAATATGACAAGTTTTTACTCATAAAACGGGCTCGAAAATCCCTGAAATCTCAAAGTAGTCGTTACTATTATACAGTACGGTTCTATAATCGTACAGTACGATCTTCATAAATAGACTTCATCCTGGTACGAAGTGGTATGAACAGTTCAAAAAAGTTCTTACGGTACGATACTAAATCATACGGTACGATCCATGACAACACAGTTCGTACAAGACGATAGTCGGGACGATCAAACATCGTCTCTGTTCATCGTATGGTACGATATACATCGTCTAGTATGATGGGACAAAAACAACTGATCGTCCGGGAAGATATTCGGGACGATTATAATTCGTCTCTATTCATCGTATTATATGAATGGGTTCGTATAGTACGATGTTCAAATTATAATTAAACCCGGATTTCTTGCACTAATCACGAGTTAAGTTTAGTAAGTATTTAAAAAAAATCATACAGTACGAACATATTCGTACAGTACGAACGGCGGAAAAGTACTTACTTAAGTTAAACAATGGCTAGGGTTTTGAATTTGAACATATCGTACAGTACGATATAATGTCATACGGTACAATCTATTCACAGAATCATGCTTCAACCCTCTGATCGTACGGTACGAATTATCATCATACAGTACTATCTACAGAGAAGAAATTCTGTTACATTATACATTTAAAACCTCTCCCCCTGTGTGTGTGCATGGTTACACGAGCTTTTATGCATTTTGTGGCCAGACTCAAGAAAATAAAAATGAAATAAAAAGAGAATACATTGCAGACTCTTACTCCTAATCTACCCATCCTTGAGTCTTCTTGTCATCCTGAGTAGCTTTTGATCTTCCTGAAATATTAGTACTCACGGACAATAGCAAATAATATTCAAAGAATCTCAAGTCAATTATTATTTGTCATCATCAAAATCTTAAGCTTGGGGTCATGGGTTGCAATAATTGGGCAACAGGTTAAAAAGTCAATAAGTCCTTTCAAAATCATTGGAAAGGATCAAATCATAGCCACATCATTAAGCTACCTAACCACTCCCTTTCCTCCAACAAAATATGTTTAAATTCAATCCTAATCAGCACATTTCCTTCCCTAAGAGGGCTTAAGCATGATCCTTAAACCAAGTCCAAGCCTTTGCTTGGCTAGAAGAGAAAGGAGAAGGTCCCCCCACTCAAAATTCCACCAATATCTATGAGGTTACTCCATCCTTTCCTCTGATGGCTAACCACCTTGTGTTGATTCCATATAGGTTGTTAAACCTAAGCTATTATCCCAAGGCTAACCAATAGGGGTTGTGAATTGGTAATTTTAAAAAATTCTCCTGGATTTTTAAATAGAAATCCATTTTCAAAACTCGTAGAAAGTTAATTTAAGTTTCAAATTAAATTTTTTTAACAACAGTAAATAAATGCAAAAATGAAAAGACAGACAGATTTATAGTAGTTCGATGATATAGGCCAACATACACTCCCTATAGACTCCCTCTTCAGGTATTGCACTATTACCAAAGAGACTCTCCTTTTTCTCCCACAGCAAGGCGAAGAAGCCTTTACAAAAACCTCCCCTCCACCAATCATAGTTGCGATAGAGAATCGTTGTCCTTTCATACTTTGCAAGTGTTGATAGAGAACTATCATCCTTTCACACTCTCCAAGTGTCGGTAGAGTACTGTCATCCTTTTACACCCTCCAAGTGTCGGCAAAGTATCGTTGTCCTTTCACACCCTCCAAATGTCGGCAGAGTACTAGATCTTCTTTGAAGATCTTCTTACGAGTAACTATAAAGAAGAAAAGAAGAGTAATCACCAAAATCACATAGAGATTATTACCTTTGAGTAACCTTATGAACCCTTCACAATCCACTTGCAATAAATCTCTCTCAAGCACTCTCCCACACTCTCTCTTTCACTGTCTCTTAAAAAATCATGAACACAAGAGTTTTTCATATCAGTTTTAGAGGACCTTTTATATCAAAAATTTGAAAAACTATTCAGAAAATTAAAATTTTCCATTTTAAATATAAACAATGGTACATTACGATCAAATGTTCGTACGTATGAATAGTTCAAAACTGTTATATACGAACCTTATGTGAATTGGTATGAAATAATTTCATACACGATGATCATTAAGTACGAACTCAATTTATACTGTACAAACAGTTAGAAATTTTTTTAACTTCGTCGGGATGAAGAGGGACCCCAAAATTTCATAACCTGGATGGCGTATATACGATGACGACATCATACGGTACTATCAGTTACAAGAATTTTTAGGTTCGTCGGGACAAAAAGGGACCCATCGAATTCGTACCCTAGAGGGTATACGTACAATGATGACATCATACGGTACGAACCATTCAGAAAATTTTCAAGATCATTTGGACAAGAAGGGACACATCTAATTTGTATCCTTGAGGGTGTACGTATGATGATGACATCGTACGTTACAAACTGCTAAAAAAATTTTTTGGTTCATGTGGACGAAAAGGGACCCATCCAATTCATACCCTGGACAGCGTACGTACGATTGTGATATCGTACAGTACGATCCATACTTAGAAAAAATTTCTACTTCGTTTGACTGTTCGAAGGGAAAAATAATTGAATAAATTATCTCATATGAAAATACTTCGTATAGTACAATTAGTTTAAAAATTATAAATTTTAAAATCTCTCCTGGTGTGTTTGTCCATAGTTACTCAATTACAATCACACTCTCTCAGACTCAATAAACTGAAAAATATAGACTTCATTTACAATAAACCCTAAAATGATTTGATTTAAAGTCTTTAATAATCTAGAGTATAATTTTTTTGAAATGTTAGTACACGCAAATAATAAAACAATTCTTCCAAAATATATTAGGAGAAATAATAATCAAAGCAATAATATTTAAAATCATAAAAAACATACAAGTTGCAAGAATATCAATAATCAAGAACTAAGTAGCAACTATCTAAACAATCTCCCCCTTTTTGATGATGGTAAAATAATTATTATTTCAGTAAAATTAAATACCCTATAATTCTCCTTAGCTCCCCCTAAAGGAATAAAAATATGAATATAAGTGAATTCCTTGAATAACAAAAAAAAATTGTTTTTATATTCACAAATTATAAAAAAACACAACACAAAAATAAAACAACACCAAACAAAAAATAACATCATATAAAAACAACACCAAAAAAAATTACAAAAATAACACCAAACAATATTACTCCCCCTTTTGACAATAACAAAAAGGGAAAATAGAAGGTTGAAATGTAAGAAGTCATATGAGAAACTTTAGTAATTAATCTTGAAAGAGATTAAAATAAAATTACAATAAAAAGTTAATTATCTTTAGATGAAATCAAAAGATTCAAAAGTATTTAAATTAAAACATAACTTAGATAATAAAAATAGATCAAGGTCATGAACCATGCTAGATAATTAGATAAGGAGAATTATCACAAAAGTGACAAAATGAAGACTAGTTAAGTTAAATTTTCAATACAAAATATAATTGAACATTATATTGATTTGAATTTTAAGATTAAATGATAGAGAACAGAATATATTCAATTGGTGATATTACGCATCTTTTCAAATATTTGTGGCACACTTTATGCACATTTTTGTATTTGGGACTAATTTTGTGTCTTTTTTGAATTTGCAATCCATTACACATTCTTTCAATTTTTATGCACATTGGACATTTCTTTTTGATATCCCTCTTTTTTTTAATTGATCTTTCCAAAACTAATAATCTTAAAAATCAAATTTCTCTAATTATAATGATAATTATATTAAAAAGAGAAATAAAATATAATATGACATCCGAATTACAATAATAATATTTAAATTATATTTGTCTAAAAAGAACATGAGATTTATATCCTTAACTTATAAGTTAACTTAAAATTTTTTAAAAATTAAATTTCATAATAAAATTTATTTTATATTGCAGGTTAATTTATAACACTTTTTAGATTAATTAAAATAGGATTATCATATAAATAAACTTATATTTCAAACAATGAACAAAAGTAACTAATCAAAGCAAGATTTTTTGTATTGATATCAATTTAAGCATTAAATACATTTAAGCTCATTGATATTAATTTCCTTCAAAATAAAAACATCACAACATCAACATAAAAACTAAACAAAGATAAGTACACAAAACACTAAAATCATTACTGAAATCATCACATCTGGAGAGGACTGGTGAAGACAACTAAAAAGAAGTACATCTAAAACTCTGAGGGACTTTGGTCTGGAGGAGGAGGCTAGTTATAGATAGAGAAATAGTTATTCATCATAGCTACGTTAGTGTTCATCGAGTCAAACTGAACTCAAATCCAACCCATGTCTTACTGGTACTGTGCATCATGTTGGTTTAAGTGAGCCTGAATTTGATCAAAATGACTCTCTAACTAGTCAAAGTACTGGACAAACTCCTGAAAGTCTAGTCCAAGAGAAGGTGCAGGTGCTCCCACTTCTTCCTCATTATCCTCAATAGAATTGTCATTCTTCACAAAAAGTGCTTGAAAAGAGGCATTAGTGAAGTAGATTGGCAACTCAGTGGGAATATTAGGATGGAAAATGTTGTACTTCTTTTCTAAGACATAAGTTACTAGATGTCCTAAGGCAATATTTTTCTTCCTCCTATGAGACACAAACCTAATTTCAAAAAGATTATGAATGTAATCTAGAATGAGTTGGGCTTCATTTATTGGTTGTCCAGTTAGGATTAGATATGTAATAGTGGATAGAAGAGGAGTAATATTTATGGGATCACCAACTTTAGGAATAATTAAAGTTTCAACGACATACTGGATGACCCTGGCATTTTGATATAAAGTATAGACTATAAATAAGTGACCAACTTGAGTAACCCCTCATGAGTTTTGTTTATTTCAGACCAATCATAGTCAGATTTGGAGGTCATAGTGTGTGCTATAGTACCTTGAGTCCTTAGATGTAGAAAAGTTCCTAGATCTTCCTTAGTGATTTCTACCCTTTTCTTTTGGATATATTATCTTATCCTATTATCATCCTCACTAAAACTAATGTTCGCTAAAAAGTAATGAAAGATCTCCTTATGATAAGTATGGATTAATGTCAAAATAAAGGTGAATTGATTTGAAGCAAAAAGAGGCATGACTTGAAAATGAATATCCTCTTGAATAAAGAGTCTAGATGGAATGATTTTTACAGAGACAAACATATAGTAAGAATCCTCGTTTGCTATAGACAGAAAGATTTTATCTCCACCCATGGATAATATACCCTTAGAGACTCTACCACATTTGCTAGAACTGGCCATTTCTGAGATGAGAAGCATTTAAGGAGGGTTTTGAAGTGAATGAAAATAAATTCTAAAGCCCTCCTATTTAAATAAAAATGACCTTTCATATAGTACAAAAATAGGTTAGTACATACAATCGTGAAATCGTACAAGACGAAAAAGTTTTTGTATGGACAAACAAAAAAATTCAAAACAAAATAACTTTTCATAATCACGCAAGTTACGAAGTGTCCTTTCATACAAACTTTTTGACCAGACGATCGTATAGATAAATAGGTATTCGTTTAGGATGATAAGTTATTTAAGATCATTTTAATGGTGGTTAGGTTCTTCCTCCACAAAGAATGACACGTGTTTCATATAGAAGAAATAAAATTTTGTACGTATAATCAGTTATAATAACTAATTCTACCCAGATAATCGTCGACGTGCATACAGAAAAATAAATATAGATTGTACGGGATGATAGCATTATCAAACAATACGATATGTGTTAGAAAAATAAAACTTTATATATTCAGTCCAAAACAACGATATAATGCTACAAAATTCATACGGGACAACAATAATTTCATACAGTATAAATATAACACTTAGAAAATTCAACACGAATGATCAGTGACAAGAATTTGGATAAGTGGTATGTGTTAAAATCGCACAAAGCATAAAAGGCAAATTCATAAACTAGAAAATACACTAAAAAATAAAACATTAACAATAATGAAAATAGAAATGACACATAAAAACATATCAAGTTTGCTGAGGATTTTATTTAGATCACAGCTAGCCTTATTCATAATATGCTAAAAGTATCAAAAGCTAGTGGTTTTATAAAAATATCTACAAGTTTATTTTCAGTATAAATTGTTGCAACTCGAGCTTATAAGTTTATATTTTGATGATAACAAATATTATGACTGACTTTCTGCTGTCTACTTATATTTGCAATATTTTTTTTGTATTTACTAATATTTCAGGATTACAGTGCACCTTATAAGGCTTAGCTTTAGCAGAACATGTTCTATTTATATTTTTTATTAATGTATTTCTTTGTTTGTAAGGTTGTTTGCTTGCTTGTAACCTTGCTCACTTATTTCTATTTTAGAGTTCTTTGTTTTTGCTCACATCGTCCGAGATTATCAAAAAATTGGCCTGGATGATCACCTGAAAATAGAAACCCTAATTAGGGCATCTTGGTTAAGGCAGCCCTTTAAGCACATCATCCTTGATGATATTCGTATTAGCCAGGATTATAGGCTCAAAATAGAAAGAATCAGCCGCTAGATCTATTTATGTAATCTTTACTCTTGGACATCATCTAGGACATCATCCTGGACGATACAACTAAATTATGCCTAAATTAATCTGGTAATTAAGGAAAGCAATTAATGTTTGATTGTACGATTATATCATCCAGGACAATCGCAGGATCATTTTGGATGATTGTAGGATCGTCCGGGACGATCACTTGGATGATTGACATCATCCAGCTTCTATTCAGGGTGATGTTCAGGACAATTTTTCTCATATTTGAACAAATCATCCAGGATGATTGTGATATCAACCTGGATGATATTATAAAAAATCTTCTGATCATCCCAAACCAACAGGGCTGATTGAGCAAAATTTACTCTGATCGGCCAGGATGATATGCATATTATCCAGGACGATAAAATCGACAAGTTGCAATTAATAAGCACATTTTGATCTTTTTTATTTAATCTTTGATAAGGGACTTTGTAAGTGTCTTTGATAGCAATTGAAGCTTCGTTCTTCTGGAGGAAACTTGAAGAGAGAGCTTGAAAGGGAAAGAGGAAAGGGTGGAGTTTGAGAGAGGGAGAAGATCCTTGGAGGGGGTTTAAAGGGAGCGAGGAGGGGATTCCACATGGTTGCTCCAGCGAGCTTGCACCTTAGTAACATCAAATTCAAGGCTTATCTTGAGGGAAGTTTTAGGAAGAAGAAGATCTCTTTGGTGTCAAAGGGCCCAGCTACTCCGCTACACTAGGGAATGTGGAAGTGATTTTGTAAGGGCTTCCCCACCTAGCTGTGGGGGCTAAAGAAGAGACACTTAGTTTAGTTCAATACTCAGAGGGTTCCTCAGAGGAGTGGACGTTGGCAAAGGTTTGACCGAACCATTATAAATCTGGTTTGTTCTTTCCTTTATTATTTCCGTATTTATTTTCCACACTTTGATTTCTATGATGAATTCTGGCTTGATTTGAGTTTATATTTTAATCATGAAAGATTTTTTAAAATACTAATTTACCCCTCCTCATGGTTAGCCTGGGAATAGTTCATAAGGGTTTAACTTCCCTAATAAACTTTATAGTACCATAAGTGCACTATCAAGTGGGCAGGATTCATAAAATTAAGTTTGAAAACTTTTGAATTTTAATCCATGACTAATTTTTATAATCATAATATTATAGAAGGTTATTCAATCACCATACCACCTTTATTTGAAAATATTACTTTTAATTTCTAGAAAATTTGCATGTCTACTTTCTTGCAGTCTATTGATTTCTGAATGTGGCAAATAATTTAAATGGATATTTTATATCATTGTGTTTTATAACTGGAATTAAAACTAATATTTCTTTTAATCAATGGAGTAGATTGAAAGTTCGTTAGGGATGTTAAGCCCTATAGAACTGGCCCAAGGCTAACAAAGAGAGAAGTGAATTCAAAAAGAAGAATCTTTAAACCAAAACTCAAACTAAAACCAATATCACCACATAGAAAATCAACGATATGGAAATTAAAGTGCGGAAGTAATAAAGAAAGAACACACCGGATTTATAGTGGTTCGGTCAAACCTTGACCTACGTCCACTCCTTGGAGGCACCCTCCAAGTATTGCACTAAAATAGTGATTCTCCTTTAGCTCCCACAGCTGAGCGGAGAAGCCTTTACAAAATCACTTCCACCTTCCCAGGTGCGGTGAAGTCGCAGGGTCCTTTGACACCAAGGAGATCTTCTTCTTTGGTGAACTTTTCTCGAGACAAGCCTTGAATCCGATGGTACTAAGGTGCGAGTTCGCTGGAGCAACCGTGTCGAATCCCCTCCACACTCCCTTGAGTTCCCCCACTCACAAGATCTTCTCCCTCTCAAACTCCACCATTTCCTCTCTCCCTTTCAAGCTCTCTCTTCAAGTTTTCGCCACAAGAACGAAGCTACAATGGCTGCCAAAGACACTTACAAAGTGCCTTGTCATAGCTTAAATAGAAGAGCTAAAAATGAGCTCATTAATGCAAGTTGCCGACATTATCGTCCAGGATGATAGACATATCGTCCTGGCCGATTAGTTCAATTACGAGGAAAATCGTCCTGAATATTGCCCTTAAATGAAGCTGGACAATGTCTAATCATGCCAGACGATCTTGCGATCGGCCCAGACGAAATCACCATTAATTGCTTTCCAAAATTGCCAGAGAAATTTGAGAAATATTGTCCTGGATCGTCCTGGACGATATTTTATAGTCCAAGCCGATCCACCAAGACGATATCCAAAAATAAGAATTTTCTAAGTAGATCTGGGGGCAGAAACTTTCTGAATTTAGCCTATCGTCCTGGCCGATACAAAATTGCCCAGGACGATATATTTTGCATAATGACGGGTGCTTTAATGAGGATGCCCTAATTAGGGTTTCTGCTTTTGAACAGATCATCCTGATCGATATAAATATCATCCAGGATGATATTACCAAAAATAGTAAACTCTTGGGAACAATCAGAAACTCTTATATGTTACAAATCATCAGGAGCCACAACAAATACAATTTACTCAAGAAAGGAAAAAGTATACAAACTCACTCAGACCTAGTCTACCCAATCTTGAGCTGGTTCCAAATTGCAGTCCGATCATGTGAACCTGAAATGTCAGTACATAAGGCAGTCGTAGAGAAATAAAAATGTTTGCTATCATCAAAATCATAAACCATTGATCCGCAATAATCTCCCCCATTTTGATGATGGCAAACAATTCAATTTGAATTTGCAAAAAGGAACATTTTCTCCTAATCTCCCCCTCACTAGAATAACACTTTAAAAAATAGGGGAGATAAAAATATTTTTGTTGTTTTAAATTTTTTGAAATGAAAATACAAATTCAACAGTACAATCTCCCCCTTCGACATTATCAAAAAGAGAGGAGGCACAAACAAAAAATAAAACAAACAAAAGACAAAAATGTTTCCTGATCTAGTGAAAAAACATTCTTAAAATGAGATAGTTACCTCTTGATTTTAATAAAAAACTTAGTAGAATTGGATTGACAATGCATAGCCCAGAAAAGGTTTGAAATTCATAATTTGATAATCCAAACTCAAGTTCTTTTAAAGGCTAAAAAAACTTTTTAATCCAATATCAATATCAAGGAATAAACGGAAAAAATAAACATTAATTTTTAAAAACTCCTTTCATAAAACATATCTAATAGAAGATCAATGCACGAATTGATGAATCAGGAACCAAGATTTTTAAGCACAAGTTTCAAGCATATTAAGGATTTTCTTAGGCTTTTAATAGTTTAAGAAAAAATAAGCATATTTTTTGTGGGCTCATTTTATGCACTTTATCACTTGAATGGCTCTTTGAGCATCTTTTAATTTTTAATACACGTTGTGTACTTTTTTTTATTTGGCGTCATTGCGCATCTTTTGATTTGGCATCATAGGCCACTTTTTTTTATTTTAAAAACATATGTTTTCTTTCTTATATTTTCAAAACTAAAGTAAACCCAAATTATTGACAACACGAACAACTTGATTAAGAAAATTTTAAGGTGGATTTAACAATCTTGCAAAAGATTCCTATGCGATAGAAAAAATGTAGGGAGGTGTAAACAAATAGTTTCAAAATCCAATTTAAAATATGATGAAGATTTTGAATCAAAAGTAAAATAACTTCTTTTAAAAAGAAAGAAAGAAAAACAAAATCATGAGTTCCCTTCCTCTGACTATTTTAAAGAAGTCAATCACAACATACAAAAGATTTCAAGGAAAAACAAAAAGTAGATTTTTCATTTTTAGAAAAGTGAATGTGTGTGTTGATCAGAGAAAAACTTTCACGAAAACAAAAATTTTAAAGAATAAATAAAATAAAAACACAAAATAAAAATGAAAAATATAAAAAATGAAAACACAACACAAAAACATGAAAGGCTTTTAACCATTATCTCTCTCCTGGTCCGATGCTTTAGAAACTCGTAGGAAAAATTTTTAAATTAGGGCACTAATTTTTCATATGTCCAGGCTTCCTACATCCAAAGCAAATAACGTCAGAAGTAATATGAACATCCTTATCACTTTTACCTTTTTTTCACTTTTGCTTATGCTTTGGTGAGCTTTGTGATTTGCTTGTCAATTTATTGCATTCATCGCCAGCTAAGCTATCTCTTTCTGTATCTTTAGTTTTTAGAATAATCATTTCACGTGCATCCAAAAGTCTTTGACCCAAATTTTGCTCATAGGCAATGAGTGAGCCAATCAAATTATCAATAGAATATTCATTCAAATCTTTTGATTCACAAATAGCAACAATTTTGGCATCAAATTTATGTAGTAAACAACGAAAAATTTTGTTAACTTTTTCAAAATTTGAAAATTCTTTTCCTAAGGCATGCAATGATGTTACAATTTGAATGAACCTGGTATACATGTCTAAAATCGTTTCATAAGGTTTCATGGAAAATAATTCAAAATCACGCATTAAAAAATTCAACTTGGATTTCTTGATTTCATTCATGCCTTCGTATATGGTATGTAGTTTATCTCAAACTTCCTTACCAGTAGTGCAAGTGGATATTAACATGAAATATTAAGAATTTAAAGCATAGAAAAAGTAATTTAAAGATTTTGCATTCAGTTGAGCATATAGTTGTTCTTCCTTATTCCATTGATTAAAAGGAATATCAATTTTAACTCCATTAACAATACGTGACGGTGATGAATAACCAGTTAAAATCATATGCCACATGCAAAAATCAATCGATTGCAAGAAAGTAGTCATGCGAATTTTCAAAAAATCAAAAGGAATATTTTCAAATAAGGTGGTTTGGTGATTGAATATCCTTCTACAATATTATGATTTAAAAAATTAGCCATGTATCAAAATTCAAAACCTTTTAAAAAATTATTTTTTAAAAACGGCTCTGATACCACTTGAAAGTTCGTTAGGGATGTTAAGCCCTATAGAACAGGCCCAAGGATAACAAAGAGAGAAGCGAATTCAAAAAGAAGAATCTTTAAACTAAAACTCAAACTAAAACCAATATCACCACATAGAAAATCAACGATGCGGAAATTAAAGTGCGAAAGTAATAAAGAAAGAACACACCGGATTTATAGTGGTTCGGTCAAACCTTGACCTACGTCCACTCCTTGGAGGCACCCTCCAAGTATTGCACTAAAATCGTGATTCTCCTTTAGCCCCCACAGCTAGGCGGAGAAGCCCTTACAAAATCATTTCAATCTTCCCCGGTGCGGCAGAGTCGCCGGGTCCTTTGACACCAAGGAGATCTTCTTCTTTGGTGAACTTACCTCGAGACAAGCCTTGAATCCGATGGTACTAAGGTGTGAGTTCACCGGAGCAACTGTGTGGAATTCCCTCCACACTCCCTTGAGTTCCCCCCCTCACAGGATCTTCTTCCTCTCAAACTCCATCCTTTCCACTCTCCCTTTCAAGCTCTCTCTTCAAGTTTCCCCCACAAGAACAAAGCTACAATGGCTGTCAAAGACACTTACAAAGTGCCTTATCATAGCTTAAATAGAAGAGCTAAAAATGAGCTCATTAATACAAGTTGCAGACATTATCATCCAGGATGATAGACATATCATCCTGGCTGATTACTTCAATTATGAGGAAAATCATCCTGAATATCGCCATGAAATGAAGCTGGACGATGTGTAATCATCCCGAATGATCTTGCGATCGGCCCGAATGAAATCACCATTAATTTCTTTCCAAAATTGCCAGAGAAATTTTGAAAAAATTATCCTAGATCGTCGTGGATGATATTTTATAGTCCAGGCCGATCCACCAGGCCGATATCCAAAAATAAGAATTTCCTTAGTATATTTGGTGGCAGAAACTTTCTGATTTTAGCCTATCGTCCTGGCCAATACAAAATCGCCCAGGACGATATATTTTGCATATTGACGGCTGCTTTAATGAGGATGCCCTAATTAGGGTTTCTGCTTTTGAACAGATCGTCCCGGCCGATATAAATATCATCCAGGACGATATTACCAAAAATTGTAAACTCTAGGGAACAGTTAGAAACTCTTATACGTTACAAAGCATCAGGAGCCACAAAAAATACAATTGACTCAAGAAAGGAAAAAGTGTACAAACTGACTCAGACCTAGTCTACCCAATCTTGAGCTGGTTCCAAATTGCAGTCCGATCGTGTGAACCTGAAATGTCAGTACATAAGGCAGTCGTAGAGAAATAAAAATGTTTGCTATCATCAAAATAATAAACCATTGATCCGCAACATAGAGTAGAACAAATCAATACTCAATTGAATGCTAAATAATTAAACTATTTTTTCTATGCTTTAAATTATGATGATTTTATGTTTATATCCACGTGCTCTACTGACAAGGAAATTTGAGATAAATTACACATTATATATGAAGTCACTAGTGAAATCAAGCAATTCAAATTAATTATTTTAATGCATGATTACGAATTATTTTGCATGAAACCTTATGAGATGATCTTAGACATGTATACTAGGTTTATTAAAATTACGACATCATTAAATGCTTTAGGTAAATAATTTTCAAACTTTAAAAAAAGTCAATAAAATTCTATATTGTCTACTTGGTAAATTTGATGACAAAGTTATTTCTATTTGTGAATCAAAAAATTTGAATTAATATTCTATTAATAATTTGATTGGCTCACTCATTACGTACGAGCAAAATTTGGGCAAAAGACTTTTGGATGTAGGAGAGATGATAGTGCAAAATGCTTAAAACATGGAGAAAAGTGGCTTTGTTAGTGACAAAAGTGATGACTTATCAAGAAAATTAAAAACTCACCAATGCATAAGCATCAATAAAAGTGGAATAAAGGTAAAAATGGTAAAAATGTTAAGATCATTTCTGATGCTGTTTGTTTTGGTTGTAGGAAGCCTGGACATACGAAAAATCAGTGAACTAATTTAAGAACTCTTCCTACAAAAGAAAAGGGTAAAGCTAAGCAAATTGTAAAAATAGTAATTAGTGAAAAACATAAAATCTCCTGGGTAGACCTAGCTTCTGAATCATCAGATCAGGAGCAAGATTATGCTTAAACCCCTCTTTGTGTGTTTTTTTATTTGTTGTTGTTCATTATTTTTCATTATTTTATGTAGTTTTATTAATTTATTTATTTATTTTTCATTCTTTTTCTTTAATGTTATAGTTTTAAACTTGTCTTTACTTTTTTCTTTTTTTGTGAAGTTCTCTCTGATCAATACACACATTTCACCTTTTTAAAAATGAAAAACCTACTTGTTTTTTTTTTTAAATTCTTATGTAAGTTATGATTGACTTCTCAAAAAACGGTCAAAGAAAGAAAACTCATGATTTTATCTCGCTATCTCTTTTCTTAAATAGGTTATTTTACTTTTGATTCAAAATCTTCATCATATTATAAATTGCATTTTTAAACTGATCTTTTTCATCTCCCTACATTTTGTTTATCGCATAGGAATCTTTCACAAGTTGTTGAATCTACCACATAATTTTTTTAATCATGTAATTCTTTTTATCAATAGAATGTGTTTACTTTTATCTTTAAAATTTCAATAAGATAACATATTAAAAAAAAAGTGGCAAATGACACCAAATCAAAAGATGCGCAATGACGCCAAAATTGAGAAAGATACACAAAGTATATCAAAAATTAAAGATGAGCAAAGTGCGCCAAAAACCTGACAAGAGGCATAAAATGAGTCCCAAAAAAATAATGCATACCTTTTTTGTACTTCTGAAAGGTTAAGAAAACCTTTGATATTTTCGATACTTGAGCTTGAAAATCATGATTCCTAATTCACCAATTTTAGCATTAATATTCTATTAGATATATTTTATGAAAGGAGTTTTGAAAAATTAGTGTTTCTTTTTGTAATTTATTTCTTGATTTAGATATTAAATTAAAAAGTTATTGAGCCTTTAAATGAACTTAAGCTTGGATTAATAATTTCTGAATTTTTAACCATTTTGGGTTATGCATTGTGAATTCATTAATTACTAAGTTTTTGTATAAAATCAAGAGGTAACTTTCTCATTTTAAGAAAAATTAATTTTTTTTCTTTTCACTTGATCAGGGATCATTTTGTTTTTTATTTATTTTTATTATTCTAATTGTTTGTGCCCCTCCTTTTTTTGATAATGTTGAAGGGGGGAGAATGTACTGTTGTATTTCTATCTATTATTTCCTTAAAAAAAAAAAAAGCAAGAAATTTTTTTTCTTCCCCTATTTTTAAAAATTTTTATTCTAGTAAGGGGGAGATTAGGAATAAATGTTTTCAATTTTTCAAATTCAAGCAGTAATATTTTTCATCATAAAAAAGGAGGAGATTGTTGCAACTCGAGTTTATAAGTTTATGTTTTAATGATAACAAATATTATGTCTCACTTTCTGCTATCTACCTATACTTGTAATATATTTTTCTTTAGGTGTTTACTAACATTTCAGGATTATAGTGCACCTTATAAGACTGAACTATTGCAGAACATGTTATATTTATATTTTTCATTAATGTATTTCTTGGCTTGTAAGGGTGTTTGCTTTCTTGTAACCTTGCTCACTTATTTCTATTTTAGAGTTCTCTAATTTTGCTCACATCATCCGAGACAATTAAAGCATCGGCTTGGACGATCAGCTAAAAATAGAAACCCTAATTAGGGCATCTTAGTTAAGGCAGCCATCTTTAAGCACATCATCCTAGATGATATTCGTATCGACCGTGATGATAGGCTCAAAGTCGAAAGAATCAGCCGCCAAATCTATTTAGGTATACTTTATTTTTGGATATCGTCCAGGATATCGTTCTGGATGAAGCAGCTCAATTATGTCTAAATTAATCTAGTAATCAAGGAAAGCAATTAAAATTTGATGGCAAGATCACATTGCCCGAGACATCGCAGGATCATTTAGGATGATCGCTTAGATGATTGACATCATCCAACTTCTATTCAGGGCAATGTTCAGGATGTTTTTCCTTATATTTGAACTAATCATCTAGGACGATCGGGATATCGGCCTGGACGACATGACCAAAAATCTTCTGATCGTCCAAACTGACCGGGCTGATTGAGCAAAATTTACTCTGATCAACTAGGATGATAATGTTGGCAAGTTGCAATTAATAAGCTCATTTGAAGCTCTTCTATTTAAGATTTGATAAGGGACTTTGTAAGTGTCTTTGGCTGCCATTGAAGCTTTATTTTTCTAGAGGAAACTTGAAGAGAGAACTTGAAAGGGAGAGAGAAAAGGGTGGAGTTTGTGAGAGGTAGAAGATCCTTGGAGGCGGTTTCAAGGGAGTGTGGAGAGGGTTCCACACGGTTGCTCCAGCGAGCTTGCACCTTAGTACCATCGGATTCAAGGATTGTCTTGAGGGAAGTTTTGGGAGGAAGAAGATCTCTTTGGTGTCAAAGGGCATGGCTACTCCGCTGCACCGGAAAAGGTGAAAGTGATTTTGTAAGGGCTTCTCTGCCTAACTGTGGGGGATAATGGAGACACTTAGTTTAGTGCAATACTTGGAGGGTGCCTCCGAAGAGTGGATGTAGGTCAAGGTTTCAACAAACCACTATAAATCAAGTGAGTTCTTTCCTTTATTATTTATGTATTTATTTTTCGCACTTTGATTTATGTGGTGAATTCTAGTTTGGTTTGAGTTTTTGTTTTGATCGTGAAAGATTTTTTGAAATACCAAGATTTTTCTAGTTCCATAAGTGCACTATCATAAACATGGTTCAATTCAATTTCTCTTTTGGATATATGATCCCTAATGAAATGATACCTTATGTCTATATGTTTGATTTAGAATGTTGAATAGGATTTTTTAAAATGTAAATAGAACTAGTGTTATCACAATAAATTGGAATTGTGCCTATTGTAAATTCTAAATCAATTAATTATTTTAGTTTTTAAAAAATAGCAATCTCACTTTTTAGTCTGCATTGGCCGGTTGTCCTCTAGCTATGGCGGTAGAGGGCCGCCGACAACCAGGTGATCCGCTTGGAAACTTAAACCCACCCATTTGGAGGAAGGATAGCTCAAGACTCAAATGGCTTTGTTCATGAAGGTGAAGGCTACGTTATGGATTCAGAGGAAGCACATAGGAGAAGATTATGGGGTGAGTTTACTATTACTGAAAGTCCTGGTAGGCAAATGCAAGGAAATTGCTAAAGAAATTGAATTTAAAACACCACGTCTAATAGAATCAGCATATATATCTCTGTCAAAAGCTAAAAATGATGCTTCTTCATCCGACATAAATATTTTTATTAATAGATTCAGAAATTAAAATGCAATCCCTTGCGCCAGTGTGATAAATGTGAATTCCCTGAATTCTGATAACAAAACTATTCATAATACGAGTGAGAAGTGGTCTGAGAAATTGGTTGCAGATTTAGGTTCTGTTCTGAGCAATGGTGCATTGTTGGTGAATGCAAAAAAAGCCTGAGAAGACAATTGAAAACTCTAATGTGTTAAATCCACGGATGAAGAAACCGTAGATCAGGTTAGACTTTAAGGAATGTTAAGCTATTTTTGACAGAAGATGGCAAGGAAGTTAAAATGATTGAAGATGCTTAAAGAGTTAATGCTAACTGGCTTGATAATTCTCTGGTAGCCAAAGTATTTGGTAGGGAAATTCCTTCCCATGCGGTGGCTTAGGAATTAAGAAGACAATGGTGACAATTTGGTCAATTTCACTTTACTACCCTTGGATTGGGTTGGTTCTTGTGCTCTTTCAAAAATAAGGATGTTGTGGATGAAGTGCTCTTAGGAGGCCCATGGTTTGTGAATGTCCACATAATCGAAATGGAGAGATGGACGATGGATTTTTCACCATCATCCATGAAAGGCCTTACTTCTCCAATATGGATTAGAATGCCACAATTAACTTTGCGATGTTGGTATGAAAACAATGTGGCAAGAATTGCCTCTATGGTAGGTGTACCATTGATGTTGGATGGGAATATGTCTCAATGGGGGAGAAGAGAGTTTGCCAGAGTATGTGTCCATGCAAAACTAGATCAACCTCTACCATTGGGTGTTTTGGTGGAGAGCTTGACTGGAAGTTTTTTTTTTCAAAAAGTAGAATATGAGAGAATTTCAACATTGTTGTTTGAATGTATAATGATAGGCCATGTGAAGAATGATTGCAAGAAGAAAATTAATGTGATAAAAAATCAAAACTATGAAGCTATAAAGGGAATTCAAAACAACAACAATGAAGCATTACAAGAATTGGAAAGCAACACAACTTACGGTCCATGGATCCATGTTAATTATAGAAGAAATAAGATTTTTTTAAAAAAGGTGATGCCAACACAAAATGCATACATGAAGAAGCTAAATCAAAATCCAGCAATCAAAGATGCAGAGAACACCATCATTTAGATGATTAAGGAGAAGGACTTTTTGAAGCAGAGAAAAGTGGGAAAATAACAAACAATGTTTTTTTTTTGAAGAAGGAGAGATTATGATTGAAATGGAGCTAATTAAAGAAACAAATAATGTGTTAAATCCTTGTGAATTGATCAAACCTGCAGTGAGGTAATGGAAGAAATAAAGGTCGAAATGTAGAAGAAGCAGCCACACATAATAATCTGACAGAAGAATTACAGTAGGAAAGAAAATGTGGAGGAATTCATTTAGAAGAGGAGAAGTCCATGGAAACAGAATAAGATAAATGCAAGGAGAATTATGTAGCAGGATCTCATGATGATGATTCAAAATTGAAAGAAGGCAAAGATAAAACTTGTGATATTAGAGGTAAAAATGAAGTGGTATATTGTGAAGGAAGTAAGATTATTCCAAAGGCATTAAACTGCAAAATCAAGTTGGCAAAGGAAATAAAGTTACTTGGACCAATTAAGGTCAAGCAGGAGACTAGGAAAGGTGAAAGAGGTAGTGAAAAGGTTGGGGCCGAATCCCTACAACACCTTTAAATGTCCGCCATTTTATTTTGGAATTATAGGGGAGCAAAAAAGAAAGAAGCTTCCCACTACTTGAGGAGTTTAATAGTTGATAATGATGTTTTTTTCATTGATCTCATGGAAATAAAACTTGAGAAGATAGATAGAGAGGGACTAGCTTGTATATGGGAGAGACTTGATAGAGTTTAGCTCAACTCTAAATCCATGGTGGAATTTCCTTATGCAATCATTAAACACCTACCAAGAGTGGCATCATATCATTGCTTGGTTCTCCTCAATTTATCAAATCCTATATATGCTAAAAAAGCTTAAAGAAATAAAATTTAAAAATCTTTGGTTTTCATAGGAGGTGGCAAGAGGTATTATTTCTAATGCGTGGAAAAAGAATGATTATGGGGAGGCAGCAAACATCCTGAGAAGGAAAATTAAAAGGTCATTATAAAAACCTTTATTTCTGGAGCAAGAATAAGTTGAGAGAGCTCAACCTGAAGAAGCAATAATTGGAAAAAGATATCTTGTGTTTACAAGAGGAAGAAGCAAGGGAAGGAGGTCTCAATTCGGGTAAATTGCTGCAGCTGAGGAAAAATGTACAAGAACTGAACAGTACTTTGGCAAGAATGGCAATATGGTGGAGACAAAGATCAAAGATACAATGGATTGAAGAAGGTGAAAAGAATACTCATTTTTTCCACACATATTCAATAGCTAGAAGAAATGGCAATCAGATTAATCAAGTAATTGAGAAAATGGCGAAATGGAAACAAATCCAGAAATTATACATGACATATTTGAGAAATATTTTGCAAATAAATTGAAAAATAGAAAATGTGACCTCTCCAATTCGCATCAATTCAGGAAAGAAGACTGCTTAAATGAAGAAATGATAGAAATACTAAATATTGATTACACTACGGAGGCGTTGTATACAACAATGATGAAAATGAGCAACAATAAATCACCGGGCATAGATGGAGCAAATGCTTGTTTCTTTAAATCATATTGGAGCATTATAAGAGAAGACACATGGAATGCAATAAATGAATTATTCACTTTAGGAGAAATGCCAAGTTACCGGAAGGAGACGACATTGGTAATCATTCCTAAAGTCCCAAAGGCTTCGAAATGCTCTAAGTTCAAGCCTATTTGTTTATGTCAAACAACTTACAAGCTAGCGACAGGTATGATTTTGAGCAAATTTAGATCTTGTCTTCGTAATATCATCTCGAAATACTAAGGAGCATTTATACCTGGAAGGAACATATTCGATAATCATCTTATTGCACAAGAAATTGTAAATAAGATTAGATATTCTGTGGCTAAATCGGGTTATATGCTGTGAAAGCATGATATAGAACAAGCTTATAATTCAATGTGCTGGGAGACATTGAATCAAATTATGAAGATCATTGGATTTCTGGAAAAGATAAGGCATTTGATAATGCAATGTGTTAGTAATCCTAAGTTTGTTATCAAAATTAATAGGAGGAATACAAATTGGATTGAGGCACAATGTAGATTTAGACAGGGATGCCCATTATCTCCTAGCCTATTTGTGTTGTGCTCTGAATTATTGTCAAAAGCTTTGCAAGCTAAGAGGAAAAACTTGGGTATCAAATTAGCTACTAATGGAGAGGAAATAACACACTTTCTCTACGTGGATGATGTACTCATTATTGCGGAGGCCAATTGAGAGAATACAACCATTCTGAAGCAAATCATGAAGGACTACTGCTATTGGACAGGGAAAAAAATCAATACACAAAAATCACTGGTTCTATTCTGCAAAAACGTTCTGAGAAGGAGAAGAATTAGAAAACTTATGGGAATAATTGAAGTTAAACAAATCAACTACTTGGGAAAAAAAATTGGCATTAAGAAGGATGAAAGCGATTGATTACAACTATTGTATAGAGAAAGCAATGGAAAGATTGAACTCCTGGGGTACTCATTGGATTTCTTTGGCAAGAAGAACAATGATAATTAAAATGGCATTTTCATCAATTATCTCATATTTCACAACACATTCTCTGATCCCAAGAAGTACTTTGAAAACTATTGATCGATTGTGCAGAAACTTTCTGTGGTATAAGGAAAATGGAAAGCAGTGCATGCACTATATAGCATGGATGACATTATGCACGACATCAAATTCTGGAGGATTTGGAATACAAGGAGCAGCAGATAGGCAAGGTCCACAAAGAGCTAGATTAGCTTGGAACTTCATACAAAAGAAGAATTGATTATTGAGCAGAACTCTTGAAGGAAGATATGGCAATAGTATTTTGGAAGAAGGAATAAGGAGAATTGCTTCTCCTATATGGCGTATCATCAAAGAAGGTGCAAGCTACGTAAAGCCTATCACAAGATGGAATATTCATATAGGTGAGAAGATTGACATACTAATAGTACTTGGTTATTAAATATGAACCTGGAGAAATGGTCATCCATGTTTAATGCAAAGGAGCTGTATGGGGAAAAAGTCTCATTTCTATTAAATGTTGAAGGATTGTGGGACAAGGAGAAAGTTGGAAATTACTTCTCGAGAGAAATGGGACATCTCATACTTCAAATTCCCATATGTAACGAAATAGCAGAAGATTGTATTGAATTTAAAAACAATGAGACAGGGAGATCTATTTGTGCATTGTCATATGATCAAAACTGTAAAAAAAATGATAGAGAATGGAGTAATGTTAAATGGATGAAGAAGCTACAGATATCTTAAAAGATTATCTATTTTGGTGGAGATTTTTGAATGATGCATTACTAACCAACATTTGGCTTAATCAAAGGAAAATGTATTACAGAAAATGTCCTCAAGGCTGCCAAGTGGAGGAAGATATAGAACACATCATTACAAACTGTGCTAAATTACATGAATTATTGAATACTCTAAGAAATGGGGATTGAATGTTCCGATGTTAAAGTAAAGCCCAATGTGTTGCTAAACTACATAATTCAAGTAAGTGTAATACCAGTCTAGCTAAACTATATGCAATAACTATTTACCAAAACTGGAAAATGCAAAATCTTGCAAAGCATGGGAAGATGGTACCATCATCTTCTTTTATAGTAGTAGAAATTTTATCACATTTTGGTTCTTCAAACTCAATCCCAACTGACATGAACTAGGACTCTAATTAGCAAATGTTGTCTAAAGCTTGGAGTCCCCCACCTGAAGGCTGGAATAAGTTGAATGTAGATGCATCGATTTTGGAATCAAATTTGGTAGGAGTGGCAGGAGTCCTAAGTGATCATAAAGGAAGAATGATATGTGCTTATGGCAAAAAATTTGTGCACTAGGACATGGCTTATCTTGAATTGAAATCAATACTTCAATTTGAAAATGTCATGAAAGATTGGATGATTGAATATATAGGAATAATCAATGAGGGAGACAATGTGAATATCATCAATAAGCTCCAAAGGATTACAAAAATGAAGATAGAGAATAAGCATCCTTAAAGGATAGATTTTTCATTCATTTAAGTCTTTAATAACATTATTTTTAATTTTGTACCTAGACATTGTAATATGGTAGGAGATTATTGCTCCTATTTAGCTTTGTTAGAAGACTTTTTTTGGGACATTTTCTTAGACAAGGAACTTCCGTCAAGTTTTGTTGACTTGATTAAGGACTGTGACAGGTTTATCTTTTCTTAATTAGCCTGTAATAGTTTCTTTTAGTAGTTTTTAATGCAAGTTGCATCACTATTCAAAAAAAATCAACCAACTATTATTTCAATCAAAGAACTTGTGCCACACAACCTGCTAAGGTAATGTATTCAGCTTCATTAGTAGATAGGGCTATAAAATTCTATTTTCTACTAGACCAAGAAACTAAAGAATTTTCTATAAATTGATAAGTTCCATATGTACTCTTTCGATCAATCCTACAACCTGCAAAGTATTAATCTAAATATCCAATAATTTCAAATAAAGAGATATACTTAGGATACCAAATCCCTAAGTTCTGAGTTCTTAAGAGATATCATAAAATCTTTTTTACTGTTGTCAAATGTGATTCTTTTAGATCTGATTGAAATCTAGCATATAAAAAAACACTAAACATAATATTAGGTCTACAAGTAGTCAAATAAAACAAAGATCCAATAATTCCTCTAAATTTCTTTTGATTAACAGATTTTCCCTTTGGGTCCTTATCCAACTAATCTGAGGAACTCGTAGGTGTACTAACTAGTTTAGCATTATTTATTTCATACTTCTTAATGATGTCCTTAGCATACTTTGAATGACTAAGAAATGATCTTTCCTCAATTTTTGCTTAATGCTAAAACTTAGAAATTAACTCACTTCTCCCATTAGGCTCATCTCAAATTTACTAATTATTTTAAAAAAATCATCACAAAGATTTTTTTTTTTAAGATCTAAAAATGATATCATCAATATAAATTTGAACAATGAGTATTTCGTCTCCCAATTTCATCTAAAAGAAAGTGGTATCCACACTTCCTTTTTTAAAAGATCTCTTAAGTACGAAAGTGCTTAACCTCTCATACCAAGTCCTAGGTACCTGTTTCAATTCATATAATGCCTTTTATAATTTAAAAACATGATTTGGGTATTTTTAATTATAGCCTGGATGTTGTTCAACATAAACATCCTCTTATATCACCCCATTCAAAAATGCACTTTTAATATCCATTTGATATAATTTAAATCCTTTAAAATAGGCAAAGGCTAAAAAAATCTTAATTGCTTCAAGTCTCGCTACAGGGGCATAACTTTTCTAAAAATTAATTCCTTCAATTTGATTATACCCCTTAGCCATAATTCTAGCTTTATTTCTAACAACTCCTGAGTCATTCATTTATTTTCAAATACCCACTTAGTTCCAACTACAATTCCATCCTTACAATTAATTCCCAAACATCATTCCCTACAAACTTATTTAGTTCTTATTTAATTATAAAAATCCAAAATTCAATAAAAAATTCTTGATTTATATTTATGGGTTCTATCATTAAAATAAAGGCAGAATGATTGACTTCTTTGCTAAGTCAACGCCTAGTCCTAACATCCTCACTTGGTTCACCAAAAATCAATTCCTTTAGGTCATTTTTAGAAAATTTCAAATCTTTAGGCAACCAATTTTCTATCTTCAAATTAATCTTCTCAATCATTTGAGAATTATTTTCTAAATTATCCTCTTACAAACTTGGCTCTCCTAAAATTCTAGATTCATTAAATATAACATGTGCGGTCTCCTCAACTACCAAAGTTTTTTTGTTAAATACTCTATATGATTTTCTAACATTAGAGTATCCAAGAAAAATTTCTTCATTTGATTTTGGATTAAATTTTCTGAAAGAAAATTTATCATTATTATGTATAAACACCTTACATCCAAAAATATATAAATGTGATAAATTTGGTGTTCTCCCCTTATGAAGCTCATAGGGTGTTTTGTTTAATTTAGACCTTATGTTCACCCTATTCAGAACATAATATACAGTACTAACCGCTTCAGCCCAAAAATATTTAAGAAGTGAATATTCAGCCAATATGGCTCTAGCAGCTTCAACAAATGTTCTATTCACTCTTTTGACTATCTCATTCTGCTGAGGGGTTCTAGGAATAGAAAAATTGTGAATTTCTCATTATTTGCAAAAATCCTTAAATCTTTCATTTTTAAATTCACCTCTGGGATCACTTTAAATAGTTAAAATTTCACGCTGTAGTTTCCTCTGAATCCAAGTTAAAAATTCTCTACATTCCTAAAATAATTCACACTTATGAAATAAAATTTTAACCTATGTGAATCTCGAGAAATCATCAACTATAATAAATCCATATACCTTTACTCCTATACTAACAGTGCTAACGGGTCCAAAAAGATTCATATGAAGAATCTCTAATAGTTTACTAGTTCTGAGATCCTTATTGGAATGAAATAAGGACTTCATATGTTTTCCTAATTGACATGCATCATAAAGGTGATCCCTAGTAAAGTCTAATTTTGGTATACCTCTAACCAAATCCTTTTGGGTAATTTTTCTAATGCTTTTCATGCTAGCGTGATAAGGTCTCCTATGCCATAACCAAGATTCATCAAAAATTGTTTTTAAACAAAAAGCATTAGGAGTTTTAATACAGTTCAAATCTAGCATACATACATTATTTACCCTAATTCCATGCAATACATCGTTTCCATTTAGACTTAATATGCAACTAGTGAGAAAAAATTTTACAGCATACCCTTTATCATAAAGCTAGCTAATACTTAAAAAATTATGCTTTAAGCCTCTCATAAGTAAAACATTTTCTATGAAAAAATTTTGTAACTTTCTGATCATCATACCTGTACCAACCACTTTCCTAGTGGTGTTATCTTCCAATGTAACCTTGCCTCCATTTCTGGCTTCCAGCGATATGAATTGTTTAGTGTCTCCAATCATATACTTCATATAACTGCTGTCTAGGTACCAAATGCTCTCATGAGGCCATGTATAAGAGTGTTTCTATAAGACAATCAAATGTTAGACTTGGATACTCAAATAAGTTTAGGTTATCCTTTTGGCAAAATAAAACTAGATGCACGTATGATATGAATTGGTTTATGTATCTTAGGTCTCCATACTAAATGAGTTTTTCTATCTAAAGTACAAGTGTGTGAAATATGTCCAACCATCCCTTAAGTATAACATTTAACTGCTGGACCGTTTCTAAATTTTCTATAACAAATATGTCTTTTCCTAGGTTATAAAAATTTTGACCTCAAAATAGGATTACTAAAATCTTCAAGTGTTGGGGGTATCCTATTTTCTTCAAGAGCTTTCACTATTACTCTAAGAAATGAATTTGTATCTTTTAATATAGTGTTATCATATTTCTGATAGTGCTCTCTATTATTAGATTCATCATTAAAATCTTTGAATTCTTTTTCCAATTAAGCATAGGATGACTTTAAAAGATCATTCTTTTTATTCAATTTGTTAAATTCATCAAATAATCTCAGGTGGTTATTATCTATTAGTGCATGATCTTTCCTAAGGATTTCATGCTATTTTTTGAACTCTTGCATTTCTAAGTTCAGCCTAGCATATATTTTTTTAAGTTTTCTATATGCATCATATAACCTTTTAGAAATTTCTAATAATTCAGCATAGATAACATCACATACCCCTTCTTGATCTGACTGATCAAGATTATCGGCCATTAAACACAGGTTGGTGACTTCCTCCTCCTTTTCTATTTTTCATGAATCTAAAGCTGAGTTTGCCCAAAAAGCTCTCTAAAATGTCTTATTTCCCTTCTTCACATTTTTTTTCTCTTCTACCTTCTCCTTACTAGGAGTGACTTTTAGATTTTGGCAGCCTGATTTTATATATCTAAGTTTCATGTATTCATAGAAAATCACATCATTAAAAGTCTTAATATTTTTATTGAACTTACCTCTATTCCATTGCTGGCATCTCCTCTGATTCCTTTTAAGAAAATATCTAAATTACTTGGTTATCATGGTAATGTAATCCTCATCCTGAATCATGCACTTTCAGTGCTATGTTCTTCTCCTTTTTCTATTCTCCCACATAAATCTTTCTTTGACTCACTCATTGCTCATAAACAATTAGTGATCCAAGAAGATTATCAATAGAATAAATATTTAAATCTTTGAACTATGTAATTATAGTTATTTTTGCATTATAAGTAGTAGGCAAACAACAAAGAATTTTATTTACCATTTTAGTATTCATTAGTTCCTTACCTAATGCATACAAAAAAGTCTATCCAGAATGTCCTTTCCACTTTTGCAAGTGGAAACCTGAACATAATCTTCTAACTTAAGTGCACAAAAGAAACTATTTAAGTGTTTAGCATTTAGTCGTGCTAAGTCACATTCTTCTATAGTCCAGTCAGTAAACGGTGTTTCAACTCTAATGCCATGAGTTAATCTGGTTAGTATAGTATACCCTTTTTGAACAAAATTCCACAGGCAATAATAAAGTGATTACAGAAAAGAAGACATGAATATTTTCAAAAAATTAAAAGGGATATTATAAAATAACGGAGGTCTAGTGATCGAATACCCTTAAGGTGTGTTTTAGTTTCCAAAAGTAGATATTCTCATTTATCAAAAAGTAGTCTAAACTTATGGTTTTGAAATAAAGCCTGATACCACTTATTAATTCTGTATAGGTTGTTAAACCTAAGCTATTGTCCCAAGGCTAACCAAGATGGGGGTAAATTAGTTTTTCAAAAAATTCTCTTAGATTTTTAAATAAAAAACCATTTTAAAAACTTGTAGCAAGTTAATTTAAGTTTTAAAATAAATTTTTTAAACACAGTAAATAACTTGTAGTAAATAAATACGGATAATAAAAGACATATAGATTTATAGTGGTTTGACCAAACACGACCTACATCCACTCCTTGAAGTCTCTCTCTTCAGGTATTACACTATTACCAAAGTGACTCTCCTTTTGCCCCCACAGCAAGGTGGACAAGCCTTGACAAAAACCTCTCTTGCACCAATCTTAGGTGCAGTAGAGAACCATCATCCTTTCATACTCTCCAAGTGTTGACTGAGAACCATCATCCTTTCACACCCTCCAAGTGTCGGCAGAGTACCATTTTCCGTTCACACCCTCAAAGTGTCGGTAGTGTACCATCATCCTTTCACACCTTCCAAGTGTTTGCAGAGTATCATCAACCTTTCACAGCCTCTATGTATCGACAAAGTACTAAATCTTCTTCAAAGATCTTCTTATGAGCAATTAGAAAAAAAAAAAGAAGAGTAATTACCAAAATCATAAAGATATCCTTATATTTGAGTAACCTTGTGAACCCTTCACACTCCACTTGTAAGAAATCTCTCTCAAACACTCTCCCATACTCTCTATTTTACTAACTCTTGAAAAATCATAAAGATATGACTTTTCATGTCAGTATTAAAGGACCTTTTATATCAAAGACATAAAAAACTCTAGATAACTGAAATTTTCCATTTTTAGCATACACGATCACACAATATGATCTTATATTCATATGTACAAACATTTCAAAACTATTACATATAAATCTTATGTGAATCGGTACAAAATAATTTCGTACACAATGATCATCTAGTACGAACTTAGTTTGTACATTACGAATAGTTAAAAAAATTTTCAACTTCGTCAGGACGAAGAGGTACCGCATAATTTTTTACCCTAGATGGCGTAGGTACGATGATGACATCGTACGGTACAATCAGTTATGCAAATTTTTATATTCATCAGAACAAAAAGGTGTTGAATCTTGATTAGGTTGTTAAACCTAAATTAATATCCCAAGACTAACCAAGAGGGAGGTGAGTTGATAATTTGAAAAATTACTCTTGGATTTTAAAATTAAAAAACTTTAAAGATTCATAACAAGTTAATTGATAATAGTTGAAAATAAAATTTTCAACCACTGAATAAAAACTCAAAGTAAATAAAATGCAGAAATTTAAATGACACAAAAATTTATAGTGGTTTGATCAAACACAACCTACATCCAGTTTCTAAAAAATCTCTCTTTAGGTATTGAATTTTTACCAAAAGTGACTCTCCTTTTGCCCCCAAAGTAAGGGGAGAAGCCTTTACAAAACTCTCTTCCACCAATCCTTGGTGCGATAGAGAACCGTCATCCTTTCACACTCTCTAAGTGTCGGCACAGAACCGTCATCCTTTCACACCCTCCAAGTGTCGGTAGAGAACCATTGGCTGTTCACACTCTCCAAGTCTAAGTAGAGAACCTTCATCCTTTCACACTCTCCAAGTGTTGGCAGAGAACCGTCATCCCTTCACACTCTTTAAGTGTTGGTAGAGAACCATCATCCTTTCTCACTTTCCAAGTGTCAGCAGAGAACTATCGTCTGTTTACACTCTCCAAATGTAGGTAGAGAACCGTCATCCTTTCACACCCTCCAAGTGTAAGAAGAGAACTGAATCTTCTTCAAAGATCTTCTCACGAGCAAACTAGAATGATAAGAGGAAGAGTGTAAAACACAAATCACACAAAGATCCTTAACTTTCAGTAATCTTGTGAACCTTCTCACTCCACTAGCAAAAAATCACTCTCACATTCTCTCCTTTAATTTCTGTTAAAAAATCATGAAGACAAGATTTTTTCCACGTTAATTTTTAGTGGACCTTTTATACAAAGGATAAAAACACCATCCAAAAAATCGAATTTTTCAATTTTGAGCATACACGATCATACAATATGATTGTATTTCATATGTGAAATGTTATTTCACACAAGAGCAAAAACAATTCTTCCAAAATATGTTAGGAGAAATAATAATCAAATCAATAATATTTTGAATCATCAAAAATATATAAGTTGTAAGAATATCAAACATACAAGAACTATGTAGCAACTATCTCAATAAACTCTCCCTTTTTGAAAATGGCAAAACAGTTATTGTTTGAATAAAATTAAAAATCCTAAAGGAATTTGAAGGTGAATAATAATAAAATTAATAAAGATGAGAAGATGATAGTGGATTGCTCAGTGGGTGATTATGCTCTTATTTTATGTTATTTGTTTTGTTCTTTTATGTTTTCTAGTTTTAATTTAAGCATAAGTTGGAATTTGGAAAGGAAAGCTTGATTAATGGAACATAAGTTTCTCTCTAATTTTCATTTTTTACCTAATCAAGAATTCTGGGAAACTAATCAACCTTTTAGGTTGTTGTTTAATCATTGGTATCCCCTCCACCCCAATTGGTTTAAAATGATAAATAGAGGATCTTATTTTCATTGTGATAGTCTCTTTTTTCTGAATTTTATTCTTATGCTTAAATTTCCTCTAATAAAAGGATTCCTTGTTATTTGAGAGGATTGCCTTGGTACTAGATTGTAATAGTTTTCTTTTTTCATTTTCAATGCTATATGCATATTTCAAAAAAAAAAAAAATTTCTCCTTAACTCCCCCTAAATGAAGAAACATGTGAATATAAGAGAATTTCTATTAAGAATAATTTTTTTTAATTTTCATAAAAGTACAGAAAAATAACCACGTACATAAAAACACTTTAAAAAAACATCATTAATAAACCAAACAATCAAATGCAAAAATAAAAATCTTACGCAAATATCAAAGCGAACATAAAAAATAAATAATATTTCTCCCCCATTTTGACAACAACAAAAAGAAGGAAGAAGGGAAAATTGAAATGATAAAAGTCATATGAGAAAACTTTAATAATTGATCTTGAAAGAGATTGAATTATAATTTCAGTAACAAGATTAATGTCCATTTGATAAAAATAAATATTCAAAAGCATTTAAGTTAGAATATAACATAGACAAAAAAATTTATCAATATCATGAAACATTAATATTATTAATAGTCTTCTTTGCTGACATTGTGTATCTTTTCAAATATTTGTGGCACAATTTCTGCATCTTTTTGTATTTGGGCTAATTTTATGTCTCTTTCAATTTGCGAACCATTGCGCATTCTTTCAATTTTTATACACTTGTACATTTCTCCATTTTTGTAATTGATCTTTTCAAAATCAATAATCTAAAAACTCAATTTTCTTTAAGTACAAAGATAATTATATTAAAAAAAAAATAAAAATAATAATAAGACATCAAAATTATAATGATAATATTAAAATTATGTATGCCTAAAAAGAACATGAGATTGATATCCTTAACATGATCTAGTTATAAATTAATTTTTATTTTTGAAAAATTAGATTTCATAATAAAATTAATTTTTGTATTGCTGTTCATATTATAACTCTTTTTAGATCAATTAAGTAAGGATTATCATATAGACAAACTAATATTTCAAACAAATAACAAAATCAACTAAACAAAATAAGACATTTTTTATTGATATCAATATGAAGATTTAATATAATAAAATACATCTGATATCAATATCATATATGTCAAAATAAGATAATATAACAACATCAAAGATCTAAAACAAGACAAGTACACATAGCATCGAAAGCATCACAAAGATAAACACATCTGAAAGGATTGACAAAGATAACACATAAAAAGTACATCTATCCATCATAGCTATATTAATGTTCATGGATTCGAACTGTCATCAAATCCATCCCATGTCTTGCTAGTATTGAGCAACCTACTGGTTTAGGTGAGTCTAAATTTAATCAAAGCACTGACCAAAATGACTCTCTATTCAGTCAAAGTGCTGGACCATCTCCTCAAAGTCAGGTTCATGAGCAGGCGCAGGTACAGGTGCTGGTGCTCCCCCTTCTCCCTCATAATCCTCATTTGTATTATCACCTTTTCCAAAAAGTACTCAAAATAAAGCATCAGTGAAGTAGATAGGTAATTCAAGTAGAGGATCATGATGAACAAGATTGTACTTCTTCTCTAGGATATAGGTCACTAGGTGTCCTAAAGCAATATTCTTTTTCCTCTTATGAGAGATATGACCAATTTCAAAAAGGCCATGAATATAGTCAAGAATAAGTTAGGCTTCATCTATAGGTTATCTAGTCATGATAAGATAGGTAATAGTGGACAGAAGATGAGTAATGTTAATGTGGTCATCAGCTTTAGGAATAATAGAAGTTCTAAGGACATGTTGAATGACCCTTAAATTTTAGTTTAAAGTATAGACCATAGGAAAATGACTTACTTGCTCAATCGCTCTAAGAACTTTATTTATTTTAGACCAATTAAAATTAGATTTTGAAGTCATTGTGTGGGCTCTAACTCCTTGAGTTCTTAAATACAAAATGGTTCCCAAATCTTCCTTTGTGATTTCTACCTTTTCTTAAAAACATAAGATCTGATCCTACTCTCATTCAAACTAAAAGATATGTTTGCCAAAAATAGTGAAAAGTTTCTTTATTGTAGGCATGAGTCAAAGTCAGGATAAAGGCAAATTGAGTTGTGGCGAAAAGAGGCATCAATTAAAAGTGGATATTCTTGCAACTCGAGTTTTTGAGTTTATGTTTTTGATGATAACAAATATTGTGTCTCACTTTCTATTATCTACGTGTATTTGTAATATATTTTTCTTTTTATGTTTAATAACATTTCATGATTACAGTGCACCTTACATGTCTCAAGTTTTGGCAGAACATGTTCTATTTGTAATTTTTATTAATGTATTTCTTAGTTTTTAAGGGTGTTTTCTTGCTTGTAACCTTGCTCACTTATTTCTATTTTAGAGTTCTTTTTTTTTTCTCACATTATCTGGGATGATCCACACACCAGCCTCGATGATCAGCTGAAAATAGAATGCCTAATTAGTTCATCCTAGTTAAGGCAGTCATCTTTAAGAACATCATCCTAAACGATCTTTGTATCGGCCGGGATGATAGACTCAATTCGGAAAGAATCAGTCGCCATATCTATTTAGATATTATTTATTTTTGGATATTATCCAGGATATCATCCTAGATGATGCAACACAATTATGCCTAAATTATTTTGATAATTAAGAAAAATAATTAATTCTTGATTAATACAATCGCATCATCATGGACGATCGCAGGATCGACCGGGATGATCAGTTCAAAAACCTTAGTTGTACCATGATGATCACATATCAGAGAACTTCTATTCAGTGTGATGCTCTAGGTGATATGTGCTGATTTGAACTAATCGTCCAGTATAATATACTATCGGCCTGAATAATTTGAACAAAAATCTTTTGATCATCCCTAATCATCCTTGCTGATAAAGCTTATTTTGCACTGATCATACATGATGATATTCATATAATCTTGGATGATAAAGTTGGCAAGTTAGAATTAATGAGCTCATTTGGAGCTCTTCTATTTAAGCTTTGTTAAGGGTTTTTGTAAGCATCTTTGGTAGCCATTGAAGCTTCATTCTTCTAGAGGAAACTTGAAGAGAGAGCTTGAAAGGGAGAAAGGAAAGGGTGGAGTTTGAGAGAGGGAGAAGATCCTTGGAGAGGGTATTCAAGGGAGTGTGGAGGGGGTTCTACATGGTTGCTACTATGAGCTTGCACCTTAGTACCATCGGATTCAAGGCTTATCTTTAGGGATGTTTTGGGAAGAAGAACATCTCTTTTATGTCAAAGGACCCGACTACTCCGCTGCACCAGGGAAGGTGAAAGTAATTTTGAAAGGGCTTCTCTACCTAGCTGTGGGGGCTAAAGGAGAGACACTAAGTTTAGTGTAATACTCGAAGGGTTCCTCTAAGGAGTGGACGTTGGTCAAGTTTTGACCAAACCACTATAAATCTGGTGTGTTTGTTACTTTATTATTTTCGTATTTAATTTTTGCACTTTGATTTTCTTTGTGGTGAATCTTGGTTTTGGATGTGATTGTATTTTTAGTTAAAGAAGTTTTAATATCCAATTCAACCTTCCTCTTGGTTAGCCTCGGGATAAGTTCATAAGGGCTTAACATCCCTAACGAACTTTTTAGTGCCATCAGAGCACTTCCAGATATCCTATTTGAAGTAGGATTCTAGTAGTAATTTTGGTAGAGACAAACCTATGCAAAGAATCCTCATTTTCTCTAGATAGAAAGTTATCATCTCCACTCTTAGAAGATGATCCCTTAGTGAGTCTACCCCGCTTGCTAGAACTGGCCATTGCTAAGTTGAGAAGGATTGGAAGAGGCTATTGAAGTGAATGAAAATGAATTCTAAATCCCTCATATATAAAGATAAATGATCTTTCATACGTACGAAAAAGGGTTTGTACTGCATGATTGATGGTTCGTACATAATGAAATAAATTTCTTATATACGAACGAATACGTTCAAAATGAAATGACTTTTCATAATCATGCAAGTTATGAAGTGTCCTTTCGTATAAGCTTTTTAACTAGACGATCATACAGATGAATATGTATTCATCCGGGATGATCAGTTATATAAGATTGTTTTAAATACGGTTAGGTTTGTCCCCCACATAAAATGACATGTGGTTCATATGTACGAACGAAAAGTTCGTACGTATGATCGATTATAATAATTGATTCTGCTCTTATAATCATCTACATACGTACAAACAAAGTAATTTAAATTTTTCGGGATAATATAAATATTATACAGTATGATATGTATCGGAAAATTAAAACTTTACGCAATCAGTTCAAAACAACGATCGATATGCTACAGAATTTTTAGATGATGAAAATGATTTCGTACATTACGAATATAACACTTAGAAATTCATCATGATCATTCAGAAATAAGAATTTTGATGTGTCAATAACATGTCCAAAACAAAAAAATATAAAAAGAAAAAATAGAAACAAACACACAAAACTAAAAAAAAATAATCACATTGAATAAATAAAATAAAATAAAATAAAACACACTAAAACACATATCAAGTTTGCATAATTTTTTTAGTTAAGCATTAAGATTGATCACACCTATTTCGAATCTATGGATTATAATTTTGATGATAGGAAACACTCTTATTTCTATACGACAGCCTTGCCTACTAACATTTCAGGTCCATAAGATCAAACAGCAATTAGAACCAACACAAGATTGGATAGATTAAGTCTGAGTCACTTCGTATACTTTTCTTTTTCTTGAGTCTATTGTAAAAAGATGTGACTCCTAATGCTAAGTAACCTTGCACACACACACCTTGGGAGAATTTCTGGCTATTTCTTAGAGTTTACTATTTTTATTAACATCAGCCGAGATGATATTTATATCGGCCTTGATGATTGGTTCAAAAAAAGAAACCCTAATCAGGGCATTATGGTTAAGGCAGCTGTCATTAAGCTGATTGGCATGAATGATATTGTATCGGCTAGGACGATTGGCTTAAATCAGCAAGAATCAACCATCATTATCTATTTAGGTATTCTTTATTTTAGGACATCGGCCAGGACGATATCCTATTAGCTTGGATGATGCAACATAATGATGCCTAAATTAATCTGATAATTAAGGAAAGTAATTAAGGCTAATTGCATGATCACATCGCCGGGCCAATCGTAAGATCGGCTAGGATGATGGCGTGGATGATTGACATCGACCTACTTCTATTCAGGGTGATGTTAAGGATGATTTTCCTTGGATTTGAACTGATTGGCCAGGATGGTATTTTATCATCCTAGATGATGTGAAGAAAATTACTATAATCGTCCCAAATCGAACGGGCTGATTGAGCGAAATTTATGCAGATCGGCCAGGCCGATACCGCTATCGACATGAATAATAAAGTCGGTTTATATAAAATAAGATCTGTTTTGAAGCTCTTCTATTTAAGATCTCTTACTCTATCTTAGAGGTAATATTTTACTACTGTCTTGACCTGAGAAAGCCTAGAGGAGAGGGAGAGAGAGAGGATTTTATATGGGGAGCTTGTGAGGGAATTTCACAAAGGTTGCTCCAAGCATTATTGCACTTCTTGTTCTTCCAATAGAGTCTCTTGTCCTTGGAAGGTTGAGAGAGGTCTTCTTCAGTAATCGATCAAGGTTCTTTGCCTGCTTTCGGAGCAAGCAAAAGAAGTTGAGTTCTATGCCTCATCGGGGTCGGCGGAAAGGAGTTTTTGTGAGGGCTTCTCGGCCTTGTTGTGGGAGCAAAAGGAGAGTCATGGTGTTTAGTGCAATACCCGGAGGATGCCTCCGGGGAGTGGACGTAGGTCGAGTTAATCGAACCACTATAAATTTATGTGTTCTTTTCTTATTAAACTTCAGCATTTATTTCTTCCTCACTTTGATTTTTTTTTTTGAGGTTATTTTGGTTTGTGAATATGTTTTGTTTCAAAATAATTTTTAAAATACCAATTCACCCCCCTCTTGGTTACCCTTGGGGTAGTTCATAAGGGCTTAACATCTCTAATGAACTCTCAAGTGGTATCAGAGCGGGATTCATAAAAACTAAGTTTGAAAACTTTTTGAATTTTGATCCATAATAATGGTACTCGTAATACTGCGGAAGGATATTTTATTACCCGACCACCTTTGTTTGATAATATCCCTTTTGATTTTTTTAAAACTCGCATGTCTACGTTCTTACAATCGATTGATTATCACATGTGGATGCTTGTTAAGGATGGTTATACACCTCCAACTGGTAAACTTAATGACATTACTGTTCCACTTCCTTTTATTGAATAGACTCATAATGATAGGGATTTAGCTCAACTTAATGCAAAGTATTTGAACTGCTTTTTCTGTGCTTTAAAATATGAAGATTACATGCATGTTTCAACTTGCACAACTGGTAAAGAAATTTGGGATGAATTGTGTATTACTTATGAAGGAACTAAAGAAGTCAAGCAATCTTGATTAAATATTTTATTGCATGATTATAAGCTTTTTCGTACGAAATCATTTGACTCAATTTCTAAAATGTATACGATGTTCACACAAATTGTAACTTCTTTGCATGCCTTAGGAAGAGAACTCACTAACTATGAAACGGTGAATAAAATTTTGAGATATTTGCCTTTCTCTTTTGATGCTAAAATCACTGCAATTATTAAATCTAAAAATTTGAATACTTATTCTATTGACAACTTACTTGGCTCACTGATTTCTTACGAGTAAGGGGTGAATCAAAGAAATTTTGATGCATGTGAGAAAAAGAAAGAGAAAATTGTGGCACTGAATGCAAATAACACGGACACTGAATCTTCCGAGTCTGAAAGCAATGATGTTGCCTTAATCTTTTTTTTTTTTTTTTTGAAGGCTTGCAACAATTGCATTAAGAGAAAAAAGTAAAGCTAATTACACTTGAAAAGAATGAAAAGCATCACATTCCTCCTTGGTAGAAAATAAAAGCAAGGAAGGAATGCTACTAAAAGTAAAGCTATCAAAGAAAAAACTCACACTACTAGCCATGGTAGCATATAAGTTGGCCACCTTATTATAATTTCTATGAAAATGATTAAAAACTACTTTATGAAAGTCATTGACAAAGAGAATCTCCTCCAAAGGCCGTCTGTCCACAATATGATTATTCTTCTTGAATGAAGCTTGAATGAATCTAATAACATTGAGATTATCACTCTCAATAATCACCACTTTGTACTCAAGCATCCAACTTCTAATATAGTCTTTGACTAAGAGAACAACCTCTAACTCAGGTTTGGTAATGTCCCAAGGAATCTTCTTCTCCCCAAAAGCAAGAATAAATCTTCCTTTATGGCCTCTAAAAATTCCCCCCACTCCAGCACAATTGGATCTAAGCAGCGAAGCATCAACGTTAATTTTCATCCAATCTTTCGGAGGAGGGCACCAAGACTCACAAGACTCCGTAAGGAGATTGGTTCCCCAGTTTGAAAGATAAGGACTACCTTTAATACTATCCAACGCCAGGGCATTAGAAGCCGTCACAGAAGAAGGTAAAGCATATTTCCCATGCTTCACACAATTTCTATTTCTCCAGGACAAATACACAACAATGCAGTAAATCTTCACAATACCAGGATTTTGAATGGACATTCTCCTCAGCTCCTCTAGACAGCTATTTCCCCAACCTTGTATCTATTTTATAACATCAATCAAGTAATTGCAATGTACCATAATGTGCTCATAGCTTTCAATACTATTACAGCCCCTCACACAGTTTTTATCCAACCTAAGTCTACGGTAATGCAGAAAAACCTGTGTGGGAATAGCAGACTTTCCAAGTCTCCACCAGAAAATTTTGACTTTCTTGTTGAGTTTGAGCTTAAACAACCATGTGAAATAGTCCTCACAATCAAAATTGTAAGTGCACTTCAGGGTATATTCAAAAGACATAGCTGAAATAGACTTACCCGACATCATCCATAGCAATTCTCTCCGATCCTCCATCCCAGGTATGATCTGAACATTGCTGATCAACATAACAAAATCTAGATGGAAAACTTCCTTAAGCAACGTATAGTTACAGTGCCCCTCACTAGATAACAGTTGGCTTACACACATCCCTTCCAAAGCAACACAATCTACCAAAGTAGGCCATTTGTTAATGCTCATGTCCAACACCCAAATATCATTAAGGACATTTATATTATTACCATTACCCACAACCCATCTGGTAATATTCTGTAGCTGTCTTCCCCCATCAGAAAGGATTTTGCAAGCATTTTAAGTACACTTCTTCTGTGTTCCACTCCTCAAATCCTCTCCATATTTACGCTTGATAGCTTTGAAGCAAAGAGACTCAGTTTTTTTATAAAAATCCCATGCTAACTTGGATCTCAAAGAGCTAACACGTAACAAAGGAGAATGAAGACCCAAACCTCCCAAACTTCACGGTTTACACAATTCTTCCCAAGCTACATAGTGTAAACTATAATCCCCACCCGATTTATGCCAAAGAAACTTTCTACAAAGTTTCTCCACCTCATACAACAACTTCTTAGGAATTAACGAGTGGGTTACTAAAAAATTTGTCATAGTCAACAGAGAACTAGAGATAAGGGTAATCTTACCTCCCAAAGATAAAGTCTTTTTGCCCCAAGCATTGAGCTTATCCATAACATTGCTAAGCATGTCTTGGAAATCTGCCAACTTCAATCTTCTTAAGGACAATTCGATCCCAAGGTAGCTCATCTCCTTCACATTCTTGTAGCCAAGAAATCTGGTTACCTTCTTCTTAATTGTGTATCCAACTGCCCTCCCAAATAAGATCTGAGATTTATTAACATTAATCCTTTGGCCCGTCCAATTACAGAAATCTTCAACTATCTTCTTTAATGATTTGGCTAAATAAATGGACACATGGGAGAAAAGAAGCACATCATCTGCATACAAGAGATGAGTGATCCTAGGACCTCTAGGAGAGACCCTAATACCAAGATCTTGACCCTTCTACTCAATAGAATTAGACAACAACTGGAAGCACATGATGAAGAGATAAGGAGATAGTGGGCATCCTTGCCGAAAGCCATTATGAGCATCAATCCACTCAGAGTTCCTTCCATTAATCATAATAGAAAATCTCACACCTACAGCACAATCCATGAGAAGTTTAGAGAACATATAAGGGAACCCATACCATTTAAGTATCTGATCAAGTAATGGCCACCCCATACTATTATAGGCTTGTTCCATGTCAAGCTTCAATGCCATCAATCCCTTCTTGTTCTTGGAGAATTTAAACTTATGAACAATTTCTTGTGCCAACAAGCAATGTTCAGAAATAGATCTACCCGGCATAAAGGCCACTTGCTCCTCAGTGATCAAATTAGATATACACTTCTTCAATCTATTAACCAAAATAGTGGCTGCAATTTTGTAGTTAATCTGGCATAAACTAATCGGCCTGTAATCAGAGGGAGTTAATGGGCTTTTAATTTTGGCAATCAAGACAATAAGAGTATCCTTCCATGACTTGTTCATATGGCTAGAATTAAGGAAGCTCCTAATAGCTTCCCAAAAGGATCTCCATACAATGTCCCAATAGCATTTATAAAAAGAAGAAGTCACTCCATCCATACCTGGAGCTCTATTGTTGCCCTGCTGAAAAACTGAAGTCTGCAGTTCAGCCACTGTAAAATCTGAGCATAATTCATCAACAACACTTTGGCTTAGTCTCTGCTTTTCCGATACATTGGGCCAGCCATTTAACCCACAATTTATGCTCCTCCATTTAGCTTCAAATAAATGAGTGAATACCTTCTCTATTTCATCCTCTTCAACATGAGTTATATTATTTACATCTCTAATTTGAACCACTCTATTCCCATTTATTCTAGCCGAAGCAAAGTTATGGAACATCTTTGAATTGTTGTCCCCTTCTTCATGCCATCTAGCCTTTGCCCTTTGATTCCACCATGTAGCCAACCGGTTCAAAGTTACATTCAGTTCATGTACTTTACTTCTAAGCAAAATGAGATCCTCATTAGTCCAGCCAATTCCATCAGCCTCTTTGTTTTGGAGTTCAATGATATCCTTTTTAAAATCTTCCTTGAGAGTCTTCGGATTTTTACACTTGTTTTTGCTCCAAAAGAACAATGCTTTCATTGTTCTACAATTCTTCCTTTAGAGTGCTCCAAAAGAACAATTCTTACAGAAGTTACATGATTCACAGAATGCATTGCATTCTACTTTCCAAAAGAAGGAACCCAAACATGTTTGGGTTCCTAAATCTAGCATTTGATAATTTTGTAGGCAAGCTCTCACAAAAGGCCTAATGAGAGCATGTGGTACCTAGACAGCGGATGCTCTCGATATATGACTGGCAATTCCAATCAATTCATTTTGCTGTAGACTATGAAAGGAGGAAAGGTTACTCTTGGAGACATCACCACCAGGAAGGTGGTAGGCTCAGGTATAATTGGAAATTCCAAGAACCTTCTGATTGAAAATATTTTGCTTGTAGATGGACTGAAACACAACTTACTTAGCATCAGTCAGCTTTGCAATAAGGGCTTCATCATAATTTTTTTGGCAAATTCATGTATTATCAGCTTAAATAATAACACTATTTTGTAGGGAAAGCGGATCAACAATATTTACATGTTTGATTTAAATAATATTGAATGTGCTGCTTCATTTTACTTAAAAATTATTGTTGATGATTCATGGTTGTGGCACAAGAGATTATGTCATGCCAGAATAAAAACCCTTAGGAAAGTAACCCAGAAAAACTTAGTTAGAGGTTTCCCCAAGCTTAAGTTTTCAAAAGACCACTTTTGTGATGCCTGTCAATTAGAAAAGCAAATCCACTCCACTTTTCACTCCATTACGGACATTAGCACCTCTAGACATTTAGAAGTCCTTCACATGGATTTATATTGACCCATTAGCACTGCCAGCTTAGGAGGGAATTTCTATAGTTTTGTGATTATCGATGATTACTCGAGGTTCACTTGGACTAGATTTTTATCACACAAGAATGAGTCTTTTGATGAGTTTAAATCTTTCTTCACTTGGATCTAGAAAAAGCTAGGTTATGAGATTTTGACCATCCATAATGACCATGGGGGAGAGTTTGAAAATGAGAGATTCGGAGACTTTTGTGAGGATAACGGGATCAGTCACAACTTCTCGGCTCCTAGGACCCCTTAGTAGAACAGGGTAGCTGAAAGGAAGAATCGGACCTTAGTGGAAGCCACTAGAGCCATTCTTGCTGAGTATTCACTTCCAAAATACTTTTGGGCTGAAGCAGTTAACACAAGTTATTTTGTGTTGAATAGGGTGAATGTTAGAGCCAAATTAGATAAGATACCCTATAAGATCCTTAAGGTTAGAACACCAAATCTTTCCCACCTTGATGTCTTTGGTTGTAAGGTTTTCATTAACAATAATGACTCACTTAAGAAAATTTGACCCAAAATATGATGAAGGAGTTTTCTTAGGATATTTCATTATTGGGAAGTCTTTTAGGGTGTTTAATAAGAGGACATTAGTGGTGGAAGAGACTACTCATGTAGTGTTTGATGAATCTGATCCTAGGAAACCTAGAGTTGAGGATTATGATGATGTTGGAGAAATTATCACTTGAGTAGAAAATTTGGAGAAGAGGATAGACCCTCAAAACACTGTAGGAGTAGGATAGATTACCCAAGGAGAAGAAAATGAAGATCTGGAGGAAAGGGTTGAACCCACACACACTTTTCCTAGAAATTGGAGATACTCTTCGAGTCACCCAAAAGAACTGATCTTAGGAGACCCTTCTGAAGGAGTTAGGACTTGGCATGGACTTAGGAAGGAAGTGAACCACCCTACCTTTATCTCAATGATTGAACCCACCAACATCAATCAAGCCTTTTCTAATGAGTTTTGGATCTTAGCCATGCAACAGGAGTTGAATCAATTTGTTAGTAATGATGTTTGGGAGCTTGTAGAAAGACCAAAGGGATAAAGTATAGTTGGAACCAAATGGGTCTTTAAGAATAAGATGAATGATTCTGGTGTGGTGGTTAGGAATAAGACAAGATTAGTGGCTAAAAGTTATAGCCAAATAGAAGGGATTGATTTTGAGGAAATCTTTGCCCCTGTAGCTAGATTGGAAGCCATTAGAGTGCTACTAACCTTTACTTTTTATAAGGGATTTAAGCTTTTTCAAATGGATGTTACGAGTCTCTTTTTAAATGTGATAATAAAACAGGATTTGCTTGTAGAACAACCCCTAAGTTTTGAGAGTTTCCAATTTCTAAATCATGTTTTCAAATTAAAATAAGGTCTTACAAGGATTAAAGTAGGCACCCATAGCTTGGTATGAGAGGCTTAGCACATTTTTACTAGAGAGGGAGTTTGTTATTAGGAGCGTTGATGCCTACCTTTTCATGAGGAAAATAGGAGATGATTTACTCATTATTCAGATCTATATCGATGATATACTTTTAGGATCTTTTGATAAAAGGCTATGTGATGATTTTTCTAAAATAGCGAGTAAAGAGTTTAAGATGAGTATGATGGGAGAGTTGTCCTACTTTTTGCGGTTTAGCATAAGACAATTAAATGATGGAACCTTTCTAAATTAATCAAAATACATAAAGGACATATTGAAGAAATATGAAATGGACAAAGCCAAACTATTAATACTACCATGACCTCAGGTGTTCAGTTGGACAAGGACCCTAATGGAAAATCAGTAGATCAAAAGAAGTATAGAGGGATGATTGGATCTTTACTTTACCTGGCTGCTAACAGACCTGATATTATATTGAGCGTTTGTCTTTATGCTAGGTTTCAAGCTGATCCTAAGGAATCCCACCTAGCTGCAGTTAAGAGAATTCTTAGATACCTTTTAGGGACCAAAAACTTAGGAATTTGGTAGCCTAGACACATCACTTCTTTTGAGATTATTGGATATTATGATTATGATTTTATAGGATGTAAGGTGGATAGAAAAAGCACTTCAGAAACTTGCCAATTCATAGGATAATCTTTAGTCTCCTGGTCTAATAGAAAGCAAAACTCTGTTGCACTTTCCACTGATAAAGCTGAGTACATTGCTTTAGGAAGTTGTGTGGCCCAAGTCCTTTGGTTGAAATAGAAAGTTTTGAATTTAAGATTATCTATAGGCACAATTCCAATTCTTTATGACAACACTAGTGTCATATACATTTTTAAGAATCCTATCCAACATTCATGTACCAAGCACATAGACATAAGACATCACTTCATTAGAGACCATGTGAGCAAGGGAGACATTGAGTTATACCATGTGGCAACTAAAAATTAATTGGCTGACATCTTTACTAAACCACTAGCCTTTGACACTTTCAGTACTTTAAGGACCAGATTGGGTGTGATTGACATAAATGCATGAACTTAATTCATACTAATTTTTGATCTGTTTTATGTTATTTATTTTTATTGTTTTAACCTTTTTTACTTTTTTGGTCTTATTTTTTGATTTAGAAATCATCGCTAAAATTGATATTTTATGCCTTATTTTTTATTTTAAAATTTTGTGAGTCAAGGCTTTTACATCTCTTAATCTGTTAAAGGGTGAAAACACCATTGATTGTCTCTTTCTCTAACCTGTTTTAGGGGTGTAATCTTCTTCTCTAAATAAAAATCTATTTCAAATTAACAAAAGGTTTTTGAAATTAAGATCTTTTTAATCTTGCTACAGTAATTTATTTTATAAATATAATATTCAAAGTTTTTATTTTTCTTTCAGATTTTTGTAATCTTGTTATTAAAATTATCATTTGATATTTTATTCTGCTTTGTGATTCATTCTTTCCTATATTAAAGAGTGAGTTTTTTTTCTCTAATATCTAGAAGATATAATCACAATTAAGAGTATTTTAGAATTTTTGAAAGGGATCTAGCTTGCATAAAAAATGAAAAAAAAGGTGGTCAATGATGCCAAAAACAAAATATGCGCAATGACGTCAAATTGAAATATATATATATATATATATATATATATATATATATATATATATATATATATATATATATATATATATATATATATATATAAACAAAGTGTATCAAAAATCAAAAGATGTGAAAAGCTCCAATCAAATTGACAAGAGGCATAAAATGAGCCCGCAAAAGCAAGCTTCTTCTCCTTTTTAAAATTTTTTAAATCTTAGAAGACTTAATGTGTCACTTGATATTTTTCAAAGACTTGATTTCAAATTTCTAATTCTAACTAATTACTTTGATTTATTATTCTATAAAATATTTTTCTAAAATTTAGTTTTTGAAAGGATCTCGTTTTTAAACAAATTAGCTTCTCTGATTTAGATTTTTTGTTTTCAAAAGATGATTTACCCAAAAGAAGACTGAGTTAGGGTTATTAGGCTTGGTTGTTCTAATTATTTTTCGGATTTTGGCGATGTTAACTCAATAATCCTTAAAAATTTTAAAATTAATTACATGGAAACTATGTTATATTCATGCTTTAAAAAAAATCCTTGTTTTGCTTGTGCTTCTCTTTTTCGTATAATATTTTTTTTCTTTTCACTAGATTTTAATATTTTTAGGCCTTCTCTGATCATCTCCATCCTCGGATTCTCAATTTTGTTTTCACATCATCCCGACCGATACCCCTATCGGCCAAGAAAATCAGATCAATTAACTCTGAAAACTCCCCTCCACCGACTGATTTGATTTTCAGCTTTTGATCATCCTGGATGATCCACTATCGGCCAGGACGATCTGATGGTCTTCTGCTTCAATCTTTTTTATTGGCCTGATTGATACTTTTTTTGCCTGGACGATATAATCCTCTTTATGGAAAATTTGTCTGACCAATCCACGTGTTCGTCCTAGACGATAAACGTGGATATATGTTTAAAATCTTTAAAATCGACTGGGACGATCCATATTTTTTGATAATCGGCATAGATAATCCGCCTGTTCAACCTGGCCGATACACGTGGCACATGATTTAAACATTTTAAATTTGATCGGTACGATCCATTATTGGACATCATCCTAAACGATCCACCAAATTGGCCCGGATGATATTCTTTTTCAATGGTCATCCGGCTTGACTCCTCGGGACGATCACCTGTTTCAAATCATCCCGGCCGATATCTGATCTGTCTGGATGATTAGACTACCTTTTTGACCAATCAGCCTCTACACAATTATTGAACCATATCGGCATGGACGATCCGATAAATTCTTTATAAAGTGAGCCCTTCTAGCCATTTTCTTCACACCATCTTCTTCTCTTAGCTTCTTGCTCTCTGTTTTCTTCTATTTCATGCAAATGGCTGGAGGACAGCGCTCTTGTCACCCATTCAGATGTTCCTCGATGGCCACTCTGGACCCTCATTTCCTAGAAGCGGATGATCAAGCCGCCTACCAGCACTACAAGGAGGCTGGAATCACAGTCTCCCTGATAGTCAATCAAACTTTTCTCACTTATTCGGTACTAGATTTATTTGCCCATACCTCCTTGTGCTTTCTTCTAACTCTTGCTATCCCTTTCAATTCTAAATTACTCTATGTGTTCTTTACAAGTCTTCGCATTAATTCTGCTTTTACCTCTATTACCTCATATGTGAATCGATGTTCTATCGAGATCACATATCAGGATTATGCGGAGATTTTGAAGCTTTTCACCATAGGGGATAAACTTCACACCCTATGTTCTGATCCTGATTTTGACTGGGCTCCAGATAATCATTTTTTTCATAATTCTAATACAAATTTTCACATGGGCGACACTAGCACCTTACTCAAGGATGCTAGGACCGTCCAGCACCTTCTTCGCACTTTGATAATTCCTAAGGTTGGTGATTGTGTTCACATCACTCCACTTCTTTCACTCACCACCTTTTACATTTTAGCAAATCGTCAATTCAATGCTACCGACCTGATCTTTCGCTATATCGACCATCTTACTACCGTTCGGGATCCAGGTCATAGGAGGAAACTAAATCTAGCCCTAGTACATATCTTTTTTTATGTCTTAGAATCAAAGTATAACCACCAATACCTTGCTCCACCAAACCTCCAATCTACCTTATACTCTAATATTTCCTTTCAAACTCTTAACAATACTCGCCTCCACCCAAGGGACGAGGAAGCTCAGGCAGGGGAAGAGGAGGCTCCTACACCTGCTCCTGCACCTATTACTTCACCTATTCTACTCTGTCAACACTCTTAGATGGACATGTTGGTGGAGTACTTTGATCAATTGGATGCCTGATTCGACACTTATGTTGCTGCGTAGGAGCAGCAACATGCTGAGGACATAGCCCGCTACGAGTAGCCCCACGTGGAGGACTTAGCCCATTTTGACACTTGTATTGCTCACCAGTAATAGCAGCACGACCAGGATATAGTGTAGTTTGGTGCTCAGTTTGCTACATTGACTAGCTACTTTCAGCAACCTCCACCACCACCTCCTCCTTCAGATGATCTGGGCCCATCGTTTTACTAGTTTTCTTTTAGTTTATTTCTATTTTTTTTTCTGTTGATTTTTTTCTATTTTTTCTGCTGTTCAATTTCTGCATTGTTTTCAATTGTCTCCTCCTTTTTGAGATGTCAAAAGGGGGAGAAATGTCAAAAGGGGGAGTAGTATGTTTGTACTTGTACTATTCTGATATTTGATGTTCTCTATGTTATGTACTATTTCTAGTATACTATTTACTGCAAATCAATTGCTCATGGATTATGATTTTGATGTTAGCAAACACTCTTGTTTCTTTACGACTGCTTTTTTTCTACTGACATTTCAGGGCCACGAGATTGGACGGAAATCGGAAGCAGCTCTAGATTGGGTAGACTAGGTCTGAGTTACTGTAATTTTCTTTTTCCCTTTCATTTAGTCAATTGTAACCATTAAAGTGTTCTGATGCTAAGCAACCCTACACACACACTTGAGTTAATTTTTTCTGTCTGACTTAGATTTTTTTTTTACTCACATCGTCCCGGACGATATTATTATCGTCCTGGACGATAGGGTTCAAAACAGAAACCCTAATCAGTCATCTTAGTAAAGGTAGCCATTATTAGTCGATCATCCTAGACGATACATGTATCGGCCAGGACGATATACTAACAACAGAAAGAATCTGCCGACATGATCTATTTAGGCATTCTTTATTTTTGGAAATCGGCCAGGACGATCTTGTATCGGCCTAGACGATTTGATACAACTATGCCTAAATTAATCAGGCAATTAAGGAAAGAAATTATGATGATTGATACGATCACATAGTCCTGGATGATCTAAAGATCGGCCGGGATTATCCGTTCAAAAACCTTAAGTTGCTCCTAGATGATCAATATCGTACAGCTCAAATTCCGGGCAATGGTCTGGATGATCAGGATCGGCCAGCTCAAATTCTGGGCGATGCTTTGGATGATTTTCCTCTTATTTAAACTAATCGTCCGAGACGATCATGAGATCGCCTTGAAGATCAAGCTATTTTGGAAACGTCCAGAACTCTTTTTAGAGCGACCGCCTGGCCGATAGTCTGTGATTTGAACTAATAGAACAGGACGATTCATGATCATCTTGGATGATAGGAACACTTTTTATTCTATTCGTCCCAAATCGTCCCAGCTGATTAGTCTCAAATTGCATTGATCATATAGGAAGGTGGTAGGTGCAGGTATAATTGGTAATTCCAAGAACCTTATGATTAAAAATGTTTTGCTTGTAGATGGATTAAAATATAACTTGCTCAGCATCAGTCAACTTTGCGGCAAGGGCTTCATCATACAATTCTTTGCAAATTCATACATTATAAGTTTAAATAACAACACTATTTTGCAGGGAATGAGAATCAATAATGCGTACATGCTTGATTTAAATAACATTGAATGCGCTGCATCTTTTTGCTTAAAAACTGCTGTTGTTGATTCATGGTTGTGGCACAGAAGATAATACAATGCTAGTATGAAAACCCTTAGGAAAGTGACCCAGAAAGACCTAGTTAGAGGTGTCCCCAAACTGAAATTTTCTAAAGATTACCTTTATGATGCCTGCTAATTAGGAAAGCAAGTCCACTCCTCTTTTCACCCCACTAAGGACATTAGCACCTCTAGACCTTTAAAAGTCCTACACATGGATTTGTTTGGACCCATTAGCACTACCAGCTTGGGAGGAAAAGTCTATGGTTTTTTAATTGTTGATGACTACTCGAGGTTCACTTGGACTAGATTTCTTTCACATAAAAATGAGTCTTTTGAGGAGTTTAGAACCTTTTTTACTTGGATTCAGAAAAAGCTAGGTTGTGAGATCTTGACCATCCATAGTGACCATGGGGGAGAGTTTGAAAATAAAAATTTTGGAATTTTTGTGAGGACAAGGGGATTAGCCACAACTTCTCAGCTCCTAGGAACCCTCAGCAGAATGGGGTAGTTGAAAAGAAGAACCGAACCTTAGTGGAATCCACTAGAGCCATGCTTGCTGAGTATTCAATTCTAAAATACTTTTGGGCTGAAGCGGTTAACACAGCTTGTTATGTGTTGAATAGGGTGAATGTTAGAGCCGAACTAGATAAGACATGCATCCTATGAGATCCTTAAGGGTAGGACACCCAATCTTTCCCACCTTCATGTCTTTGGTTGTAAGATTTTCATTCACTATAATGGGAAGTCTCACTTAGGAAAATTTGATCCAAAATTTGATGAAGGAGTGTTCATGGGATATTCTAGTGTTCGATAGTATTTTAGGGTGTTTAATAAGAGAACTTTAATGGTGGAAGAAACTACACATGTAGTGTTTGATGAGTATGATCCTAGAAAGCCTGGAGTTGAGGATGATGATGATGTTGGGGAGATTACCATTGGAGTAGAAATCTTAGAGAAGGGAGTAGAACACCAAAACATTAAAGGAGTAGGAGATGTTACCCAAGGAGTAGAAAATGTAGATCTGGAGGAAAAATTGGAGCTTCACACACCATACCTAGAGATTGGAGATACTCTACAAGTCACCCCAAAGATTTGATCTTAGGAGGGAGTTAGGACTAGACATGGACTTAGGAAGGAGGTGAACCACCTTGCTTTTATCTCAATGACTAAACCCACCAACATAAACTAAGCCCTTTCTGATTAGTTCTAGATTTTAGCCATGCAGGAGGAATTGAACCAATTTGTTAGAAATGATGTTTGGGAGTTTCTAGAAAGACCTAAGGAACAAACTGTAGTTGGAACCAAGTGGGTCTTTAGGAATAAGGTGAATGATTCTGGATTGGTGGTTAGGAATAAAGCAAGATTAGAGGCTAAGGGGTATAACCAAATATAAGGGATAGATTTTGAGGAGACTTTTTCCCCTGTAGCTAGATTGAAAGCCAATAGAGTGTTATTTGCCTTTTCCTGTTATAAAGGATTTAAGCTTTTTCAAATGAATATTAAGAGTGTCTTTTTAAATAGGGAAATAAAAGAAGATGTGTTTGTAGAATAACCCCCAGGTTTTGAGAGTTCCCAATTTCCAAATCATATCTTTAAATTAAAAAGGCCCTATATGATTTAAAGCAAGCACTCAGAGCTTGGTATGAGAGGCTTAGCACATTCTTACTAGAAAGGGAGTTTGTTAAGGGGAGCGTAGACACCACCCTTTTTCTTAGAAAAGTTGAAGATAATTTGCTCATTGTTCAGATTTATGTGGATGACATACTTTATGGATCTTCTGATAAGAAACTTTGTGATGAATTCTCTAAAACAATGAGTAAAGAGTTTTAGATGAGTATGATGGGAGAGTTGTCATACTTTTTGGGTTTTAGCATAAAATAATTAGATGATGGAACCTTTCTAAATCAATTAAAATATATAAAGGACATTTTGAAGAAGTATGAGATGGATAAAACCAAGCCAATTAATACTCCCATGACTTCTAGTGTTCTGTTGGATAAGGACCCAAGTGGTAAGTCTGTTAATCAGAAGAAATATAGAGGCATGATTGGATCTTTACTTTACTTGACTGCTAGTCGACCTGATATAATGTTTAGTGTTTGTCATTGTGCTAGATTTCAAGCTGGCCCTAAGGAATCCCACCTGACAGCAGTTAAGAGAATTTTTAGATACCTTTTGGTGAACGAAGGCTTATGAAATTGGTACCCTAGGCACCGCACTTCTTTTGAGATTATTGGATTTTCTGACTCTGATTTTGCAGGATGTAAGGTGGATAGAAAAACCACTTCTGGAACTTGTTAATTCATAGGATAATCTTTGGTCTCATGGTCTAGTAGAATGAAAAACTATGTTACACTTTTCACTGTTGAAGCAGAGTACATTGCCTTAGGAAGTTGTGTGGCCCAAGTCTTTTGGTTGAAACAACAAGTATTGGATTTAGGATTACCTGTATGCACCATCTCAATTTTCTGTGACAATACTAGTGCCATCTGCATCTCTAAGAATCCTATCCAACATTCAAGGACTAAGCACATTGACATTAAACATCACTTTATTAGAGACCATGTGACAAAGGGGGACATTGAGTTACACCATGTAACATTTGAGAATCAAGTGGCTGACATTTTTACTAAACCACTGGCCTTCTACACTTTCAGCTCTTTAAGGACCAGATTGGGTGTGATTGACATAAATGCATGAACTTGATTTTTATTTGCTTTTCTTTTTCGTTCTACTTCTTTGCTTGTCTTTTTCTTTCTTCTTCTTTTCTTCATTTATTGCTTTAAGTTTTTTGTTTGTTGTTTTATTTTTATGCCTTTTTTAATCATCACTGAAATGATATCGTAAGCCTTGTTCTTGCTTTTAAAAATTTATATTCAATGTTTTACATCTCTTAATCCATTAAAGAGTTAAAATGTACCGTTGATTGTGTCTCTTTCTCTAACATATTTTAGTGGCACAGTTTATTTTCTAATCAATATTCTATCTCATATTAACAAATGGAGTATGCAATTAAGATCTTTTCTAACCTTGCTACAACAAATCTATCTTGTATGTATAATGATCAAAGTCTTTTATCACATCAAAAATGCCTCGTTACTCTTGTTATTGCATTTATTCATACGATTATTGATTCTATTTTGTGGATTGTTCTTCTCTATATTAGAGAGTGAGTTTTTCTTCTCTAATATCTAGAAGATATACTCACAACTAAGATTATTTAAGAGTTTCTTTGAAAGAGAATGTAGCTTGCAAAAATAAAAAATAAAAAAAGTGGCCAATGATGCCAAAATCAAAAGATGCGCAATGACGCCAAATTGAAAACAAATATATAGACAAAGTGTATAAAAAAGAAGCGCAAAGCGCCATTCAAATTAACAAGAGGCATAAAATGAGCCCACCAAAATCAATCTCTCCTCTCTTTCAAAAACTTTAAAAACATGGAAGAATTCATATATCACTTGATAAAATCAAAGGCTTGATTTCGACTTTTTTTTGCGATTGTGACATAATTACTTTGATATATTATTCTATAAGCATTTTTTTCTTAAATCAAGTGGTAAACAAATCCTTTTTCATATCCAATTAAATTTTTTGAGTTAGGTCATTGATTTCAAAAGACTATTTGACCCTGAAAGAGGTCCGAGCTTAGGTTTAACATGATCGGATATTCTACCATTTTTGGATTCTTGATGTTGTTAAATCATTAACTTACAAATCTTTAAAATCAATCACATAGAATACTACATCATGTTCATGCCTTGGTTAAAAAAAAATTAGGATTATTTACTTTGTTTTTTAGTTTCCTCATCCTTTTTGAGATGTCGAAAGGGGGAGTAGTATGTTGGTGTTTTCACTGTTTATTTTTCACTGGAAAATTTGAACTACTATTTTTTGATCGTCGAAGTGTTTGCCATCATAAAAAAGGGGGAGATTGTTGCAAATCTATTACTCATGGATTATGATTTTGATGTTAGCAGACACTCTTGTTTCTCTATGATTTGTTTTTTTCTACTGACATTTCAGTGCCACGAGATTTGATGAAAATCGAAACCATCTCAAGATTGGGTAGACTAGGTCTAAGTCAGTCTATAATTTTATTTTTCCCTTTCATTGAGTCAATTGTAACCATTAAAGTGTTCTGATTCAAAGTAACCCTACACACACACTTGAGTGAATTTTTTTCTATCTGACTTAGAATTTTTGTTTTTACTCACATTGTCCTGGATGATATTATTATCGTCTTGGACGATAGGGTTCAAAATAGAAACCCTAATAATTTATCTTAGTTAAGGCAGTCATCATTAGTCGATCGACCTAGATGATACATGTATCGGCCCAGATGATAGGCTCAAAATGGAAAGAATAAGCTGCCATGATCTATTTAGGCATTCTTTATTTTTGGAAATCGGCCAGGACGATCGTATATCGGCTTGGATGATTTGATACAACTATGTCTAAATTAATCAGACAATTAAGGAAAGCATTTAAGATGATTGATACGATCACATAGTCCTGGACGATCTAAAGATCGTCCGGGACGATTCGTTCAAAAACCTTAAGTTGCTCCTGGACGATCAATATTGGACAGCTACTATTCTGGGCGATGGTCTGGATGATCAGGATCGGCCAGCTCAAATTCTGGGCGATGCTCTGAACAATTTTCCTCTGATTTGAAATAATTGCCTGGGATAATTGTGAGATTGGCCTGGATGATCAAGCTATTTTGGAAACATTCAGAACTCTTTTCAGAGCGATTGTCTGGCCGATAGTCTGTGATTCGAACTAATCATACAGGACGATTCATGATCATCCGGGACGATAAGAACACTTTTTTTCCTATTCATCCCAGATCGTCCCGGCTGATTAGGCTCAAATTGCACTGATCGTACAGAACAATATTAATATCGTCCTGGACGATAATGTCAGCAACTTGCAATTAATGAGCTATTTTGAAGCTCTTCTATTTAAGGGCTATTGTTCAACATTTTCAACAATTTTTTGCTGATGTCTTGACTTGAGAAAGCCTAGAAGAGAGAGAGAGAGAGAGAGAGGATCTTGTGAGGGGGAGCTTGTGAGGGAGATTCACAAGGGTTACTCCAAGCATTGTTCCACTTCTTCCTCCACTAGAGTCTCTTATCCTTGGATGGGTTGGGAGAGGTAAGCTTCAATGATTGATCAAGGTTCTTTGCCTGCTTCAGGAGGAAGCAAAAGGAGTTGGGTTCTCTACCTTGCCAGGGTGGAAAAAATGAGGTTTTATTATGGGCTTCTCTGCCTTGCTGTGGGAGCAAAAGGAGAGTCACTTTGCCAGTGTAATACTCAGAGGGCGCCTCTAGGGAGTGGATGTAGGTAGAGTTGACCGAACTACTATAAACCCTTGTACTCTTTTTCTTGCTTCCGCACTTAATTATTTCACACTTATTTTTCTATGGTGATTTTGGTTTGAGCATTGTTGGTCTTTGGTTTAAAGATTTTTAAAAAAATACCAATTCACCCCCCCCCCCCCCCCCCCCCCCTTCTTGGTAGCCTTGGGCTAGTTCATATTAGATTAACATCCCTAACGAACTTTTACTATTGTCTTATCTACTTAGAATTATTCGTTGTGTGTTTGCCATCATAAAAAGGGGGAGATTGTTATGAATCTATGGATTATAATTTTGATGATAGCGAACACTCTTATTTCTCTATGACTGCCATGTCTACTAACATTTCAGGTCCACAAGATCAGACGGAATTTGGAACCAGCTCAAGATTGGGTAGACTAAGTCCGAGTCACTTTGTACACTTTTCCTTTTCTTGAGTCTATTATAAAAAGGTGTGGCTCCTAATGCTAAGTAAAATTTCACACACACACACACACCTTGGGAGAATTTCTAGGTGGTAACATCGGTCAAGATGAGATTTATATCGGCCTGGATGATCTGTTTAAAAATAAAAACCCTAATTAGGGCATTATGATTAAGGCAGTTTTCATTAAGTCAAATGGCCTGGATGATATTGTATTAGTCGGGACGATAGGCTCAGATCAGCAAGAATTCACTACCATGATCTATTTAGGTATTCTTTATTTTATGAAATTGGCTAGGGAGAGAGAGAGGATTTTGTGAGGGGGAGCTTGTGAGGGAATTTCACAAGGGTTGCTCCAAGAATTATTCCGCTTCTTCTTCTTCCACTAGAGCCTCTTGTCCTTGGAAGGTTGAGAGAGGTCTTCTTCAGCAATCAATTAAGGTTCTGTACCTGCTTCAGGAGGAAGCAAAAGGATTTGGGTTCTCTTCCTTGCCGGGGTCAACAGAAAGGAGTTTTTGTGAGGGCTTCTCCACCTTACTGTGGGAGAAAAAGGAGAGTCACGGTGTTTAGTGTTATACCCGGGGGGCACCTCCGAGGAGTGGACATAGCTTGAGTTGATCGAACCACTATATATTTATGTGTTATCTTCTTATTAAACTTCCGCATTTATTTCTTCCGCACTTTAATTTTTTTGTTGTGGTGATTTTTGTTTGTGATAGTGTTTTGTTTCAAAAAAATTTTTAAAATACCAATTCACCCCCCCCCCCTCTTGGTTAGCCTTGGGCTAGTTCATAAGGGTTTAACATCTCTAATGAACTCTAAACACCTAATCTTATTCTTAATGTGCTCAAAGTGTTAAAAGCTAGTAGTTTTATAAAAATATCCACAATTTGACTTTCAGTAGAAACATGGTTCAATTCAATTTCTCCTTTGGATACATGATCCTTAATGAAATGATGCCTTATGTTTATATGTTTGGTTCTTAAATGGAAATGCAAATGACACTATTGTTATCACAATAAATTAGAATTGTGCCTATTGAAAATCCAAAATCAATCAACTATTATTTCAACCAAAGAACTTGTGCCACACAACTTTATAAGGTAATGTATTCAGCTTCAGCAGTAGATAGGGCTACAGAATTCTATTTTATACTAGATGAATAAACTAAAGAATTTTCTATAAATTGATAAGTTCCATATGTACACTTTCTATTAATCCTACAACTTGCTAAGGCTGAATCTGAAGATCCAATTATTTCAAATGAAGAGCTAAACTTAGGATACTAAATTTCTAAGTTTTGAGTTCATAAGAGATATCTCAAAATCTTTTTTACTGCTGTCAAATGTGATTCTTTTAGATCTGATTGAAATCTTGCACACAAATAAATAATGAATATAATATCAGGTCTTCTAGCAATCAAGTAAAGCAAAGATCCAATTATTTTACAAAATTTCTTTTGATCAACAGATTTTTCCTTTAGGTCTTTATCCAACTTAACTGAGGAACCATAGGTGTACTAAAAAGTTTAGCATTTTCCATTTTATACTTTTTAAGGATGTCCTTAACATACTTTGATTGACTAAGAAATGTTCCCTCCTCAATTTACTTAATGCTAAAACCTAGAAAGTAACTCAGATCTTCCATTAGAATCATATCAAATTCACTACTCAACTATCTCCAAATTTTCATCCAATTTAATTTTCTCAATCTTTTGGGGGTTATTTTCTATTTCATCCTCTTCCAAGTTTGGCCCTTCTAAAATTCCAAATTAATCAAATACAATATTTATGGTTTCCTCAACTATCAAAGTTCTTTTATTAAATACTCTATAAGATTTTCCAACACTAGAGTATCAAAGAAAAATTTCTTCATCTGATTTTGGATCAAATTTTCCTAAGGTAGATTTTACATTATTATATATGAACACCTTACATCTAAAAATATGCAAATGTGACAAATTAGGTGTTCTCCCCTTAAGAAGCTCATAGGGTATTTTGTTTAATTTTGATATAATGTTCATAATATTCATAACATAACATACAGTGCTAATCGCTTCAGCCCAAAAATATTTAGGAAGTAAATATTCAGCCAATATGACTCTATCGGCTTCAATTAATGTTACGTTATGTATACAAAATTCGTATACCTTCCCTCCTAGACATACAGTTCCATCTGGTCCAAAAAGATCCATATATTAAATCTCCAAAGGTTTACTAGTTCTAAGATCCTTATTGGACTAAAAAGAGGACTTCATCTATTTTTTTAATTGACATGCATCACAAAGGTGAGCCTTAGTAAAGTCTAGTTTTGGTATACCTCTCATAAAATTCTTTTGTGTAACTTTCCTAAGGTTTTTCATGCTAGAGTGGTAGAGTCTCCTATGCCATAAACATAATTCATCATAAATAGTTTTCAAACAAAAAGCATTAGGAGTTTTTAATATAATTTAAATCTAGCATATAAATATTGTTTATCCTTAATCCATGTAAAACATCATTACCATTTAAGCTTAATATGTAGTTAGTGGGAAGAAAATTTACACTGTGCCGTTTATCACAAAGCTAACTAACACTTAAGAAATTATACTTTAAGCCTTCTACAAGTAGTACATTTTCTATGAAAAAAATTTATAAGTTTCCAATCATACCCGATCCTACCACTTTCCTAGTGGTATTATCTCCCAGTGTAACCCTGCCTTCATTCTTGTCTTCCAACATTATAAATTGTGTAGTGTCTCCAGTCATATGCTTTGAGCAACTTCTATCTAGGTACCAAATGCTCTCACGAGGCCTTGTATGAGAGCATGCCTGCAAAACTATGAAACATTAGACTTGTGAACTCAAACAAGTTTGGGTTCACCTTTTGGCAAAATAGAACTAGATGTATGTATGATATATCTAAGTTTATGCATCTTAGGTTTCCACACTAAAAATGTTTTTGTATCCAAGGTACAAGTGTGTGTTATATGTCCAAACATGCCACAAGAATAACATTTTACTCCAGGAAATGGCTTTCTTAAATTTTTATAGTAAATCTTCCTCTTCCTGGTTTTAAAATTTTTAACCTCAAAATAGGATTTGTAAAATCTTCAAGTGTTGGAGGTTTCTTATTTTCCTCTAGAGTTTTCACTTTCAACTTAAGAAATGTGTTTACGTCTTTCATGATATTAATATCATAATTCAAATACTGTTCTTTATTTTCATAGCCATCCTTAAAATCTTTGAATTCTTTTTTAAATTTAGCATAGGATGATTTCAAAATTTTATTTTTCTTATTCAAATCATCAAATTCATCAAGTAAGCTCATGTGGCTATTATCTATCAATGCATGATCTTTTCTAAGAATTTTGTGTTCTCTTTTTAATTCTTGCATTTTTAAATTTAGACTATTATGCATTTTCTTAAGCTTTCTATATGCATCATGAATTTCCTTAGAAACTTCAAACAATTTATTATACGTCAGGTCACATACCTCTTCTTGATCTGACTGATCAAGACTATCAGCCATTATGCACAATTTTATGACTTCTTCCTCCTTTTTTATTTCTAATGAATCTGAAGCTAAGTTTGTCCAAAAAGCTTTTTAAAATATCTTCTTGCCCTTCTTAATATTTGCTCTCTCCTCTAACTTCTCCTTGCTAGGAGTGGCTTTGAGATTAGGTCAATCTAATTTTATATGTCTAAGTTTCCTATATTCATAGAAAATCACATTATTAGAAACCTTAATATTCTCATTAAATTTATCTTTATTCCACTACTGGAGTCTCCTCTACTTCCTTTTAAGAAAGCTCCTGAATTGTCTAGTCTTCAAGGTAATGGCATCCTCATTCTCAGGATGTGACTGATCACTCTCTGATTCCTCCTCTTTAAGTGTTATGTTCTTCTCCGTTCATTGTACTCATGCATCAATCTTTCTTTGACTCACTCCTTGCTCGTAAATAATTAATGATCCAAGAAGATCATCAATAGAGTAAACATTCTAATTTTTAGACTATGTTATAGAAATTATCTTAGACACATAAGCAAAAGGAAAATAACGAAGTATTTTATTCATTAATTCAGTATTCATTAATTTCCTACCTAATACATGCAAAGAAGTGATTATCTGAGTGAAGCTGTTCACACTCTCTAAGTGTTGGCAGAGAACCGTTATCCTTTCACACTTTCCAAGTATCTATAGAGAATCATCAGCTATTCACACTCTCCAAGTATCGGAAGAGAACCTTCATCCTTTCACACCCTCCAAGTGTCAGCAGAGAACCGAATCTTCTTCAAAGATCTTCTCACAAGCAATCTAGAAAGGCAAGAGGAAGAGTAAAAAACATAAATCACATAGAGATCCTTACCTTTGAGTAACCTTGTGAACCCTTCACACTCCACTAGCAAGAAATCTCTCTCAAACACTCTGTCACACTCTCTCCTTCAATTGCCCTTGAAAAATCATGAAGATAAGAAATTTTCATGTCAATTTTAGTGGACCTTTTATATAAAAGACCTAAAAAACCATCTAGAAAACTAAAATTTTCAATTTTTTGCGTACACAATCGTATAGAAAGATCATATTTCATACATATGAACAATTCAAATATTATTGTGTACAAAACCTATAATGAATTGATATGAAATCATTTCATACCTTATCATCATCCAGTACGAACCAAGTTCGTCCAAGACGAACAATATGAAAATTTTCAAAATTCATCTATACGAAAAGGAACCTTAATATTTTGTATATTGGATGGCATACATAAGATGACATCATTGTCTGGTATGATTAGTTAAAAATATTTTTCAAATTTGTTTGAACGAAATGTCAGGACGAAAAGGGACCTCACATTTTTGTACTTTGGAAGGCATGTATGAACTGGGTTTGTATAGTACGATCCATTCTTAGAAAAAATATTTTTGAGCGAGAACAGACCTGTCAATTTTATACTCGTGAAAGCATGTATGAACTGTGTTCATTCCGTACGATCCATATATAAAAAATATATATATTTGAGCAAGAATGAACCCATCAATTTTGTACTCATGAAAGCATGTATGAACTGGGTTTGTATAGTATGATCCTTACATATAAAAATTTTATTTCTATTTGTTTGATTGCTCGTTGGAAAAATAACTGACCAGATCATCACGTATGAACGAATATCGTACAGTACAATAAGTTTAAAAAAAAAGTGAATTTTAAACTTTCCCCTAGTGTGTGTTCTCGGTTACTCAAACTCTAAACTAATCTTGATTTGAAGTCTTCAACAATCCAGAGTATTGGGAGAAACTGCTAGAGAGAGAAACTGCCGGGATTTCAAACATTTCAATTCCCGGTTTTTCTGGAAACTTCATCATCGGAGATAGGCGGTGATGGGTGATGGACGTCGACCTCCTGTCGATGCACTTATGTCAATGGAAGGATCAGATGGACGAATCAAGGGCAAGGAGTATCAGCATTGGTTGTTTCAACGATCAGAAGCAGATAAGTCGAGGATGGAGGATGGCCATCGACCTCCTGTCGACGCATTTATGTCAAAGGAAGGATCAAACGGAAGTATCAAGAACAAGGAGGATCAACAATGGTTGTTTCAGCAATCAGGAGCAAATAAGGTACAATCTCGAATCACTACAAAGCCTCTCATTATCAAAGAGGTAAGCAAAATTCCTATGAAGAAGATTGTGGAATATGTGGAAGGTAAGGGCAAAAGCATTTTGGATAATTCAGATAGTATTACTCCATTATTTGAAAAATCACGATCAAGTATGAAATAGGTGTCGGAAGCTTCCTTATCTGAATTTAAGATTTTTGTTAACAATTTTGGATGTTCAAATGCAATCTCTGTCCCTTGGCCAGCGATAAATGCAAACATTTTGGTAAATGTTAATAATAAATCTCATTCTATGGAAAAGCTGTCTTCTGTTCCTTGTTCTAATTTTCCAGTAAATCAGCCTGTAATTGGTGGAACTGGTTTATGGGATGCTAAAGTTAAGAATTCTGAAGGAGTTATATTAAATGCTGTTAATCCATGGAAGAAGACACAACACATAAAGTTAAATTATGACATGGATTCGACTCCCGTTACTGATGACGGGATTACAGTGATTATAATTCTGAATCAGAAAAAGTTAATTCTCAAGTTCTTAAAAATTCTCTGGTTATCAAAGTATTGGGTAATAATATCCCTTTTCCAGTTTGCTGCAGAGAACTAAGGAAACAATGGGCTAAATTTGGTAATTTCCATCTCACAAGTTTGGGGCTTGACTGGATTCTATGTTCCTTTTCAAAATCGGAAGCCGTTGAAGAAGTCTTAGAAGGAGGTCCTTGGTTCATAAGAGGAAATATAATTGGACTATATAAATGGTCGCCCAACATTTCACCCAAATCCCTTAAAGGACTTACTGCTCCGATATGGATTCAATTTCCATGTTTACCATTACACTGCTAGGATGACCAGAACATCTGTCGGATAGCTTCCAGGATAGGAATTCCTATTTATCTAGATGGGAATTCTTTTAAATGGGGTAAAAGGGAATATGCCCGGGTATGTGTTTGTATAGATCTAGACAAAAAAGTTCCTAAAGGAATTTGGATAGAGGGACTACATGGTAGATCATTTCAAAAGGTAGAAAATGAGAAGATCTCTTCTCTTTGCTACCATTGTGGAAAACTAGGCCATTTAAGGAACAACTGTTCTTTGATCAATAATGCTTCTTCCAGATTAGTAGCTGCAGTATCTAAATTTAATGGGAAGAGAACAGATCAAGAAGGAGATAATTCCATGGATCAGGATGAATTAGGACCTTGGATACAGGTCAAATTCAAGAGGAATAGAGCTGCCAGGACAAATTTTTTTAAGCAGAAATTTGATACTCAAAATGTACAACCTCAAACAAAATACATACCAAAAACTGCTAAGATTACTGAAACATATGCAATTCCAATTTCTGTTTTTAGAATCATTCAATAAATCCATTGGTTTGAAGGAGAACAAAAGCACTGAAATTTTGTTGAAAAACAGTTTCAGTATCCTGGAAGAAGACTTGCAGAACACTGATCTTGATGAGCCCAGAGATAAAGGCAGCAATGCAGAAATAATTAAAACAAATCTTCTTATTGAAAATGAGAGGGATGCTTCAAATTCTAAGGCTGTTTTGACTACATATGGAGATGAAATAGTTGAAGAATTAAATAGAAATGTACAGCTTGCAAAAGACAATATTCAAGTTGAATTCCTGGAGAAGAATGATTCTCATTCAAATGACAATAACGGGATTAGTTGCTTGTGAACTTTGGTAAATCTTGAGGGATTACCAGCGAACTCAAGTATTCCCTTTCATAAATCAGATTTTAAACTACAAAAAGAGCTGAAATCCTTGGGAAAGGATAAAATTATTTCTCATGGGAGAAAAGGAGGAGGTCTAGTTAAAGGTAGGATAGGGAGCAATCCCGGTTCTTATCAAAAATGACTTCAATAACTTTTTGGAACTGTAGGGGGGCTAGGAAAAAAAGAAGCCTCCCATTACTTGAAGGAATGCATTAAGGAGAATGATTTAATTGGGCTCTCTGAAACAAATATATCTTCCGTTGATAGAAAGGATTGTGATAGGTTCATTGGCAATTTTTGGGATTTTTATATTATCCCTGCAGAAGGACTCTCAGGAGGTCTTATGGTTTGTTGGAGGAAAGATCTGGCTTCCTTTTAAATTTTGGTGACTTCTTCTCAAGCTATTTTGGGAGAACTAAATATCTTCAATAAAGGTGTTTGGATCATTGCTTCTATCTATGGGAGTAATGATTTATACAAGAGAAGGAGCCTTTGGAAAACTCTTGAAGAAAATTCAAATTCAGATTTGCCCATTATCATAGGAGGAGATTTCAATTGTCTCCTATCTCAAGAAGACAAAAAAGGAAGAAAAAAAATCAAATTTTCTCAGGGGGATCAAGATATGAGAAATTTTATTAGCTCTTGTGATCTACATGATTTAAAATTCATTTGACCAAGGTTTGCTTGGTGTAATAACAAGTCACGAGGAGCATGGATCATGGAAAGATTAGATAGATGCATTTTGAATTCGATAGCTTTACAAACAATTCAAAATCCGGTTATTAAACACCTTCCAAGATTAGCATCTGATCATTGCCCCATTTTATTAAAACTGATGATTCCAGTAATTCGAAAAAATAGAATGTTAAGATATGAAGAAGTATGGTCTTCATATGCAGCATCAACTGGATTCGTTAACAACTCTTGGAAGAAGAATATGAATGGAGATACAGTTAATGCTTTAAATAAGAAATTCAAAAGAGTGTTGAAAGCTCTTTTCTGCTGGAGTAAATCCAAGCACAAGGATTTGAAGTTATTAAAGGAAAATCTTTTGAAATTTCTTTTGGAAATGCAACTAGAAGAAGCTGGGGTTGGAGGTCTATCCAATTGCAAGTTACAGCTGCTGAAATCTAAAATTCATGAGTTGAATATTACTCTCTCTCGTCATAACACATGGTGGAGGCAAAGAGAAAACACAAAATGGTTGACAGAAGGTGATTCAAACTCCAAATTTTTTCACATTTATGCATCTGTGAGACGGAACTATAACTGGATTTAGCAGATTAAGGATAAAAATGGGAATGTTACTGAAGACCAAAAGCAAATTGAAAACATCTTTTATGACTTTTTCAAAGACAAATGAGAAGAGAAGGATTGCTTGTTGTCAGGTTGGCCTACTCCTTTCAATGTTTTGAATGATGAAGATAAAAAAATTATGGCTGAAGATTTCAGAAAAGAAGAATTAGAAGAAGTGGCTAAACATCTTGATTCCAACATATCTCCAGGTTTAGATGGCATTTCCAACTCTTTCATTAGAAAATTCTGGTTAATCATTAAAGAAGATGTTTGGAAGGCTATTTGCTCTTTTTTTTAACAAGGCATTATGAGTCCGAGTTGGAAAGAAACTTTGGTAGTCCTCATACCAAAAACAGAAAATCCAAAATTGCCTTCCAACTTTAGACCTATTAGTCTATGTTTAACTATTTATAAGTTAGTAGCTAAGATGCTATTAAACAAGATGATTTGTCTCATTCCTAAACTTATTTCTAAAGACCAATCAGCTTTTATTAAAGGTAGATCGGGTTCAGAACATATTTTATTAGCCCAAGAAGTTTGTAATAAATTTAGATTTTCAAAATCTAAAAAAGGACTCATGGCTATTAAAATTGACATGGAGCAAGTCTATGACAGTATGGGGTGGATAACTCTTATCAAGTCTTGAAGAATTTGGGATTTCTGGATAAGTTTTCAAATTATCTCATTCAATGTGTTACTGGTTCTAATTTTTCCATAATTATTAACAGTAACAATTCTGGTTGGATCAAGGAAAAAAGGGGATTTAGGCAAGGTCGCCCCCTATCTCCATTTCTTTTCATCTTATGTTCTCAACTTCTATCTAATGAGCTTATGCAAAATGGGAAGGAATTGGGCATCAAAGTTACTCCCAATGCTGAAAAAATTTCCCTTCTTTTGTATGTGGATGACATTATCTTGTTTTTAGAAGCCAATAGGAGAAAGGTCAAGATAGCTAAGAAGATTTTGAAACATTAATGTAACTGGACTGGGCAAAAGATTAATGTTTAGAAATCTTCCATTTTATTTTGGAATTCGGTTTATAAAAAGAGAGGTAGGAGATTGGCAAAAATTCTGGATTTCAAGGTAGTGAAACATATTAAATACCTTGGTATGAATATAGAATTGAGGAGGTCTTCTCGGATAGACTTCTTTCATCTGTTGTACAAAGCAAACAAACATTTAAATGTATGGGGTAACCGTTACATCTCTTTATCTGGGAAGATACAACTTCTCAAATCAATTTTATCTACATTTCCTGTATATCACATTACTCATTCTTTAGTACCCTTGGGAGTACTAAAGGAATTGGATAGGATGAGTATAGATTTTTTGTGGAATAAATATGATGGTAGTAAAGGGTTACACTATGTTTCATGGGATGTTCTTTGCATACCTATTAAAATGGAAGGACAAGGTATTCAATCTATGGAATACAAAGCAGGTCCACTTCGGGCAAAATTTGCATGGATGCTGATATCAGGTTCTAATTCTACTCTCTACAGAATTCTGAAGATTAAGTATGGAAATCAGCTTTGGGATTTTCATATTAAATAGTAAAGCTCTCCTACAATCAGAATTATTTTCCAAGGATATAAGGCTCTTAAAAATATTTTGAGATGGAAGGTTTCTAAAGGAAAAAATATTAACATATTACAAGATGTTTGGATTTTTGATAAATCCATATCGAGATGGCCTACCTTTGTCACTAACATAGACTCGATTAATCAAAATCTGGATTTCATTATAAATAAAGGTGAATGGGATGAAGATAAATTAAAGCTACTCTTTGGTCCTGACTTGATTGAGATCATTAATAAGGTTCCTATTTATTCTGAATCAAATAAAGATCAGTTGGAACTTAAATATAAAATTTCAGGGAAATCACTCTCATTCATAATATCTATGGAAACTAAATTGAACAGATGTGAAGATCCAAATTGGATATGGAGGAAAAAGCTTAAGCTTAGACCATGTGTAAATTCTGGTGGAGACTTGGCATTAATGAACTTCCTACAAAAGCTTTTTTGAAATACAGGAAACTGTCCAGTAATGATGAATGACCGAGAGGATGCAATTCTATAGAAAATGAATGCCATATCATGCTGAACTATCAAAAGGTGTTAAAAATTCTCAATATGATTAAGAGCTGGGGATTCACTATTCCTATTTCAATTCTTTTCAGGATTGTTATTTAGCTTTGAGAGTAATTGCTAACACTAATCCTTTTAGAAGAAATATTTACTGTTCGGCAGTTTTTTTAAATTGGAATAACATGAATATGTTTGATTATGGTGGAAAGGAAGTTAGCTCTTCTTCCATAGCAGCCAATGCAATAAGCATAACTAAAGCATCATTCAAAACAAATTCAGATTACTGGGAAATCAACCAGCTATCACAGTTGTCCTATCATTAGTTTCCTCCTCCTCCAAATAGATTAAATTAAACATTGATGCTTCGGTTAAAAAGAATTATGATGCAGGAATTGGTAGAGTCTTCCGAGATCATTGAGGGAGATTTCTATGTGCATTTGAATCAAAATATACCCATTGGGATTCAGCTTAAATGGAGATGCAAGCAATTTTGTCTATTAAATCTTTCATTTTGGAATGGAGATATGACTACAAAGGAGTTATCATAGAGGATGATAATAAAAATATTATTGATTTTATCCAGAAAATCTTTAATAAGCAGCCTGATAAAGAAGAGGATAAATGCAATTAGGACTTATCTTTTCTTTCGAAATTTAATCAGGTAATTTTCCATTTTGTTCATAGAAATAGCAATAAGTTAGCGGATTTTTGTGCTAACTATGCTTGCTCTTTAGATTTCTTTTGCGATGATCTCTTTAGCAATAAGGTACCTCCTTGTTTTTTTTCTTTACTCAAGGAGGACTGTGATTGTGGAGCAATCACGTAATATGTTGTTTATTACCTTTTTTTTTAATAATATTGCTTTATGCATTCCTTCAAAAAAAAAAAAAAAAACAATCCAGAGTATGATTTTTGTTAAATGTTAGTACACACAAGAGAAAAAATAATTCTTCTAAAATATGTTAGGAGAAATAATAATCAAAATAATTATATTTTGAATCATAAAAAACATACAAGTTAAAAAAAAATATCAATCATGCAACAACTAAGTAGCAACTATCTCAATAAAAGGGACCCGTCCAATTCGTACCTTAGATAACACACGTATGATAATAACATCATACATTATATACCTTTCAGAAAAATTTCAAGAGTGCCTGGACAAAAAGGGACCCATAGAATTCATACCCTGGACGACGTACGTATGATGATGACATCATATGATACGAACCATTCAAAATTTTTTTAGGTTTGTTTGGATGAAAAGGGACCCATATAATTTGTACCCTCGACGGCGTACGTATGATAGTGATATCATACAATACGATCCATACTAAGAAAAATTTTGTACTTTCTATTTGTTTGACTGCTCGAAGGGAAAATTAACTAAACAAATCATCCTGTATGAAAAGACTTTATATAGTATGATCAGTTTAAAAATTGTAGATTTTAGTGTATGTGTGCACATTTACTCAATTATAATTACACTCTCTCAGACTCAATAAAATGAAAAATACAGGCTTCAATTATAATAAACCCTAAATTGATCTAATTCGAAGTATTCAAAAATTTGGAGTATAATTTCATTGAAATGTTAGTACACATAAATAGTAAAATAATTCTTCCAAAATATGTTAGGAGAAATAAAATTCAAAGCAATAATATTTGGAATCATAAAAAATATACAAGTTGCAAGAATATTTATAATCAAGAACTAAGTAGCAACTATCACAACACCTTGGACACATGTCCATCATCCAATGGTAAGGACTGATGGACTAAAGGGTCTCATTCTTCTCATTTAATTTTTAACTCATTCTATAGATCCTTAAAATATGAACTCCCATTTATTTTTTAGTCTAGACACCCTCAACATTTCCCAAGTCCAATCCAGCTAGTCAAAGATGCGAGGAACAAGCTTCCGGCATATTCTTCCTTAAAGTTTGTCTAACCCGTCTAGTTTGTGATCAAGATATTGCTAGCCCTTGATTCCTTCTAGAAGATTATTCATGGAAAATCTACAACCTCAACAAAGCCATTAAATATAAAAAACCTTCCATCTAATCATGATAAATCCTTAACCCTAGCACCTAGATCTATGATTTAATATATTTCATGTTTAATGTATTTTTAAACATTAAATTAATCTTCATTCTCATCTTTATTCAAATTTTATAATTTTTCAAAGTTTCATGCCATTTAATCTACCAAGGTGATGTTTAGAAAGCTTTCTTAATATAGATTTTTTGTCATCCTTGGGTAGAAGATGAAATCACAATCATCTTTTTCTTTTATTTTGATTAAACAGTTGTGATTTCTCTCCAAATCATGCAGAGTTATATTGTACGATCTCCAAATCGTATAGTAAGATCACATGTATGATTCCCACTAAAAAAATGTGTAAAAAATTGTATTGTATGATTTTTTATTATACTGCATGATATGAATTGTCCAGTACAATTCTTAAATAATTCTAGCTCAGAGCACATGTGAAAATATCATATTGTATGATTTTGGTTATTAATGTACAATCTGGATCGTCCAATATGATCTTAGATTGGCCATAATGAGCCTTAATTCAAAAAAATTAATGAAACTTTCAAAAATCATCAAAAACTCATTTCATGTCTAAATTTTATGTTCTTGGGCACGTTGGAACCGTCTCAAGCTTAAATTTATTTTAAAATGAATTTCATTAAATTTAAACAAATAAACTATTAGATATTACTATTTTATGGAAATTTGAATTTCCTTGATAACTTTTAATCTAGTGATCCTATTGTGCTCAAATTTGGGAATAGTATACTTGAGGATGTTCCTCACATCCCTCAATTTTTTGAGCCCTTAGTAATGATTGTATTTTAGCAAATCAATTTTCTGAATTTCTAGGTATGATATTGAACTAAAACTTTAAAAATTCATTTCTTTTAAAGCATATAGAATTTGGATTTGAAAATTTTATGGTATGGACATTTTACTGTAAGGGTTAGATACACCTAATTTTAGACCTATTCAAATACTAGTATCACTTAAGGATAAAAAAATAAGGATCAAGGTCTAGGAAATTAAGAAAATTATAAGAATTAAAACTTGTACCCCATAGCGGTGAAATTTAAAACACTTAAACATAGTGATCTTAAAATCATTAAATCAAAATTTTAATTAACTTAAAATTAATCCCTAAAATAAGCCTAAATTTTTTTTAAATCCATAATAATTTTATTTTGAAACTCACTATTGAGCTCAATCTGACTCATAAATTAGGCATAATTTGATTTTAAAGAAAAATCAACTTTTATTTAAATTAATTAATTAAAAATAATTAAATTTTTTTAAAAATTCTCAAACATTTAAGAACACTCCATTAGTTCATTCCTGACTCTTGGAAGTGATTTCAGGAAGTTTGGAATAAGTTTGGATTAAAATCACAAAAAGCCTCTCAATTAAGTAATTTAAAATTTTAATTAATTAACCAAACTTTGAAAAATCATAAGTAATTCCAAAAAAGTCCAAATTAATCAAACTCAAAGCCATTAAACTTCATTTAAGGTTTATGAATTTCTAAAAATATTAAACCATCAAAATTCAGTCAAAGTCAAAAAGTCAACTCTTTGGTCAAATGTATTTAAAAATAAGTTAAAACTTATGAAATTCATAACTTAATGTTAAAAATTCCAAATCCAAAAAAATTACTTTAATTTAATAATTTAATTTTTGACCCCATAATTAATATATTTAAATAATTCAAATACTTATAAAAATTCAATAATTAATTAAAATTTAAAACAACTTTAACTTGACTAATAAAATCAATTAAGCAAGCATTAATACACAAGCAACACTCCAAATATGAGGTTTTTAGGATGGACTAACTTGAGTTGCTGACCTAAGTGTCCTAAAGAGGCCTAGTTCCTAGTGCCCGCTATGATAATGCATAAAAGGATTCAATAAAATGTAAAACCTTAAAATTAAGTGACTATTAATTATTTAAATAAATTAAATATTTAATTCAATAACATCAACCTAGTTTATAGGCTAGACTATCTTGAGCTGTGGGGTTATGTGTCCTAAGGAGGCTTAGTTCCTCGAGCCCATTATGAGAACTCGACAAATCGGTTTATAGAAATTTTAAATTAACTTAATTCTTAAAATGTGCAATCAACTAAATTAAAAAAAATAATTAATCCCCTTAACTTCCAACTAATTAATTCATTTAATTCATGCAAGTTACTATTGGGTAACCCGGGCCTATGAGGCTAGTAACTTAGCCCAAAGGAAGGTGAAATAAATTTCACGACCCTAGTGTAAACAAATGTGATAATCATTTAAAAAATGTCCTAAAATTGATTTTAAAACACTAATACTTAAACTCAAATTCAAAATCCCTTTAATCCTTCAATAAATCAAAGTATTAGATAATTTTAACAAACTACCAATTTAAGATATATCCAAACCACACAGCCTAACGCACATACTGTAGATAGTTAGTTAAGATAACTGAATCTAGATTTAGGCTAGGCCAATATTTAGTTTTTTGCTATTGTGTGCCGAGTTATTCATTACTTTTACTGCATGTTAGTTGAAAATTGATTAATTGAGTGTACATATAATTGTGCAATTTGTAAATTGATTTGAGGGGTGTTAGATTACCCTTACATTAGGAATGATTTGGATACTCATAGAGTTTTCTATAGGTGGTCACACTCGTAGAGGGCTACAAATCAAGGTGGGAAATTTAGAAGATTCTAAATAAACATGTTTTGTGAAGGTGCTAAAAAATTCAAAAGCCCCCCCTTAAAATTAAAAGAGCGTAGCCAAGTGTGATTTACTTTAATGTAATATATATATATATATATATATATATATATATATATATATATATATATATATATATATATATATATATATATATATATATATATATATATATATATATATATATATATATGTATATATATATATATGTTGACCTCCATAAAGCAGCCAAAAGAAATCATAATATAAGAAAAAAATTGCTCAAATCTTTACCTATAGTTGCATCTACAGTGGCCCATACCCATATCTCTACCAAAATCCATCCATCAGTCTATAAATGGTGCCGAAAATGTCGTATCATGCATGTTTCTCCTTGACAGAGTCTTCATTCATGTTATTATAAATGGAGTGAAGCTCTCATTCAGGTTCTTACATGCTCAACTCCACCTCTCGAGCTCCTCCCACAAACCAGTCGAGCATCTCTTCCTACTCTTAGACTCCTCGCAAGCCACTGAATCCATACCCAACCCTTCCTCTACCGTAACCCATGACTCATCTCCATCTACTACAACCTTCTATTGTCCTCGATCTCCCACTCAGGCCGTGACTCCATAAGCCCCATTCGAACCTTCCCATCCTGTCAACCCCACCTCTCTTGCCCGAATCCTTTTTAGCCAAACCCCATAGAATCCCTAATCTATTCGCAAGAAACTAGAGTAAGAGAGAAAGAGGGAGAGAGAGAGAGAGAGAGAGAGAGAGAGAGAGAGAGAGAGAGAGAGAGAGAGAGAGAGAGAGAGGGAGCCTCTCCTACCTGGCCAAACTCCCTGTACCGACCTCCTACATCTCATCCCATCACCATTCCTATTTAGAAGCTGACCCCTATAAGCCCTAGCCGAGGCCTTCTGTAGCAGACCCATGACCTCCTTCTCTATGATCTCCACACAAAACCAAGAAGAACTACCCAGTGCCTATATCCCTCCGATCTCCCTTCTCTACTCCATACCTGAGATTCATCTCCTGAAGCCATCCCCTTTACCGATCCCGAGAGCCTACACTCTTCCTCATTTATTTTACTAAGCTGCTAATAGTAAGGATATTAATATAATATTACTTATAATCATTTTTGGTGTTTTTATTATTTATCTTAGTATTATTATTAAGATTATTATCAATTAATGATATTATTATTAGCATTTTCATTAACCATCAGTTATTATTATTAACTATTAGTTACTAATATTTATAATATTATTAATATATGTGTATATGTATATATATATATATATATATATATATATATATATATATATATATATATATATATATATATATATATATATATATATATATATATATATATATATATATTATTTTTATTATTGTTAAAAAAGGGGTCTCAAAAGAAGAAAGAAAAATATTAAAAAAGAGAAAAAAAATGTTATCTCGGTTTTTGTGCCCACCACCTCACCGAAATGAAAAGGTATAATCTCTCAAAACCCTAAAACTTTGAGAACCCGCTTTTTATGCTAGCAATGTGACAAAATGACCACACATACTAGTTTTTCTTAGCATGGTGGGAGGAAGTTCGTCGCGGTGTTCTCAACTAATTTGGTGATCACCTAAAATCACTTTTTTGGCATTCGTTACACATCAGAAAGCTGTCTTTACATGCTTTTCTTTTGTGTGGTGGGATGGGAACCCTGTGTAGTGCCTACAGTGAGATAGGGATATTCATAAGTATATGCTCACGGGGAAAAACCTGCTTCTCTATTACAACAGGTTTCGAAGACCCATACATGCCTTTCTCTAGCATGGTGGGGTTGAAGATTTCACATCCATGGTGTCCTTGTATGAGGGTACCCACCATACATGCTTTTCTCTAGCATGGCGGAAGGCCCAATTTTCTATAATTTTTCCCTAAATGGGGGAGATGTCGTCGGGAGGCTGTCAAAATTTTGGGTGAACTTAAGATTATACTTGGACCTGATTTGAACCAAATGGACCCAAATAAACTTAAACTTAAGTGAATTGGAACAATATGATAGAACTTAACTGAACTCAAAAAGAATAAATGCAAAGATCTTTTACTTGAGATTATTGTTTAAGATAACTATAAGGAACTTGAACTCACACTTGAACTTGAACTGAATATGAATTAAGGCTCGACAATAAGAGACTCAAACTCAAACAAAAAACTTGCAAAATTTTGAATAATAGAGGACTTGCCTATCGGATGACAATGAAGAAGTCTCATTTTGGGCTTGGTTTTAAGCTCAAATCAAAATCGGACTTTGATTTAATGATCTAAATCTTAACCTAAACTAAAGTCTAATGTTTCGAAGTGAAAGTCATAAATCATAAAAATGATGAAATTAAAGATAAGTAAGTGAATGAAGAATAAGTTTTTAAGAGATATATAAGCAAGGAATGATGAGGCAGAGTTATCTCAAATTGTTTAAGAAAATCAATCTACATGCAACAATAAAATAAATAAGGTAGTAATATATTTACAATCAGTGGCATTAGGTCTCCTACAAACACACCAATTTACCCGACATGCTAGACTTTTGTAAGAATTTAGAAACCAGCAGGTAATGGAAGTTAAAAAGTGTATACCATTGATGGTAATTAAATATCAATAATGTGAGTTCGCCATACATGCCACAAATTGTTTCCAAGGAGGACGAAAAGATTGTAATGTTTGCTATAACTCACACACAAGTAAGAGAGTTGCAAAGTGAGTAAACATGATAAACTATGATAGCGACTATGTCATCAGCATCAACTCGGCGTCCAGGAAATGTATCAATAAAAGGGTTTAAAAGTATAGTGAGCGTGATGAATTGATTATCAAGATTTATTAAACAAGCTTCAAATAAATATAATTCACAAAGTGATCAACGTCATTCGATCACCCGTGAGCGACGAAAGAATTCAACGTATAATGAACTGATGATGAAGATGTATTCACAAGGTCTGAAGCAAACATCACCTTTGTACAATTAATACCACTTGATTGGAAGTGAGTACACTAGCTCACAACAAGCAGAAGTAGATGGGTAAATATATAAGAGAATTGTAGCTGATACGAGGGCCTACAATCTGCCTTATAAGACCCATAAAACACCTAATATGTTGACCACAAGTAAAAATCAAATGGAGAATGTAATGATGTGATATTGAGGATTCATCACATTGACTATAATGTAAACAATAGTAGAATATATGATGGCTGGCTCATGGACAACAATAACTAAGATGCAATAAGTGCAGTAGTTCCCCACTCTCTAATAGTAGCATTCATGTGAATGCACTTACCTTCTTGTGATCAATGATATGGGGGTCTCAATCAGCATGAAAGAATTTTCAAGCAAATAAGAGAATGCGACTGCCGGTATGTGATTGTGAACATAAATCAACGGAGCATTTGTGATGGAGAGACTAATGAAAAACATACACATGGAAAGATGGATACTTCCAAGGAATGGCCAAAGATTGAATGAAAGATATTCAATAAATGGCAGATGCTTATGTCATTAGTAACGCTATAATATAAACATGTACATCTAATTCTGTGAGTAGTGGAATGAATTCAAAGCATATACAGCAACGTCATTCATAACAAATGCTGAAAGATGTCATGCCAGATATGATGGTTATTTATGAATACAAATATACACATCAAACTACTCATGAATGGTGATGAGGGAGATCTAATGAATGCTACATCACCTTAACGGTCAATCACTGGTCAGTATTAAGTAACTACATTAATTTGTTAAGAGCAAAGGCTGATGATACTACATCAAATGCAAACCCCTATGATCAAAAGTAGGAGATTAGTTAGTGTACTATATTCTACCTGCATAAATCATACATGTAGTGCACAACAATCTACCTATATAAAGCAGAAAAAATTCTAATCAAAACTTTCTACAAAATTCCACCAAATTCACGACATCTACATAAGTAGACAGAATGCATTTATAAATATTACAAAATACCCTCGCATATGCACCATAGTTTGTATACACAAAGGTATACAAGGGGTAAATACAATCACAAAACTTGTATGAGCCCCGATGAGCATGTTATTGGTACACACGTGACATCTAGGAATGTCACGTAGGTCAATAAATTCAAACCTGGTCCTCCTAAGTAATAGGAATCGATAAGGTTCAATAAATAAGTATAAAATGCCCCCAAAACCCGCAAAGGACCCGATGAGCATGTTATGAGAGATGTATAGATTGTTAAACCTATACATCTTCCATATAAAAAAATAAAAGTAAAATAAAAATACCCAAATCATATTTTGAAATTGAAAAAGGCATTATATGGATTGAAACAGGCACCTAGAGCTTAGTATGAGAGGTTAAGCACTTTCCTACTTGAGAGATCTTTTAAAAAAGGAAGTGTGGATACCACTCTATCTTTAAAGAAATTTGGATATGATATTCTCATTGTTCAAATTTATGTTAATGATATCATTTTTAGATCTATAATTAAAAATTTTTGTAATGATTTTTCTAAAAGAATGAGTAGTGAATTTGAGATGAGTCTAATGGGAGATCTAAATTTTAGGTTTTAACATTAAGCAAATTAAGGAGGGAATATTTCTTAGTCAGTCAAAGTATGTTAAGGTCATCCTCAAGATGCGTGAAATCAATAATGCTAAACTAGTTAGTACACATATCAGTTCCTCAGTTCAGTTTGATAAGGACCCAAAGGGAAAATCTATTGATCAAAAGAAATTTAGAAGAATTATTAGTGTTGCGGATCTATGGTTTACGATTCTGATGATAGCAAACATTCCTTATTTCTCTACGATTGCCTTATGTGCTAATGTTTCAGTTCCACACGATCAAACTGCAATTTGGAACGAGCTCATGATTGGGTAGACTAGGTCTGTGTCAGTTTGTAATCTTTTTTCCTTTCTTGAGTCTGTTGTATTTGGTGTGACATCTGATGATTTGTAACTTGGAAGATTTTCTGTTGTGCCCAAAAAGATTTCTATTTTTGGTAACATCGTTCGGGATGATATTTATATCGTCCTGGACGATCTGACAAAAGTAGAAACCCTAATTAGGGCATCCTCATTAAAGAAGCCATCTTTTTGCAAAATACATCGTCCTGGACGATTTTGTATCGGCCAGAACGATCGGCTCAATTCAGCAAGAATCTGCCGCCATATCTACTTAGGAAAATCTTATTTTTGGATATCGTCCTGGTATATCGGCCTGGACTATAAAATATCATCCTGGCCGATCCAGAGTAATTTTTTCAACATTTTTTAGGCACTTTTAGAAAGCAATTAATGGGGATTTCGTCCAGGCCGATCGCAAGATCGTCCAGGACGATTAGACATCATCCAACTTCATTTCAGGGTGATATTCAGGACGATTTTCCTCATATTTGAACTAATCGGCCAGGAAGATATGCCTTTCGTCCTGGACGATAATGTCGGCAACTTGCATTAATGAGCTTGTTTTTAGATCTTCTATTTAAGCTATGACAAGGCACTTTGTAAGTGTCTTTGGCAGCCGTTGTGGGGGAAACTTGAAGAGAGAGCTTGAAAGGGAGAGTGGAAAGGGTGGAGTTTGAGAGGGAGAAGATCCTGTGAGGGGGAGGAACTCAAGGGAGTGTGGTGGGGGATCCACACGGTTGCTCCGTCGAACTCGCACCTTAGTACCATCGGATTCAAGGCTTGTCTCGAGGTAAGTTCACCAAAGAAGAAGATCTCTTTGGTGTTAAAGGACCCGGCGACTCCGCCGCACCGGGGAAGGTGGAAGTGATTTTGTAAGGGCTTCTTCGCCTAGCTGTGGGGGCTAAAGGAGAGACACTTTGTAGAGCAATACTTGGAGGGTGCCTCCAAGGAGTGGACGTAGGTCAAGGTTTGACCAAACCACTATAAATCTGGTGTGTTCTTTTCTTATTATCGCCTCCGCATTTATTTTTCTTCCGCACTTTGTTTGTGGAGATTTTGGTTGTAGTTTTATCTTTGGTTTTAAAGTTTTCCAAATCACCTCTCACTTTTAATTAGCTTTGGGCTAGTACTATAGGACTTAACATCCCTAACGAACTTTCAAGTGGTATCAGAGCATGTTTTCATAAAATAAGTATTTAAAAGCTTTTGAATTTCGATCCTTGGCAAATCATACTATTACGGAAGGTTATTCAATCACCAGACCTCCTTTATTTGAAAATATTTCATTTGATTTTTGGAAAACTCGCGTTTCTATTTTCTTGTAATTGATAGATTTTCGTATGTGGCATATGATTTTAAATGGTTATTCTTCACCGTCACAAGTTTTAGATGGAATTAAAATCGATATTTCTTTTAATTAATGGAGTAAGGAAGAACAAGTAAATGCTCAATTGAATGCAAAATCTTTAAATTGCTTTTTCTGTGCTTTAAATTCTGAATATTTTATGTTAGTATCCACATGCACTACTGGTAAGGAAGTTTGGGAAAAATTGCACACCATATACGAAGGCATTAGTGAAATCAAGCAATCCAAGTTGAATTTGTTAATGCATGATTTTGAATTATTTTCCATGAAATCTTTTGAAATGATCTCAGACATGTATATCAGATTCATTCAAATTGTAAACTCATTACATGCTTTAGGAAAAGATTTTTCAAATTTTGAAAAAGTCAATAAAATTCTTCATTGTTTACTTGAAAATTTTGATGCTAAAGTAATTTCTATTTGTAAATCAAAAGATTTGAATGATTATTTTATTGATAATTTGATTGTCTCACTCATTACCTATGAGCAAAGTTTGGGTCAAAGACTTTTGGTTGCAGGTGAAACTATTATTCTAAAAGCTGAAGATACAGAAAGAGATAGCCTAGTTGGTGACAAAGGCAATGATGTGTCAAGCAAATCACAAAGCTCACCAAAGCATAAGCAAAAGTGGAAAAAAGGTAAAAATGGTAAGGATGTTCATATTCCTTTTGACGTTATTTTCTTTCGATGTAGAAAACCTGGACATATGAAAAATTAGTGCCCTAATTTAAAAATTCTTCCTACGAAAGAAAAGGGCAAGGCGAAACAAACTTTGAACTGGAGAAATAATGAAAGGCAAAAAATCTCATGGGTAGATCTGGTCTCTGAAGCATCGGACCAGGAAAGAGATAATGGTTAAGAGCCTTTCGTGTTTTTATGTTTTTCCTTTTTTTTTGTGTTTTTTTTATTCTTTGAAATTTTTGTTTTCGTGAAAGTTTTTTTTAAATCAACACACACTTCACTTTTCTAAAAATGAAAATTCTACTTCTTATTTTTTCTTGAAATCATTGGTAAGTTGTCTTTGACTTCTCTAAAACAGTCAGAGGAAGGGAACTCATGATTTTGTTTCTCTTTCTCTCTTCTTAAAGAGGTTATTTTACTTTTTATTCAAAATCTTCATCATATTTTAAATTGGATTTTGAAACTTATTTTTTTTCTCCCAACATTTTTTCTATCGCATAGAAATCTTTTGCAAGATTGTTGAATCCACCATAAAATTTTCATAATCAAGTTGTTCGTGTTGTCAATAATCTGGGTTACTTTGGTTTTGAAAATATAAGAAAGAAAGCTTATTTTTTGAAAATAATTAAAAAAAAAGTGGCCAATGATGCCAAACCAAAAGATGCACAATGACGCCAAATTAAAAAAAAAATACACAAAGTGTATTAAAATCAAAAGATGCTCCAAGAGCCATTCAAGTGATAAAGGGCATAAAATGAGCCTACAATCTTTTTTTTTTCTTATACTACTAAAAACTTAAGAAAATCCTTGATATGTTCGAAACTTGTGCTTGAAAATTTTGGTTTCTGATTTAGAAATTCGTGCATTGATCTTCTATTAGATATGTTTTATGGAAGGAGTTTTGAAAAATTAATGTTTCTTTTTCCCGTTTATTCCTTGATTTAGATATTGGATTAAAAAGTTTTTGAGCCTTTAAAAGAACGAGTTTGGATTATCAAATTATGAATTTCTAACCTTTTCTGGGCTATGCGTTGTCAATCCAATTCTACTAAGTTTTTGATTAAAACCAAGAGGTAACTTTCTCATTTTAAGATTATTTGTTTTTTCACTAGATCAGGGAATGTTTTTATCTCCTGTTCATTTTGTTTTTTGTTTGTGCGTCCTCTCTTTTTGATAATGTCAAAGGGGGAGAACGCATTATTAAATTTTTGTACTGTTATCGTGTTTTGTATCTTATTTTCAAAAAATTAAGAACAACAAAAATATTTTTGTCTCCCCTATTTTTTAAAAGAGTTATTCTAGTGAGGGGGAGATTAGGAGAAATTATTCTTTTTGAAAATTCAAATTGAATTGTTTGCCATCTTTAAAAAGGGGGAGATTGTTGCGGATCTATGGTTAATAATTTTCATGATAGCAAACATTCCTTATTTATCTACGATTGCCTTATGTGCTAATGTTTCAGGTCCACACGATTAGACTGCAATTTGGAACGAGCTCAGGATTGGGTAGACTAGGTCTGTGTCAGTTTATAATCTTTTTTTCTTTCTTGAGTCTGTTGTATTGGTGTGGCATCTGATGATTTGTAACTTGGAAGATTTTCTGTTGTGCCCAAAAAAATTTCTATTTTTGGTAACATCGTCCGGGACAATATTTATATCATCTTGGACGATCTCACAAAAGTAGAAATTGTAATTAGGGCATCCTCATTAAAGCAGCCGTCTTTTTGCAAAATACATCGTCTTGGACGATTTTGTATCTACCAGGACGATCGGCTCAATTCAGCAAGAATCTACCTCCATATCTACTTAGGAAAATCTTTTTTTTGGATATCGTCCTGGTATATCGTCCTGGACTATAAAATATTGTCCTGGCCGACCCAGAGCAATTTTTCAAAAATTTCTCAGGCAGTTTTGGAAAGCAATTAATGGGGATTTCATCTAGGCCGATCGCAAGGTCGTCCAGGATGATTAGACATCATCCAGCTTCATTTCAGGGTGATATTCAGGATGATTTTCCTCCTATTTGAAATAATCGGCCAGGACGATATGCCTATCATCCTGGATGATAATGTCGGCAACTTGCATTAATGAGCTCGTTTTTAGCTCTTCTATTTAAGCTATGACAAGGCACTTTGTAAGTGTCTTTGGCAGCCATTGTAGCTTCGTTCTTATGGGGGAAACTTGAAGAGAGAGCTTGAAAGGGTGAGAGGAAAGGGTGGAGTTTGTGAGGGAGAAGATCCTGTGAGGGGGAGGAACTCAAGGGAGTGTGGTGGGGGATCCACACGGTTGCTCCGGCGAACTCGCACCTTAGTACCATCGGATTCAAGGCTTGTCTCGAGGTAAGTTCACCAAAGAAGAATATCTCTTTGGTGTCAAAGGACCCGGCAACTCCGCCGCACCCCGGAAGGTGGAAGTGATTTTGTAAGGGCTTCTCTGCCTAGCTGTGGGGGCTAAAGGAGAGACACTTCGTAGTGCAATACTTGGAGGGTGCCTCCAAGGAGTGGACGTAGGTCAAGGTTTGACCGAACCACTATAAATTTGGTGTGCTCTTTTCTTATTATCGCATACACATTTATTTTTCTTCCGCACTTTTTTTGTGGTGATTTTGGTTGTAGTTTTATCTTTGGTTTTAAAGTTTTCCAAATCACCTCTCTCTTTTAATTAGCTTTGGGCTAGTTCTACAGGGCTTAACATCCCTAACGAACTTTCAATTAGATCTTTGCTTTATTTTATAGCTAGTAGACCCGACATTTTGTTTAGTGTTTTTGGTATGCTAGATTTCAATCTGATCCTAAAGAATCACATTTAATAAAAGTAAAAAGGATTTTGAGGTATCTTTTGGGAACTCAGAACATAGGGATTTGGTATCCTAAGTTTAGCTCTTTATTTGAAATTATTGGATATTCAAATTTAGACTTTGTAGGTTATAGGGTTTATTGAAAGAGTATATTTAGAACTTCTTAATTTATAAGAAATTTCTTAGTTTCTTGGTCGAGTAGAAAACATAATTTTTTTAGCCCTATTTACTATTGAAGCTGAATACATTACCATAGAATGTTATGTGGCACAAGTTCTTTGGTTGAAATAATAGTTGATTGATTTAAGATTATAATAGAAATAATTCCAATTTATTGTGTTAACACTAGAGCCATTTGCATTTCAAAAAATTCTATTCAATATTTTAGAACCAAATATATAGACAAAAGGCATCATTTCATTAGCGATCATGTATCCAAAGGAGAAATAGAATTGAACCATGTTTCAACTGAAAATCAACTTGTAAATATTTTTAAAAAACCACTAGCTTTTGATACTTTTTGTATATTAAGAATAAGGCTAGGTGTAATCGATCTTAATGTTTAAACAATATCCTATGCAAACTTGATATATTTTTATGTGTCTTTTTTATTTTCTTGATTATTAATGTTTTGTTTTTGTGTGTATTTTTTTTGTTTTTGGTTTTTCCTTCTATGCTTTGTGTGATTTTGACACATACCACTTATCAAAATTTTTGTTTCTGATTGTTCATACTGAATTTTCTAAGTATTATATTCATACTGTACGAAACTATTTTTGTACCATACGAATTTTGTAGCATGTCGATCGTTATTTTGGACTGAATTTTCTTAAAGTTTTTATTTTTCTAAAACATATCATACTGTACGATATTTATATCATCTCAGACAATTTGCATTCATTCGTCGGTAAGCATATAGATGGTTATTTGGGCAGAATCAATTATTATAATTAATCATACATATGAAATTTTATTTCATACATACGAACCATATGCCATTTGATGTGGTGGATGAACCTAACCGTAATTAAAATGATCTTAAATGACTGATCATCTTGGATGAACACATATTCGTCTAAATAATTGTATGATTAAAAATTTTGTACAAAAGGATGCTTCATAACTGTTGACCTCATTATTCGAGGTCAATTTCCCCAGAATTAATCTCTAGTGCCTAGGTCTTCGTAGCCTAGTGTAGACGTCACCCATAGGATTTCCCTTAGGTGGACGCCCACTAACGTAGCACAGACTCAAACTTTTAAGTCAACCTAAATCAATTCGCCTCGACTCAATCAAATTCAAATTGTTATAAATAAGATAAAATTAATATTTTAAAATTATTTCTTTTGTTAAAATTAACTCAAAATGTATATTTTAAATTATCAATTATTTTATAAATAATATTCTAAATCAATTTGAACTATAAACTAACTCTTGATTTCATTTTAAATTATGATTAATCTAAGCCATTAGTTTATTTGAAATAAAATATAATCATATGCAATTAGGGCTTGTCTAACTGAACCCCATCTCTCATTTTCGGAAACTACTCCTTTCCCTCGGCAATTCTCATAACTTCCCACTCTCACACGAACTTTTATTACGTTCGGTGCAAGGACGTAGAGGAACGTCCGGTCAGAGGCAATTTCCCGTCAAAAAACTAGGTATTATTTGATAATAATGAAGAATACTTGTTCTATGAAGACCAATACCGAGTTATACCGAGCTGTACCGAGAAATACCGAGTTGTATTGAGTTTTTCTGGGAAAAACTCGGTACAACTTTGCTATAACTCGGTATTTGCTCGGTAAAGCCCGGTATAACTCGGTATTGGGCCTTCAAATGATGGTATTCTTCGTTATTGTTTGGTATTGCTCGGTATTTGCTCGGTACAACTCATTTTTTGGCAGAAATTTGCCTCCGACATGACGTTCCTCTACGTCTGGTCGGAGGACGTAATAATTGTTCCTCTCACACACTTGTCATTCACACATAGAAAACTACCCAACCCTCTCTGCCACTTATTTCGGATAGAACCGTCACTCTCTTCCTATCTCATTCACAAAAAAAAAAAACAAAATCCACAAGTCTCCCGTTCACAGCAGTTCGCATGAAGTCCCCTTTTTCGATTTTGTAGACCACGCATTCTCCATTTCGGACGAAGATATAATAATTGAGACTTCGTATTATGTATCTAGCAGGCCGAACATTAAGAAGATCATCGTCGTCGCCCTCCTCGTCTTCAGATCCTTCTCCATCATCGCCGGCCTCATCTTGGCTACGCACCAGATCGACGGAGACGAGGTTCACGTGATCTTCTTTGCGGGGCTGGGATCAGTGCTGTTCCTTCCGGGGTTTTATTACACGCGAATTGCGTATTACGCTTACAAAGGGTATAAGGACTTCTCGTTTGACAATATTCTTCCCGTATAGATGGTCTTCTGCGCTCTTTAAGTGGGGCTGCAGGCTGCTCATATGTATAGGTTTTCTCTTCTCTCACTATATTAAATCAATTAGGAAGTGTGTAAATCTGGAATAGTTTTAATTAGTGCACGATGCTTTTATTTTAATTTTTTTAAGTTTATATAGTGAATTCTGATTGGGGAGTTTACATATATGTTTGGTAGAATAAAGAATGTAAGAGTTTATTTATAAGTTGGAAGCAGATTTGTACATTTTTGTTTTATGTGGTGTTTTAGGAAAAGGGAAGTATGTGATAGTTTGAAAAATAAAATGTGTGAGTGATTGAATAGTGAAGTGTAGGAATTGTGAAAATGAAGTATATATATATATATATATATATATATATATATATATATATATATATATATATATATATATATATATATATATATATATATATATATATATATATATATATATATATATTGCAAAGGTTGAAAAGTGTAAAGAATGAAATGGTGTGAAAGGTAGAAAATAAGTATGTATATCAAAAGGTGTTTCATGTGGAAAGTGTATGTATTGAAGAATGAAATATATGAGAAGTAAAAAGTGTGTATGTTTTAAAAGTAAAAGTATATGATTTTCTTTTTTGAAAGTGAATGTGTGATTTGTTGGAAAGTGAAAGTGAAAGGTATAGATTGTGAAAATGGAGTATATGTGTGAAAAGGTATTTTGCTTTGAAAAGGTATTGTGTGAAAAAAGTAAATGAAAATGTAGAAAACCTATAGATGATAAGCATGAACTTTTTCTTTCATTTGCTAAAAGATGTTTGAAATTTTGAAGAGATTTGTTTAGTTATTATAATTATGATTTACATTTTCGACAAAAGTTATTACATGTTGTTGAAAAGTACTTTGAATTGTTAGAAGGAAATGTTGAGAATTTTTTATAGAGTGATAAAGTGTATGACTTTAGGAAAGTGTAAAGCATGATTTTAGGAATAGGAGAAGTGTACAAGTGTGAGAGGTAAAGTATTTGTTTTGTGAAAATTGTATAACTTTGGAAGAGAGTAAATAAATGTTCAAAAAATATGAAATATGCTTCTAAAAATAAAGGTCCTAAAAGGCAAGCAACCGAATTGGTGTCCAAGCCCGAAGAAAGGTACGTCTTTATTTTCAGAAAATTTCAATTATTTTATTATTAAATATTAAAAGTGCTTCTAATCCCTGTTTACCTATTTTCTTTTCTTTATTGACATAAACTGCGAGGAACGGTACCGGTCGAGGGAATAAAAGGACAATGAGCTAATGACGTAAGTCGCCTCTATCCAACCGGGTAGAGGTGCTACGGGCGAAACCACCGGGTCGTAGCCCCCAGTGACTGTGAGTATTTCTAAACTTAGGAAACCTTTAGGGACCCCTTGATGTGGTGTGCATGAATCATTCCCTTAGGTCCCTGTAGTAACTTCAACTTAATTAGGAATACTTTTTGTTTTTTTTCTTAGATCCCCAAACTTCTTTTACATATGCACAAAGTCCTAAGGGTTAGTAATAACAAAGATTTTCACCTATATAACAGTAGTGACACTTAAGGACAAAAATTAATGACCGAGTCTTAGAAAACTTATACTTAGGGTGCTTGTACACTTTAGGGTAGAGACAAATAACATAGAAAATTTAGTGACATTCATTATTATTATTATTATTATTATTATTATTATTATTATTATTATTTTTATTTATTTATTTAACAAATTAAATTTAATTAACTAAATTTTTTTTTAAATAATAATTGTTTTAGGATATATCAAAACCACACTTTCTAATATACACACTTAGAATTATTTGTTAGGACAACCGACTCTAGTTTTAGGTTAGGCCGATGTTTATTTCCTTACTGCACTGTGACGGGCTTTTCCTCGAGTTTCATTGCATAATGATTGTAAAATTGTTGGTGTGTTTGTTTATTTATTTTTACTGCACTCTATGTTATGATTTGACTGAAAATTAGATTACCCGTAGGTTAGGAGCGATCTGGATTGTTAATATGATTTTCTGCAGGTGGCCACACTCATCCAGGGCAGATGAAAAGGGGGCTAATTAATTAATAATAAATAAATGCTACAGGTGCTTCAGCTGCTTAGCCCCCAAATGAAGAAGAGTGTGGCCAAGTGTGGCTTAATAATTTAAATTCAATTGTATATATATATATATAACGACGTGTGATGATTTTTATTATAAATTGCTTAGGATAACCCTGTAGGTGGACTAGATTTTTCTTCCCTTTCTGTGAAATGAAATGTAATGTAAATATAATATATCAAGAGTCAAAATTATGAAAGTGATTTTAAAAAATGGGATATCACATTCAATTTGCAATCCGAAGAAAAGAGAATATACCTTAAAGGATTATTCTCTTTTATTTGGAAAGCCAAATTAGGATGATTCAATATCCAAATAGAAAAGAAAATACCCCTCTTTGGGATGAGTTTCTTTTCATTTTGATATCCAGAACCCGGTGGACCGGAGAAGCTTGTAGAAGAAGAAAAGACAGAACGAGAAGATTGAAGAAAGAAGATGAAGAAATAAAAATTCAAGGAACAATATATCCCAGTTTAAAAATCACTTGCGTCATTCTTAGGATTAGAATCCGGGTTTGTTGTCAGTGGTGCCCGGTCACTTTACTTTTCTACAAATTCTAGGTGTAATATGGACATTAGACATTGGATATTATAATTTTGGATTATTTAATTTGTTTGTTTACATTGTTTGTGCAGTAGCTTTTTTTAGGGCCCTTGCATGTCGTGTTTTGTTTTAGCCTGGATTCGAATAGGAGAGATTTTTTTCGTAAGGGTACGCTCAAAATTCTTTTACTTGAAATTGTAATAAAATTTTTAGGCTCACATAGTAACTCTAACGATCTAAGAAGTAAGCTCGGGACCATTGAGAGTCAGCATAAGCATATTAATACTTTCTCTTCCTTGTTAGGCACTTCCCCGCCTGCGGGTTCTAGCAAACCACTTGACCTATGAGGGTGCAGTTCTGTCAAGGGGAAGTTGTGTAATCTCTAGGAAAAACCTATTTTCTAAGCCTAGTTTTAAAACTGCTTCATATTCATTTTATGCATTCGAGTCAATTAGCATGCATTGCATTAGATACAAACTATAAAGAGTCTAAAATATTAATTGCATTTCTAGACATTTATCACCCTACATAAGTTGAGGGGACAATTAGGATCTGTCTTAGATGTCGGCCCCCCAATTCCTTAAAACTTAAACAACATCCCTACCCATCTTTCATAAGAGACTGGACACATGGTCTTAAAGCGCCTAGGTGGTTAGCTGGCTCCCCAATCTAGGACGGGGAAAGTCCAGATTTGCACTTCATTAGTTAGGTTCGGGTCACTACTTTATAGTACCCAAATTAGATTTTAAGTCCTCAACCTTCGGGAATAAAATCTCAAATTTTTAATAAAATGTCAACTTAAACATAAAATTTTCTCCTAAAATGTAAAGCCCAACATAGGATAGACCGAGGTTGCCTCTGAGCTTTTCAGAATCCGGCTCCTCCTACTTTTCCTTCTTTGACTCGCTAATAAATGTTCAATATTGAGCTTTCTCCTTGAAAACTCTTTACTTCTATTTCTTTGTCTTTTACTTTGAAGTCAAAAGGGTATAAAATCATTGCTTTAATCTAGAGTTTTCTTAGGAGCACTCCTCCTAGGATGTAATTAACTATAGGAGCTTGCTCCTATAGGGATCCCAGACTAAAATAAACCTTGTTTTGTTCGTATAAAACAAGGGAAGAATCTTTGGGAATGTAGATATTTTTTAAAAAAACTCATTTCTAATTTTGAATAGACTTGTAGAATATTATTATTATCTTTTTAGATAATATAATATTATACTTGTTATATTCAACTTTAGAAATGATGAATTTTATAAAACTCATTTTCGCTTTTAGATATCTTGAAGAATGTTATGTTCGTCTTTTAAGATGATATAATATTCTTCTTGCCATATCTAAATAAAAGAATGAATAAACTTTTTTTAAAAAATGTATTTCTATCTTTAAACATATTCTATAGAATTTCATATTCAGTTTTTGAGATGATATGTTATTCTTTGAACTGTGTTTGATTATAGAAATATCAATTTTCAAAACCCTATTTTGATATTGAATCCATTGTAGAATATTGTGTCGGCCTCTTGAGACTGTACTTTATACTTAATGCAGTATTCGATTACAAAATAGGAGAATTAAAATAGGAGAAATCAAAATCTGCGTGGTGAGACATAATTTTTCCCACCAAGGTTTTTCTGGCGACTCCGCTGGGGATCAATCCTCTCTCCATCTTTAGCAGTGTTTTATACCCTTTAATCGGTAGTATACTTCTGCTTGACATAGGTTGTAACTACCTTTCTTTCGCCGGTTCTTTTATTCATTTCATTCTTGGATAATTTGACCGGTATCTAAAAAATTTTTAGAGGTCTTATTCTGCACCCCGTTAGAAAATTAACGGGAAGTTCCTTTGTATAACATTTTTGTAAAGAAAATTCCCATGCTAATTTGAATGTTGTAGTTACATTTTTCTTGTAGCTTGATGTTTGACTTAGCACTTGGTCCAAAATCTCTTTGCCCAATTTTTAGTAATATATACAGTTACTTCTTTTAGTAACTTAATGTATTATTTGGATTGGGTCCAAAATTTTTTTAAGTCTTCAAAATTTTGAACTTCTATGTCCTAGCTAATATGTTGCAGTTATATATTTCTATAACTCGATATGTGGCTGGACAAATCTTAAAAAGAAAAAAAAATTGAGCTTTTAAATCAAAGTTTTCACCCTTTCTAAACCAACATATTATAGTTATATATTTTTATAGCTTAATATATTTGGTAGGATAGGGTCCAAAAGCTCAAACCTTCAAATCAAAATTTTCTGCTTGTCCTAACAACATATTGTAGTTACATGTCATTTGTAGCTTGATATGTTTACTAGGATAGGGTCCAGAATCTGATATATGCAAGATTTTCAAGATTAAATTCGATTTGATTTGAGAAAAGTTTTAAAGTTCAAATACAAGTCAAGCTTATAAAATTAATTTTTATTGGAGAAAATAGCAGGTTGATTTTTTTTTTAAAAAAGAAATTTATCTCTATCTTCCTTAAATTGTAATTAAAACTTCAGTGTGGTTGACTCCTCTAAACACTTAAAGAATATAACCTTTAATTATCAATGCTAAAAAGAAAAGTGTGTTCCCTCCCTCCCTCCACTTGGGTGGATTAAGGCTGTAGATGAAGATATATTTAATCTTATTTCCTTTTGAAACATCAAAGCATAAAAGTTAAGCTAATTTTGCTAGGTTTCTAGTAATCGTCTGGATTAAATTCAAATATATTTTCAAACCTTTTATTCAACCATATTATGATTTTTCTAATTTTAGGATTGTATAAATATTTGTTGATATATTGAAAGTTTGAAAATCATTCTAAATTCCCTCACCCTCACCTTTTAACCTTCTTGTAGGTTAGAGTTTATGATACTTTTAAATCCTATTTCCTAAGGGTACTACATGGATACGATAATTTCTCCTCTACTATGTGGTTTAACTCTGATAGAAAATGGATCTTAAAGCATCAGATAAAGATAAATGACCTAATCAATTATATAAAAGCCTTTGTTTACAATATGAAGGTTTCTCATATGATGATATTTTTAAATCAAATATTAGCTAAGTTTACTCTTGGCTTTATTACTCCATTTGAGAAAACTCATGAGCAATTCTTGTTTAGATTGATCATCTTAAATTTCCCTTTCAGTCAAAGACTTAGGACAATTCAAGGTTCTTTATTAAGGCTAACCCATGATATGATAAGCATTTCTATGTCATGTGGCTTTTCGTTAAAATTAATTGACATATCTTGAGATAGTACTTAGTCAGGTGATTTTATAACATCTTTAATAGTTTTCTTCTTTAATAGTGATAAAAAATTATTTATCATATTTGGGTTCACCCATTATGATATCAATATGTATTTTCTTTTGAATTAAGATTTATGTCAAATTAAAATTGGAGGAAGGAAAGTTTTATTCACCTCGTTGTTATACATTTCATAGGAATCTTGCAAATTGATGAATTTATTTCATAATTATCTCATTCAAGTTATTTATTTATACTATAGGATTGGGTCTGATTTGTAGATCCATCTTCTTTGTATAAGAGGGTTAATTTTCTACTCTTATACTTGGAAGATGATTTTACAACTGAAATAATCATTTCAAGATTTCAGTAAAGGAAGCCTTTTTAAAAAAGGGTGAAGAAGGAAAAGAAAAGAAAAGAAAAAAGAGACACATTCATTAAATGTATAGCAAAAAAAAAAAAAAAGTGGCTTCCCTTTCTAAATCTTGAATATCATAGGACCTAGTCATCCCTTAGTATTTTTAACACTTGACTTTGAGAATTCAAAATTTTAGTTCATCATCAAGCATTGATGTTCTATTAGATGTAAAATATATATATCATCTACAATATTCAAACATATTGAATTTCTACCTCTAATTTGATTCTCTTTTGATATAATTCTTAATTCAAAAAGAAAAAAAATATGAAGAAGAAAACCCCAGTTTTGCTTGTAGGGAGCTTTGATCTGGGTTAACAAAATCTAAAACTTGAGACCTCTCTAGTTAGCAACTTAAGTAGGTTAGTTCATATCTTCAAATCTTTTTAAAGAAAAATCACAAAGATGATCAATCTAACTAAAATTATAATGGTGATGGTTGTGCACTATCAGATTTCTAATAAATAACTTAATTGAGATGCATAAACAAACCATTATCCAAATATCTTCAACTCTCTTTTGAACATCTTCCAATTTGAATGAGATTCTAGACAAGGTCCTAATATTGGATGATCTATAGTGATATTTATGAATGTAAAAATCACTTTCTTTAGATTCAAAATTTTGAAACTAAACTAAGGAACATTCCTTAGTTGGTTTTGAGATGATTGTCTAATGTTCTCATTCACCATTGAGTAGATATCATGTTCAAGTTTAAATCTATCATTGACTGAACTAGGATGTTAGAACATGAGGGGTTCTATCCTTAGTGATGGTAATGATATTTTTGTTTGAATCTTTGACAAATGTCAAATCAAAATCAAACTACAATTTGACCTAGTCCATTATTGACTAATCTTGAATATTAGAAATGGACGGATTCTATTCCCGATAAAGTCTATGATGACTTCGTCAAATAGATATAAAATTCAATTCAAGGTATATCTTCAGCTTATTATAAACTAGAATCGGATGTTAGAGTCTAAACAACTCTATTCCTATTAGCATTGAAATTCAAAATATTTGAAACTATAATTTTCTTTGAAAGAAAGTTGTTAAGTTTTGACTATTTGATTAAAATTCATTTTGGTTATATTCAAATTATATAATTTAGGAGGAGTCAACCCAGCTTTCGTTGAGTTTTTGAATCTTTTCCCATGACATTTTTATTGGGTTAAGATGATTAAAACTTAAGCGATCACTTTTAAATATTATAAGAAAATTATCAAATAAAAAAAATAAAGCTTTCACTCTCTGATGAAAATCAAATTTTTCTCAATCATTATGAGTATTTGATATTCCTTAGTGTTTTCACTATAAAGGATTCTCAAATATGCTCATTGTTCTGTAACAACTCATGCAAAAGTTAAATTTTTTTTAAAAAAAAAAAATTCTCATGTTGCATTTAGTTCTCTTAGAACATGTAAACGAAGACTCTAAAAAATTCATATTATTTTCTTTGAGTTACTCGAAATAAATTCAATTAAATAATTAATTTTAAACAAAATCTTGCATTTCTCCTTTGGTGGTCGAGATGCTTTGTTAAGTCTTAACTTATCAAAGATGATCAAACTTCTCCCCTTTTATTTTTCTCATATATAATGATCTGATATAAAAATATAATCCCTAGTGGATTATTTGTAAATTATAAAGATCATTTATAATGAAGGATAAAACAAAATTTTAATTAAAAGATTTTCAAGTCTATCAATCTTCAAAATATTTTTCTTTCCCTTCTAGAAAATGATATATATAAAAGCTTATGATCTCTAGTAGAACATTTGTAAGTTATCAATATCATTTATGGTTGAGGGGAATCAAAGCTTTAAAGGAATCAACTTTACTTTAAAAATTCACCACCCTGAAATAAACCTTTAGGTCTAAGTCCGCTTTTACGGCATCCTACTGACTTTCTTGCATAAGTCCGCTCTTATGGCAGCCAATCAAGTTTAAATCAATCTTTAGGTCTAAGTCCTCTTTTACGGCATCCTACTAACTTTCAGGTCTAAGCCCGCTCTTACGGCAGCCAAACCTGATTAAATCTGTCTCTAGGTATAAGTCCTCCTACGGCATCCTATTAACATTCTTGAAGTTAGTTATAAGCATCCCTAGTGGCATCCTAATCTTCATCCAGAAGTAAAGTATAAGCATCCTTAGCGGCATCTTCTCTTCATTAAATTGTAAACCTTAAATCTGATCCTCTATGGTTAGGTGTGAGTCCCCACACTTAGGCTTCCTTTCCATATGATCTTCTGATCCTCTGAGGTTAGATGTGAGTTCCCACACTTAGGCATCCTTTCCTCACGATCATCCGCTAGAGTTGGAGAATGCCCCTCGTTGGACCATCCTAGTGTAAATTGTAAAACTTAAATTGATCCTCTATGGTTAGGTGTGAGTCCCCACACTTAGGCTTCCTTTTCATATGATCTTCCGATCCTCTAAGGTTAGGTGCGAGTTCCCACACTTAGGCATCCTTTCCTAACGATCATCCACTAGAGTTGGAGAACGCCCCTCGTGGCACCATCTTAGTGTAAAGCTTAAATCATAAATCGATCCACTATGATTAGGTGTTAGTCCCCACACTTAGGCTTCCTTTTCATATGATCATCCGATCCTCTAAGGTTAGGTGTGAGTCCCCACACTTAGGCATCCTTTCCTTACGATCATCCGCTAGAGTTGGAGAACGCCCCTCGTGGCACCATCCTATTGTAAAATTTAAATTTTTAAACCTTCCAAGATTAGATATAATCTATTCCATAGGTTGCTCTCTTTTCTTAGAAGATGCCCTCTAGTTTGTTGAGTTAGGTGTAAGTGCCCACTTGGTGGCATCCTTTCTCTTGGAATAGAAAGAAGACTCTAGTCTTATCAAAATCATTTCAAATCAAAATTACATCAACTCTTACATTCTTGTCAAACTACATTCAAATCACTACATTTAACTTTTTCATATCTTAACTTTACCAAATGATACTAATATCTTTAGTTATTATTTGATAAAGCATCAATGCCAACATCAACTTCAAATCAATTCATCAACTCAAATATTTCTAAACTTTTATCCTAATTTTCTATCAAACATAAAAAATCCATTCAATTTATAAACTCAAAACTTCGACTTCAACTCTGGATCTAGTTGATCATTTCGGTCAACGCCAATACGCACGATAAACATTGGCAAGTTTTTCATGCCTATTGGGGGTCCATTTGTTGACCTCATTATTCGAGGTCAATTTCCCCAGAATCAATCTCTAGTGCCTAGGTCTTCGTAGCCTAGTGTAGACATCGCCCATAGGATTTCCCTTAGGTGGACGCCCACTGACGTAGCACAGACTCGAACTTTTAAGTCAACCTAAATCAATTTGCCTCGACTCAATCAAATTCAAATTGTTATAAATAAGATAAAATTAATATTTTAAAATTATTTTTTTTTTAAATTAACTCAAAATATATATTTTAAATTATCAATTATTTTATAAATAATATTCTAAATCAATTTGAATTATAAACTAACTCTTGATTTTATTTTAAATTATGATTAATCTAAGCCGTTAATTTATTTATAAAATATAATCATATGCAATTAGGGCTTGTCTAACCGAACCCCATCTCTCATTTTCGGAAAACTACTCCTTTCTCTCTGCAATTCTCAAAACTTCCCACTCTCACAAGAACTTTTATTACGTTCGGTGCAAGGACGTAGAGGAACGTCCGGTCGGAGGCAATTTCCCGTCCAAAAACTAGGTATTATTTGATAATAATGAAGAATTCCGTTCTATGAAGACCAATACCGAGTTATACCGAGCTGTACCGAGAAATACCGAGTTGTATTGAGTTTTTCTGGAAAAACTCGGTACAACTTTGGTATAACTCAGTATTTGCTCGGTAAAGCCCGGTATAACTCGGTATTGGGTCTTCAAATGATGGTATTCTTCGTTATTGTTTGGTATTGCTCGGTATTTGCTCGGTACAACTCATTTTTTGGCGGGAATTTGCTTCTCTCACTATATTTGTTCCTCTCACACACTTGTCATTCACAAACAGAAAACTACCCAACCCTCTCTGCCTCTTATTTCGGATAGAACCGTCACTCTCTCAAAAAAAAAAAAAAAAACGAAATCCCCAAGTCTCTCGTTCACAGTAGTTCGCATGAAGTCCCCTTTTCCGATTTCGTAGACCACGCATTCTCCATTTCGGACAAAGATATAATAATCGAGCTACGTATTATGTATCTAGCCGGCCGCCCATTAAGAAGATCATCGTAGTCGCCCTCCTCATCTTCAGATCCTTCTCCATTATCGCCGGCCTCATCATGGCTACGCACCAGATCGGTGGAGACGAGGTTCACGCGATCTTCTTTGCGGGTCTGGGATTGGTGCTATTCCTTCCGGGGTTCTATTACACACGAATTGCACATTACGCTTACAAAGGGTATATGGACTTCTCGTTTGACAATATTCTGCCCGTATAAATGGTCTCCTGAGATCTTTAAGTGGGGCTGCAGTCTGCTCATATGTACAGGTTTTCTCTTCTCTCACTATATTAAATCAATTAGGAAGTGTGTAAATCTGGAATAGTTTTAATTAGTGCACGATGCTTTTATTTTAATTTTTTTAAGTTTATATAGTGAATTCTGATTGGTGAGTTAACAAATATGTTTGGTAGAATAAAGAATGTAAGAGTTTATGGATAAGTTGGAAGCAGATTTGTACATTTTTGTTTTATGTGGTGTTTTAGGAAAAGGGAAGTATGTGATAGTTTGAAAAATAAAATGTGTGAGTGATTGAATAGTGAAGTGTAGGAATTGTGAAAAAGAAGTATAGTATATATATATATATATATATATATATATATATATATATATATATATATATATATATATATATATATATATATATATATATATATATATATATATTGCAAAGGTTGAAAAAGTGTAAAGAATGAAATGGTGTGAAAGGTAGAAAATAAGTATGTATATCAAAAGGTGTTCATGTGGAAAGTTTATGTATTGAAGAATGAAATATATGAAAAGTAAAATGTGTGTATGTTTTAAAAGTAAAAGTATACGATTTTCTTTTTTGAAAGTGAATGTGTGATTTGTTGGAAAGTGAAAGTGAAAGGTATAGATTGTGAAAATGGAGTATATGTGTGAAAAGGTATTTTGCTTTGAAAAGGTATTGTGTGAAAAGTGTAAATGAAAATGTAGAAAACCTATAGATGATAACCATGAATTTTTCTTTCATTTGCTAAAAGATGTTTGAAATTTTGAAGAGATTTGTTTAGTTATTATAATTATGATTTAGATTTTTTACAAAAGTTATTACATGTTGTTGAAAAGTACTTTGAATTGTTAGAAGGAAATGTTGAGAATTTTTGATAGAGTGATAAAGTGTATGACTTTAGGAAAGTGTAAAGAATGATTTTAGGAATGGGAGAAGTGTACAAGTGTGAGAGGTAAAGTATTTGTTTTGTGAAAATTGTATAAGTTTGGAAGAGTGTAAATAAATGTTCGAAAAATATGAAATATGCTTCTAAAAATAAAGGTCCCAAAAGGCAAGCAACCGAATTGGTGTCCAAGCCCGAAGAAAGGTACGTCTTTATTTTCAGTAAATTTCAATTATTTTATTATTAAATATTAAAAGTGCTTCTAATCCCTGTTTACCTATTTTCTTTTCTTTATTGACATAAACTGCGAGGAACGGTACCGGTCGAGGGAACAAAAGGATAAGGAGCTAATGACGTAAGTCGCCTCTATCCAACCGGGTAGAGGTGCTACGGGCGAAATCACCGGGTCGTAGCCCCCGGTGACTGTGAGTATTTCTAAACTTAGGAAACCTTTTGGGACCCCTTGATGTGGTGTGCATGACCCATTCCCTTAGGTCCCTGTAGTAACTTCAATTTAATTAGGATTACTTTTTGTTTTTTTTTTAGATCCCCAAACTTCTTTTACATATGCGCAAAGTCCTAAGGGTTAGTAATAACAAAGATTTTCACCTATATAACAGTAGTGACACTTAAGGACAAAAATTAAGGACCGGGTCTTAAAAAACTTAGACTTAGGGTGCTTGTACACTTTAGGGTAGAGACATATAACATAGAAAATTTTGTGACATTCATTATTATTAATATTTTATTTTATTTTATTTTATTTATTTATTAAACAAATTAAATTTAATTAACTAATTTTTTTTAAATAATAATTGATTTAGGATATATCAAAACCACACTTTCTAATACACACACTTAGAATTATTTGTTAGGACAACCGACTCTAGTTTTAGGTTAGGCCGGCGTTTATTTCCTTACTGCACTGTGACGGGCTTTTCCTCGAGTTTCATTGCATGCTGATTGTAAAATTATTGGTGTGTTTGTTTATTTATTTTTACTGCACTCTGTGTTATGATTTGACTGACGATTAGATTACCCATAGGTTAGGAGCGATCTGGATTATTAATATGATTTTTTGCAGGTGGCCACACTCATGCAGGGCAGATGAAAAGGGGGCTAATTAATTAATAATAAATAAATGCTACAGGTGCTTCAGCTGCTTAGCCCCCAAATGAAGAAGAGTGTGGCCAAGTGTGGCTTAATAATTTAAATTCAATTGTATATATATATAATGGTGTGTGATGATTTTTATTATAAATTGCTTAGGATAACTCTGCAGGTGGACTAGATTTTTCTTCCCTTTCTGTGAAATGAAATGTAATGTAAATATAATATATCAATAGTCAAAATTGTGAAAGTGATTTTGAAAAAAGGGATATCACATACAATTTGGAATCCGAAGAAAAGAGAATATACCTTAAAGGATTATTCTCTTTTATTTGGAAAGCCAAATTAGGATGATTCAATATCTAAATAGGAAAGAAAATACCCCTCTTAGGGATGAGTTTCTTTTCATTTGGATATCCAGAACCCGGCGGACCGGAGAAGCTTGTAGAAGAAGAAAAGACAGAACGAGAAGATTGAAGAAAGAAGATGAAGAAATAAAAATTTAAGGAACAGTATATCCAGTGTTAAAAATCACTTGCGTCATTCTTAGGATTTGAATCCGGGTTTGTTGTCAGTGGTGCCTGGTCACTTTACTTTTCTACAAATTCTGGGTGTAATATGGACATTGGACATTCGATATTATAATTTTGGATTATTTAATTTGTTTGTTTACATTGTTTGTGCAGTAGCTTTTTTTAGGTCCCTTGCATGTCGTGTTTTGTTTTATCCTGGATTCGAATCGGAGAGATTTTTTTTGTAAGGGTACGCTCAAACTTCTTTTACTTGAAATTCTAATAAAATTTTTAGGCCCACATAGTAACTCTAACTATCTAAGAAGTAAGCTCGGGACTGCCGAGAGTCAGCATAAGCATATTAATACTTTCTCTTCCTTGTTAGGCACCTCCCGCCTGCGGGTTCTGGCAGACCACTTGACCTATGAGGGTGCAGTTCTGTCAAGGGGAAGTTGTGCAATCTCTAGGAAAAATCTATTTTCTAAGCCTGATTTTAAAACTGTTTCATATTCATTTTATGCATTCGAGTCAATTAGCATGCATTGCATTAGATACAAACTAAAAAGAGTCTAAAATATTAATTGCATTTCTAGACATTTATCACCCTACGTAAGTTGAGGGGCCAATTAGGATCTGTCTTAGATGTCGGCCCCCCAATTCCTTAAAACTTAAACAACATCCCTACCCATCTTTCATAAGAGACTGGACACATAGTTTTAAAGCGCCTAGGTGGTTAGCTGGCTCCCCAATCTAGGTCGGGGTAAGTCCAGATTTGCACTTCATTAGTTAGGTTCGGGTCACTACTTTATAGTACCCAAATTAGATTTTAAGTCCTCAACCTTTTGGAATAAAATCCCAAATTTCTAATGAAATATCAAGTTAAACATTAAATTTTCTCTTAAAATGTAAAGCCTAACATAGGATAGACCAAGGTTGCCTCTGAGCTTCTCAAAATCCGGCACCTCCTACTTTTCCTTCTTTGACTCGCTAATAAATGTTCAATATTGAGCTTTCTCCTTGAAAACTCTTTACTTTTATTTCTTTATCTTTTACTTTGAAGTCAAAAGGGTATGAAATCACTGCTTTAATCGAGAGTTTTCTTAGGAGCACTCCTCCTAGGATGTAATTAACTATAGGAGCTTACTCCTATAGGGATTTGAGAACCCCAGACTAAAATAAATCTTGTTTTATTCATATAAAATAAGGGAAGAATCTTTGGGAACGTAGATATTTTAAAAAAAACCTCATTTCTAATTTTGAATAGACTTGTAAAATATTATTATTATCTTTTCATATAATATAATATTATACTTGTTATATTCAACTTTAGAAATGATGAATTTTATAAAACTCATTCTCGCTTTTTGATATCTTGAAGAATGTTATGTTCATCTTTTAAGATGATATAATATTGTTCTTGTCATATCTAAATAAAAGAATGAATAAACTTTTTTTAAAAAATATATTTCTATCTTTAAACATATTCTATAGAATTTCATATTCATTTTTCGAGATGATATGTTATTCTTTGAACTGTGTTTGATTATAGAAATATCAATTTTCAAAACCCTATTTTGATATTGAATCCATTGTAGAATATTGTGTCGGCCTCTCGAGACTATACTTTATGCTTAATGCAGTATTCGATTACAAAATAGGAGAATCAAAATAGGAGAAATCAAAATCTGCGTGGTGAGACATAATTTTTCCCACCAGTAACTTGCGTGATTATAAAAAGTCATTTTATTTTGAACATTTTTGTTCATCCATATGAAATATTTTTCATCCCATACGATATCACGATCATACGTACGAAACTATTTTCATACTGTACAAAAGGTTATTTTTATTTAAATAGGAGAGCATTAGAATTGATTTTCATTCACTTCAGCAGCCTCTTTTAAACTTTCTCATCTTATAAATGGCCAGTTCTAGCAAGCGCGGTAGAGTCTATAAGGGTACATCTTCCAAGGGTGGAGAAGAAAACTTTCTATCTAGAGAAAATGAGGATTCTTATTATAGGTTTGTCGTTGCTAAACTCACTCCATCTAGACTCTTAATTCAAGAGGATATATATTTTCAAGTCATGCCTCTTTTTGCCTCAACTCAATTTTCCTTTATCTTAACTTTAATCCATGCTTATCATAAAGAGATCTTTAATTTATTTTTAGTGAACATGAGTTTTAGTGAAGATTAGAGTAGGATAAGATCATTCCCCAAAAGAAACTGGTAGAAATCACTGAGGAAGATCTAGGAACTTTTCTGCATATAAGGACTCAAGGTACTAAAGCACACACTATGAACTCCAAATCTGACTATGATTGGTCTGAAATAAACAAAATGCTTAGAGGGGTTACTCAAGTTGGTCACATGGCTAGAGTCTATACTTTATATCAAAATGCTAGGGTCATCCAATATGTCCTTAGAACTTTAATTATTCCTAAGGCTGGTGATCACATAAATAATACTCCTCTTCTATCCACTATTACTTATCAAATCATGATTGGATAACCAATAGATGAAGCCGAACTCATTCTAGATTACATTTATAACCTGTCTAAATTTGCATTTATTTCTTATAGGTAAAAGAAAAATATTTCTTTAGGACATCTAGTGACTTATGTCTAAGAAAAGAAGTACAACATTTTCCATCTTGATATTCCCACTGAGTTGTCAATCTATTTCACTGATGCCTCTTTTCGAGCACTTTTTTGGAAGAATGATAATTCTAGTTAGGATACTGAGGAAGAAGGGGGAGCACCTGCACCTTCTCATGGACCTAACCTTCAGGAGATGGTCCAGCACTTTGATTGATTAGAAAGTCATTTTGATCAATGCTTTGATCAAATTTAGACTCACCTAAACTAGCAAGAAACCTAGGTCGGTTCGACTCGGTGAACACTAATATAACTATGATGAATAGCAATTTTTTATTCTTCAACCAGCCTCCTTGTCTAGACCAGGGCCCCCTCAGAGTTCTAGATCTATTTCTTTATTGTTATCTTTGCCAATCCTCTCCAGATCTGATGATCTTAGTGATGATTTCAGTATTTTATGTACTTATATTTCTTTAATGTTTTGTGTACTTATATTTATTTAATTTTTATTTTGATATTTTGATGTTTTTATTTTGATAAAAAATAATATCAAAGAGCTTAAATGTATTTGATCTTTAAATTGATATCAATAAAAAATATCTTTTTTTGATTAATTGCTTTTGTTCGTTGTTTGAAATATAAGTTTTCCTATATGACAATTATGTCTTAATTGATCTAAAAAGTGTTATAAATTAAACAAGTTGAGGCTATAACTCAATCAAGTTATGGCTATACAAAAATTATTTTCATTATGAAGTCTAATTTTTTAAAAAATTAAGTTAACTTATAACTCAATCAAGTTAAGGCTATCAATCTCATGTTCTTTTTAGGCAAATATAATTTAAATATTATTATTATAATTTTGATGTCTTATTATTTTTTATTTCATTTTATAATATAATAATTTTTGTAATTAGAGAAATTTGATTTTTTAGATTATTTATTTTGAAAATATCAATAAAAAAAGGGTATCAAAAAGAAATGTACAATATGTATAAAAATTGAAAGAATGCGCAATGATTCGCAAATTGAAAAGTTGTACAAAATTAGCCCAAATACAAAAAGATGCATAAATTGTGCCACAAATATTTAAATGATGCGTAATGTCGCCAATTGAATATGCTTTTTCCTCTATCATTTAATCTTCAAATTTAAATAAATCTAATGTTCGATTATGTTTTATATTAAAAATTGAAATTAACTAATCTTTATTTCATCACTTTTGCAATAATTCTCCTTATCTAATTGTCTAGAATGCTTCATGACCTTGATCAATTTTTCTTATTTATGTTATACTTAATTTAAATTTTTTGAATCTTTTTTTTTATCTAATGGACATTAAATTTTTTATTGTAATTATAGTTCAATCTCTTTCAATATAAATTACTAAAGTTTCTCATATGATTTCTTCTATTCCAACCTTCCTTTTCTCTTGTTATTATTGTCAAAAGGGGGAGTAATATTATTTGGTGTGTTGCATTTTGGTCAGTGTTAATTTATTTTGGTTAGTGTTGTTTTGTTTTTGTGTTTTGTGTTTGGTTGGTACTGTTGTGTTTGCTGTTTTGTTTTTGTGTTTGTTGTTTTGCTTTTGTGTTTTGTCATTTATGAGAAATAAAAAAAATTGTTTGTTCTTCCAGGAATTCCCTTATATTCACATGTTTATTCTTTTAGGGGGAGCTATGAAGAAATTTTGGGTATTCAATTTTACTCAAATAATAATTATTTTCCATCATAAAAAGGGAGAGATAGTTGCTACATAGTTATTGATTGTTGATATTCTTGTAACTTGTATATTTTTATGATTCTAAATATCTCCTAACATATTTTGGGAGAATTATTTTGTTGTTTGTGTGTACTAATATTTCAGGAAAATCAAACTCCGAATTGTTGAATACTTCAAATCAGACCAGTTTAGGGTTTATTATAGTTGAAGTATGTATTTTTATTTTATTGAGTCTGAGAGACTGTGATTGTAATTGAATAACTATGCATACACACATCAGGGAAGAGTTTAAAATCTATAATTTTTAAACTGATTATACTGTACAAATTTTTTCCTACGGGATAATTTGTTTAGTTATTTTCCCCTTCGAACAATCAAATCAACATGAAGTAGAAAACTTTTCTAAGTTTGGATCGTACTGTTGTTGACCTCATTTTTGTATGAGGTCACTTGGACCATTCCTAACTCAAAATCACCAATCCAAACTCCAGGATCCTCCTAGAATCTAAACCTTAGGATCTTCTCAGATCTTAGAAATCCAAACCAAAATTCAATGCTAAAAGGCTAAATCTAAAAAGCATTTTTCAACAAATTTTCAAACACTTCAAAAACCAATCAAATTACCTCCGATTCAGAGTCCATCAGTTGCATACTAATGGGACATGTCTCTGGAGGGAACCCTCCAAATTTGAGCCCATTCTAAGGTCTATAACCCTAGAAACAAAATCCAAATCCAAAGGCTGTAAAACCTTCAAATATTTATAGCATATGCCACTGGATCTCTCACCTAGAAGTTTATGACCATAGAGCCTTCACCAAAGCCTCTAGTCAATTCCAGACCATTAATCCTGATATGTTGATCAATAAACTGCATTTTTCTGGACTTATTTCAGCCCTTAGTGGTCATGAGCCCAAAATGACCAAAATACCCCTATGGGGCTCAAACATTGATTTCAAACCAAATTTTTCCCAAATTGCGTGGAACCTCTTCCACCAATTTTCAAATATTAAATCAAAACCCTTTGAGTAAATTCTCCAATTATTTGACTTTGATTGGACCCTTGACCCAATCAACAGTCGACCTAGTCAACTGAGCTCAAGTCCAATCAAATTATCCATTCGAGCTAAATCAATGACTCTTGGTGGATCAACTCATTCAAAGCATATCAAGCCCTTGATCCCACTCTATTTTAGAGTTTAAATATATCCAAAGCCAAGGAATGCCAAATCAATTCTCATTTGACATATTAAAGTCATGAGGACTTGATCAAATCTATTTCAAACTCTCATACCAAACTCAAGTCTCAATCCCATGACTTGGCCTTTGTTTTAAATCACTTTAACCAGCTCTTGAAGCCACTTGGCTGCCACCTCAGCATTCAACATGATCAGTTGACCAGTCAACACATGGTCAACAAACCCTTAAATGACCAAATCTTTTAGCTTGAGTTAATCCACTCTATTCCAGTAGCTTAAATAAGCTCTAGAACCTTCTAAGTGCTGTTTAAAACCCAGCTTAAGCTTTGGATTAAGATCAGCCCCATGTGCAAATAAGACCAAAATCCACTTTCCACCTAAGTGTACTTGGGCTATCCTTGTTCTCAGCCTTTCAACCACTCCCTTGCCACTTGGCATGCATCTAGGGAGTGTACCATTAAATCCCAGCCTCCCATTTGATCAGAATATGATTCAATAGGGAAAAACCTCAAGAAATCATCCTATTCTAACCCTAACATTCTCTCACCCCATTCAGAGCTCCTCCAACCAAAAGATTGTTTTGTTTGAGCTCTCCTCAACTTCTTCTACATCTCCCCATTTAAACTCCACCGACAAAAGTCGCCGGTGACGAGCTTCCCGATGAACCGAAGGTGAATCCCGTCCAAGTTGATTTCCTCTCGATCCAGGCGTTACCAGCCCATGGTGTCTTCTACAAATAGGAGCGTGGACAGTCTACAAGTGCAACAAACCCATAAACGGTTCAATCCGTCCAAAAATCAAGGTGAAAACTGAAACCTTAGAGCTAGGTACACTAGTCTAAGTAGATTTTTGTAAATCTTGTTTTAAGCCAAATAAAATATTCCCCAATAATTCTGTTCACTTTGTTAATCTGGGTTTAAAATTTCAAGAATTTTTATTAACAGTATCGCAAGAACGAGACGAAAAATGCTTTCTAGGGCTCCTTCGTAACGCATGCACGGCGTACGTCTTCCGGACCGTCGATCGCCCGATCAACGGTCCAGATCAAGGCTTTCCATTGGTCTAATCCTGATGTGTATTCAATCTTCGTTCAATCGGTCGTCCAACAGCATCTGAGCCGTCCGTTCAAAACCGCGTGATAGGTCATCCTCCGTTTGATCTCGCGTAATGACGGGATCTAATATCTACCGTAGGATCGAGCCTATGGGGGATCAAACAGCGGACGTTCGATGCTGACGTGTTTAAGTGAAAGAGCATGGGCCCATTTGACCGCCACCATCTCGCGGACGAACTAGGAAGCACCACGTGTGTATCCCGCCGTCACCTCCTGCACTTAATTGAAATTAATTGTTTTTAGTTATTTTATTTAACAGAAAATCTAAAAAAAATATTAAAAATTAACCATAAATCCAAATTATTAATATAATATATCAAATTTCTCATAAAATCAAGATCTTTGATTTCAAATTAAATCTAATTTAAAAATATTCTATATATTTTAAATTATTTAATTATTATTTTTTATTCTAAATAAATATATAATTAGAAGTTTATTAAATATTTTAGAAAATTCAAAATTATATTTTAATGGATACTTTGAAATTTTAGAAAACATTTAATATTTTATTCAACTTGTTTTTAAAAGTATTTTAATTATTAATTAGTTTTAAATCAATTAAAATATTTTAAATAACTTAAAATTTTCGAAATTCATTAAAAATTTAATTTAAATTATTAAAATTCAAGTAATACATCAAATTTTAAGAAAATTGAGAATTTTAATTCAAAACTATTTTCAATATTCAAAACTTAATTTATTTTAATTAATTTGAATTATTTGAATTTCTTTAATATTTAATTAAATATTTTATTAATTATCTTAAAATTAAAGATTAATTTTCAAATAAATTTGAAAACCAGAAATCTCTCAAGTCATTGAAATTTTATTTTGACAAATATTTTGATTATCTATTTTTAAACTTATCTTTTATACATGTATAAGTTCATATATATATACACATTTATTTTGAAAACTATTTTTGAAATTATATACATATTTTAAATCCTTAAATCTTAAGAGGTTTGTTGAAATTCTAAGCATAGATTAAGTCTATTTGAATAGAATTAATGGGGATGATTAGTGAATAATCATTCATTGATTGTTCACTAACATTATCTTAATTACATGTCTCTTGTTTAGTATTTGCATGCTTAGGATTATGCACCCACCACCTGGCCTAGGCTCTCCTAGTTTTAAGGATTTGATTGTGTTTCTATGTGTATTCTCTTATATGTTAAGTTCAAAGGGTTAGTGAGAACAATTGATTCAAACCTATAGCTTAGTGACACTAAGGACAATAATTAAGGACCTATTTGTAGAAAAATTAGAATATTTCAAATAATTAGGATTCACCTCCTATTGTCTCAAAACTTTGAACACTTAAACTTGGTGACACTCTTAGCCTTAGGAAAAATTTTCACTAGTTCTAGAGATTATTAAGACCCTTAATTAATTTTCTTAAGTTTAAATCTTAATTAAGCCACTAAAACTTTCAGAAAATTCAAATAAATCAAATTTAGACCCAAAAATTATTTATAACCCCTATAATTAACCATAATTCAATCCTTAACAAATGAAAATTAAAAGCCCTTTGAATTGACAGAAAAAAAAAGCTTAATTTAATTTTAAGTGAAATTCAACCTTTAATTAAAATAATAAATTAATAATATTTAAAAATTCCAAAAATTTCCCAAACACTTGAGAATATCTTATTAGGTCTTTCCTGACCTTTGAAGCTGATTTCAAGGAGTTGGGAACTCATTTGAAGTAAAATCATAAAAAGGGCCACTAATTAAGTAATTTTAAAAATCCATTAAACACCCAAAACTTTGAACCTTCATAACTAATTCAAGAAAAATCCAAATTGAACAAACTCACTTGCATTTAACTCATAATAATGTCTAATATTTATTAAAAATATTAAAATTCCAGAAAAGCATCAAATTCAAAAAAGTCAACTTTTTGGTCAACCATAGGTCTAAACTAGTTGAAAACTTCAAACCTTCGTAATAAAATGCATAAAAATCTGATTTAAACGTACTTACTGTCTAACTGATCGTATTAAGGTCTAGTATTTCAAAAAAATGCTAACTTTCCAGGAAACACTTTAAATTAAAAAGTCAATTTCTAACCCCTTAATTAAATGATTAAAATATTCAAAAAATTCGTAATACTAAAAATTGTTTTAAAACTCCAAAAATCATTAATTAACCTTAAAATCAGTAATCAACCAATCTTAATTGAAATTCATTAACCTTTAAACTTTAATCTAATCTAATTCACTTAATTATACCGGGTACCACTGGGTAACACAGGCCTACGAGGCTATTCACTTAGCCTCAAGGAAGGAGAAATAAATTTCACGGCCTCAGTGTGAAACAAAGATGGTTTCCAAAAAATAATTAATAATTAATTTTAAAAGATTAAAAATATTAATATTTAAACATCAACTAAATTTCCCTTAAACCTTTCAACCAATCGAACCTTAAATAACTTTCACTAATAATCCTATTTAGGATATATCAAAACCACCGACTCTAGTTTTAGGATAGGCCGGTGTTTTACTTTCAGCTGTTGTGTGCCGAGTTTTTGAGCTTTTACTGCATGTTGTTTGCTAGTGTAGAATTGTTGTATTTGCTTACTTACTTCCTGCACTCTTTGATTGATTGTGCGTTAGATTTACCCCTAGGTTAGGGATGAATTATACTTCTGCAATCTTATGCAGGTGGCCATGCTTATACAAGGAGCTGAAATTAAAGGGGGCAATTAATAAAAAATCAAAATATACACTCTTTGCACATGTACCTGCTGCGCTTAAGACCCCCTTTCAATAAAAGAGCATGGCCAAGTGTGGCTAAAAGTAATGCATTTTAATTTCATATTACAACTGCTTGGGATTGAATATATAACTGCTGATTATTAGGATAACCCTGCAGGATCGAGTCTAGATTTTTTTATTTGAATTAATGTAAATTTAATTTGATAAGGTTGTAAATTATTTAAAATGACTTGAGATTGGGATATGAATATCCAATTTGAATTCCAAAGAGGTGAAGACATCCCTAGAGGGGAGAGTCTTTTTCTATTTGGAAGTCAAATTAGGATACCTTTCAAATATCAAAAGAGGGAAGATAACACCCTATTCAATGGGGAGTTTCTTTCCATTTGGATATCCGGAACCGACGAATCAAGATGTTTGTGAGAAGAAGAAGAAATGGACCACGAGAAGAATCCCAAATCTCAAAGTCATTTGAGTCTAAAGATAAAATCCGGGTTGTAGTCAGTGGTGCCCGGCCACTTTAATTTTCTGCAAAAAATCTGTGATGTAATAATAAGAGGCACTTGCCTACGGACATTCAATTTGATATATTTAATTGCTTTGTTTAGAATTGATTGCGCATTAGAACTGTATGCTTTTCTAGTCTTTTTACTTGCATGACGTATTTGATTTAGCCTGGAATTCGAATTTAGGCTCTTAGGGGTTTGTCAAAAATTCTTCTACTTTAATTAAATAAAATTTTTAAGACAAGATAGAAACTCTAAACGGTCCTAAGAAGTAAGCTCGGACTCGCCGAGGGTTTTTCATGCATTCATATTATACCTTCTCTACCTCGTTAGGAATCTCCCCGCCCGCGGGTTCTAGCAGACCACCTGGCCTATGAGGGTGCCGATCTGTCAAGGGGATGTTATGAAATCTCTAGGGAAAAACCTATTTTCTAAGATAAAAATTTTTTAAAATGCTACATATCAATTTTGCATTCAATCGAGTCAATTAGCATGCATCGCATTAGTAACAAATTAAACAGAGACTAATATTTAATTGCATTTATTTATACATCAAGTACTCAACATAAATCTAAGGGGCCAATTAGGATACGCTCTAGATGTCGGCCCCAACTCTTTAAACTTAATATAATTAACGTCCCGACCACTCTACATAAATTGACCGGACTCATAATTTTAAATCATTTAGGTGGTTTAGCTGGATCCCCAATCCAGGCCGGGGTAAGACCAGATCTGCATTGCACTGGCTAGGTTTGGGGCACTTTTAAGTGCACAATTTAGACTTAAGTTCTGAGACTGGTCCGGGCCATAAGACCTCAACTTCCGGCAATTGAATCCCACTTTCTAATAAAATTGACCACTCAAACTAAAAAACTCTTTCAATCAAATTCGTGCCCAACACTTAGGATAGACTGGGGTGTTTCTGAAGTAATTCAGAATCTCAAAACATTCCCTACTCCTCTTCCTTTGACTCTGAAAATAAGTGCTCAATATTGAACTAATCCCATTTTAAAATTCCTACCATTTCTCTCCTTTGATATCAATCATTGAAAATCTAAATGAAATTTCTACCACTATTTTAATCGAGAGTTTTCGTAGGAAACTTCTACTTCCTATGATGTAATTAACTACGAGGGCTTGTGCTTTTAGGAGATTTAGAAACTCAGAACTGATTTTCAAAACCAATAATTTTTCAAAATCTCTAATTAATTTTCTTTAGGAAAATCAAACCCGACGATCATTGTCGTCATTTTCGAACGATCCATAATAATTGATATCTTCTTTCTTTGGAGAGATATATCAATTATTATCGTGGTTTCGATTATGAAATTAATGATCTTTTATCCGAATTAGAATAATAAAAAAATTGGTTAAATTCAATTTTGATCTTTCAGGGCCGAATGTAATCCTCCCTTTGAGTTTGACAACGATAATTCGGATAAGATTATAGTTCTGAATTTTGAACCCGTTAGGGAACGATACGTTCATCTTTCGAGGCGATATATTGTTCATAGTGACGTGTTCTTTTTCAAAGTTTAAAATTTAATATTTCCTAATGAAAATTAACTCTTTTTCAAAACTTATATATATATATATATATATATATATATATATATATATATATATATATATATATATATATATATATATATATATATATATATATATATATATATATATAATAAAACAACTGTATGATAACACAATCATACGTATGACATCTAGGGTATAAATTGGATGGGTCCCTTTTCTTCGAGACGAACCTGAAAATTTTCTAAATGGTTCGTACCATACAATGTCATCATTATACATACGCCATCCAGGGTACAAATTAGATAGGTCCCTTTTCATCCAGACAAACATAAAAAAAATTTGAACAGTTTGTACCGTATGATGTCGTTATCGTACGTACACTGTCCAAGGTACAAATTGGATAGGTCCCTTTTTGTCTTGATGAACTTGAATCAGTACGATGTCATCATTCTACATACACCATCAAGGGTACGAAATTGTGGGGTCCCTCTTCATCCTGATGAAGGTGAAAACTTTTCTAACTATTCATACCGAACAATCATCGTGAACGAACTTATTTTGTACCGATGCACAACAGGTTCGTACGCAATAGTTTTTAAACTCTTCGTACGTACAAACATTTGATTGTACTGTAGAATCGTGTATGCTCAAAATGGAAAATTATAGTTTTATGGATGGTTTTTCATGTCTTTGATATAAAAGGTCCTCTAAAACTTGCATAAAAAAGTCTTATCTTCATGATTTTTCAAGAGCAAGTGATAGAGAGAGTGTAGGAGAATGTTTGAAGAGATTTCTTGTAATTAGAGTGTGAAGGATTCACAAGCTTACTCAAAGGTAAGGATCTCTTTGTGATTTTGGTGATTACTCTTCTTTTCTTCCTTTTAGTTTCTCATGAGAAGATCTTTGGAGAAGATCTGGTACTCTGCCGAGATTTGGAGAGTGTGAAAGGATGACGGTACTCTACCGATACTTGGAGGGTATGAAAGGATACTGGTTCACTGCCAACACTTTGAGAGTGTTAATAGATGATGGTTCTCTACTGACACTTAGAGAGTGTGAAAGGATGATGGTTCTCTGCCACACCGGGGATTGGTGGAAGAGAGGTTTTTGTAAAGGCTTCTCTGCCTTGTTGTGGGGGTAAAAGGAGAGTCATTTTGGTAATAGTATAATACATAAAGAGGGAGTCTTCAAGGAGTGGATGTAGGTCGTGTTTGACTAAACCACTATAAATTTTTTCTTTTAATTTCTGCATTTTATTTACTACAAGTTATTTACTGTGGTTGAAAAGTTTTATTTTAAAACCTAAATTAACTTGCTACAAGTTTTAAAAAGGTTTTATATTTAAAATTCTAAGATAATTTTTAAATTATCAATTCACCCACTCTTAGTTAGCCATTGGACAATAGCTTAGGTTTAAAAAATTATACATATTCAATAATGAGAACACACGTGATGTCTAGGGATGCTTCGTGGGTCAATAAGTAAATTCAAGTTTAAACCCAATCCTTCTACACGGATCAATAGGAGTTGATAGGGTTAGAACCATCAAAGAAATATACGATTATGACTACCAATATATTTATTTTAATACATTCATATTTGGCCTTCAAGTCCTATAACAATATGAATACACTAATAAAGCCATAAAGCCTATGAAACCTAATCCCCTATCAGCAAATTGATAGGGTCCACAAGGTTTAATCAAATGAAAATGATCTCCTTCACCCTGATAATGGCCACGTTGAATTTAAATCTCAACCAGAGGGGTTAATTCCAAGCATTTTCAAATTCCACCCAAAATTAAAATTCTATAAAAATTCAAAAATCATCAAACACTTAAAGCAAAAATCATCCACCCTATATAATAGTTTGCAAGGGTGGACAAATTAAAATTTACTTAAGCTCACATAGAGCTAATGCTTGGTCGAAAATATCAGTAGGATCCATTCTCAAATAATCTCCTGCCAATAAGGATGTTGTATGTGTCCTCTGACCCACAGTTTTTCCTCTAATTTATACCACAAGGTAAACGGTTATGACCCGGGGCCCTCTAAACTAAGTAGTTTGGTCGCCAAATGGCACCATAAAATATCAGTTATGACCAGAGCCAATATGTTCCTTAGTGAAATCAAATCCTTGAGATATAAATCAATAGGATATGATCTATAGGGCACATAGCCCTCTGTTAGCTAAGGTGGATTCAAATTTACCCCCTTAAACGAACATTCATCCAAGGTCTATAAGGTACCCTTAGATGAAGCAACCCATGGCTACCGATAAGGATCCTTCTATCAGGTTGGGATGAATACCTCATATGCTAAGCAAACTAGGGACCATGTTGGCCCGAAACGACGGAACCATGAGATCTTGATCAGGTCCATCATCCATTCCCCCACCACAAACTTTCCAAATTCTCAAATTCCATGCACATGCAGCTAATATATGCCAAATAATATATATATTATATATATCTAATTAATGACTAGCCTTAATCAAAAGTTCTCTCCCATTATTGGGAGGGGTAATTAACTATAGGGGCATGCGCGTATAGGAAACCAGAACTAAGATCATAAAGTCCTCACAAAATGAGGGCAAAATCTCTGGGTAGTGTCTTATCTACAAACACATCTACCTTCAAAAATTTACCTTGGAACTTAATTCCATTAAAACTCCCTAGAAGAAAAAGCAAAGTGGGTGGAGGCCAGGGATGAATTTTTGGAGCCAAAAGATTTTTGACGTCTCCGCTGGAGATTGGTTTCTCTTTCCATCTTTGGCTAGTCATCTCAACGCTATAATAACAATAAAAATCAATTTAAGTTTAAAACTTATAACTTTTTCAAAATGATTATTTACATAATTAGAAATTTTAAATATTCTAAAAATGATCGTTCAAAAAAGAAATTCATTAAGATAACGTATTTAACAGTATTTTAAATTTATATTATTTAAATTGCTCGCTAATGTTATTTTCTTTTATTTTCTATTATGTGCAAGTCTCTGCACTTTGAAAGTGTGGAATGATGTATCAGATTCTGATTATTAACCCTTACCTTTTATTCTTGTAGATGAATCTACATAATACACCAATGACTGTCCAACTGGAATAAGGTTCCAGGATCCAACTTGCAAATGCTATCATTGAGATGGGAAATACTAGAGCTACCATCTAGTTTGGTTGCCTCGACTTTCCTGTAGTAATTACAAGGACCGCCGTCATTCTTGTGAATGGCGTGAGTACTTAAAGGCCTGTTAAGAGGCCCCGTTCTACTGAACTTTCTACACACCAGATGCATCTGCCAGTGTCATGGACTACTAATGCTGTTGAAAATCCTCATAAGAGGGTTTCTGTGTTTAAACATCTATCACAACCAGAAGCCCTAGCCACCAAGAGGATTATCATTGATGGAAGAATTTATGTGGTGGCTATAACACTACAACCTTACCGAGCAGGTTATCTGCACTATGTAAGAATGATGCTGAGGCCTCCTCATCTGGAGGAAGGCTTACAAGAATACAAAGAAGAAAGAAAAATGTTAAACTTTGAGCTCAACAACAATTCTCAACCCATCCCTAAAACCTGCTGGCTAATGTGCCTGAAGCAACCATTCCTACTTGGAAAGGATTCATGAATTTAAAATAGGTGAAGAGAAATAGCTCAACTGGTGAGCTAAAGAAATCTTTTTGGGACCAATGACCTGAAGTCCCAACACCTTAGAAGAAGGAGCCTGAAACTCTCTCGGCCTGGGTATATATGGTCTTGAAGATTGTGAAAGAGAGAGGACTAAAGAAGAGAAGATACCAATAACCATTGATGGTCGAGACCAGAAGAACTCTGCCAAGAGAATGCTTATCTATTATTGTGGAGTGAAAAGAAAGAATATATGTCCTGCGTGATGAGCATCACGGTGAGACACCTGAACCTCGAGTTTAGGGATCCACCGCCAAAAGGTCCCAGCAGAAAGGAAAAGATATATGGAGGTCAAAGCCTTATAGAGAAGAAGAGAAAAAAACTTATATGGCATTAAATCTGGTGAGGTTTTCTGGAGAACTGCAACAATCTACAAAAAATGTAAGAAATGGGTCCAAAAAAGGATCCATAGTGACACTCCTCCCGGTGGTCGAAACCTTGGAAAATCCATCAGGGGATCCTGTCGCTCTCCATCCCCTCCAAAGGAAGAGACTAACTTTGACCATAGTCCACTAGTCAAAGAAATCTCCTTGCCTAACCAAGAGCCATAGATCTAGTGGCATCATCACTCAGAGATCCGAGTACTAGAAAAAAAATATATAAAAAGAACAAATATGGAAGGAGAAGAATATCTCGAAGGGAAAGAAAATATTAAAGAATATATGGAGGAAAACATAGAAGAATAAATATAAGATATAAATAACATCGTGGATATGGAAGTCATCAATATGGTGAAACACACCAATGCTAATGATAAGGCCTACTATGATGATGGTCAAGGCGATGATCATTGGCAAGCTTCACCTAGGCAAGCACACTAGCATCTCCTTGAAGTTAGGTCTACCTCTAGTGAAGGTGGTCATCCCCAAAGAGGATGAAGTGGAGGAAGTAGAGGTGAATCCCCTTAATGATAAAAACAAAACACTCACCAACATGAGAAGGTAGATGAGATGATAGATAAGAGCCAAAGATAGAGAAATCTCTTAGTTGAATGAGAAGATGATTGAGATGATGGCACAGATGGGGGCAATGATGCAGATGATATAGAGAACTAGTGCTATTGGTTCCATGCCCAATCCTCCTCCAGATACTCTAAACTTCCAAGTGCCACAAGTATCAGGAGTAAGGGGAGCTCCTGAAGGTGGTCGTGAAGTTCATAATATCGTCCGCCAGCCCACCCTACAAAATGTTGCAAGTACCTCTGAACCTATGACTGTTGCACAGTTGGAGAGAATCATTATTAAAAAGAGTAAGGATATCATAGTCGTTGAGAAGGAGGAGAAATTTGTGGCCAAGGGTCGTCCGTACAACACTTGGTACAATTTAAGGCAAGTTCTGGGAATACAGGGGGAAATGATGCCCTTCTCTTCTAACAGTTTGTTTGTAGTTTAACAATAATTACTTTCGAACGGTATGCCAAACTACCAAATTATTCTATAAAAACATTTGCAGAATTAAAATGTATGGTCGTGAAGAGGTTTTCCAGTGTGAGTGAAAAGAAAACGTTTGCTGACCTTGCTCTAGATAAAGGAAAAAGGGAAGAATCAGTGACAAAATACATCACTCATTAGTGTAACTTAAGCATAAAGTATGAGCAACAATTAAAAGAGGAGCATGAGAAGGTAGATAAGATGACAGATAAGAGCCAAAGATAGAGAAATCTCTTAGTTGAATGAGAAGATGATTGAGTTGATGGCTCAGATGGGGGCAATGATGCAGATGATATAGAGAACTACTGCTATTGGTTCCATGCCCAATCCTCCTTCAAATCCTCTAATCTTCTAAGTGCCATAAGTATCAGGAGTAAGGGGAGCTCCTGAAGGTGTTCGTGAAGTTCATAATATCGTCCGCCAACCCACCCTACAAAATGTTGCAAGTACCTCTGAACCTATGACTGTTGCACAGTTGGAGAGAATCATTATTAAAAAGAGTAAGGCTATCATAGTCATTAAGAAGGAGGAGAAATTTGTGGCCAAGGGTCGTCCGTACAACACTTGGTACAATTTAAGGCAAGTTTTGGGAATACAGGGGGAAATGATGCCCTTCTCTTCTAACTGTTTGTTTGTAATTTAACAATAATTACTTTCGAACAGTATGCCAAACTACCAAATCATTCCATAAAAAACATTTGCAGAATTAAAATCTATGTTCGTGAAGAGGTTTGCCAGTGTGAGTGAAAAGAAAACGTTTGCTGACCATGCTCTAGATAAAAGAAAAATGGAAGAATCAGTGACAATATACAAGCATGCTGCATAATTATTAATGTGCAACATTGATAACAAGATGAAATCCTTCCTATGCACGGCTATGATTACCATATTTTAAGATTTGCTAGATAGTATGGCCCATTTTGAAAAATGAAACTTGTCCATATCAGAAAGTCACTCTGATAAGTCCAAGAAGGCTAAGGCCATCAATGCTAGAAGGGGTGAAGATGACTCTACATTCTTCTTTAGAGCTGATAGAGTAAAGAAAGTGATTTATAATGCAGATAAAGGCAAGCAACCAATCCAGTATAAAGAAAAGCCTAAGCAGGCCTAAAACCCTATCCCCTAACTGAAGCTGATGCTCAGGGGAAATAATAGGCCACGAACCTCCCAAGGTGAAGGAGAACGCCCAAGGCACATAATAGTGACTGGTGATAGAATGTTTGCATCCCTCAAAGAAAATATGAATAAAGAATATTCATTCAAGAGGGAAAGTGTCTCCAAGTTATTTCGACAAACACAGAAAGTGGGTTTAAAACTTCCTGAATGCAAGAGGCCCGAGAAGAATAGAGATTTGAGTGATGATCTTCTAGATGTTTGTTGTATTAGTGTTTATTTTAGTTTGTTTTAGTTGTGTTTGTTTGTGTATGTTTTAAACTTTAGTGTATTTTATTTAATATTGATGTTATGAAATGATTTTGTAATCTTTTTCATTAATATTAATATATGTTGTAGTTGCTTTAAAATTTGGATTGTTTTGAAATGTGTTTAGTTTTTATGAATTTCATTAGTCTTTTTAATCTTAATTGTGCGTAAATTAAATTGTAATTTGAGATTAATTTTCATTAGAAAATCTAGTCTTTCTAAATTTAAAATTTGTTTATAACTTGTTATAATTAGAATTTTTGATTTCATGTCTATTCATTTAGACTACATAAAAATTAATATTATAATTGCAATTTAGATGCTTTCTTATTTTGTATTTCTTTGCTCAAGTGATATTTATGCTCTTGGAAAAATTTGAAATTTTATATTATTGATCTTGAAAAGAATTGGTTTCAATTACTCTTGAAAATTATACAAAGAGTACAAAAATCAAAAGGAATACGCAAAGGTTCGCAAATGTGAAAAAGAGGCACAAAATAAGCCCAATGTAAAAAGATTTTAAAAAATGTGCCAAAAATTTGAAAAAGATGCGCAAAGCGCCACATGTGGTAATTCTTTTCTTTCCAAATTCTTTCAATCTTTTAATTCAAATTGATCTTATGTTCATTTATATTTCTATTGAACTTTGAAATATAGAATTTTAATTCATCTCTCTTGTAATGATTTTCTATATCTCAAATGTCTAAATTGAATCATGTCTTTGATAAATTCTTTTTACTTACAATGTTATATCACTTCTTAAATTCTATGAATTTCTATGATTTATCTAATGTTATTAGTTTTAGATTGCATACCTTATGTCAATCACTCTTTAGATTAAATTTTCAAATGAATTTCACATAATTACATACATTTCATGTCTATTTCTTCTTCACTTTTTGTTGTTGTCAAAAAGGGGGAGAAATTATTGTGTTTGTATTGTGTTTGTATGTTTTGTTTGCATTTTGATTTTGTGTTATGGCTTGTGTTATTGTCTTGTATTTTTGTTTTTTTTTTTTTTGAAAAACAGAAATATTGTTCTTTAGTTCAAAATGCCTCCTTATTTTCATGTATTCATCAATTCAGGGGGAGTTTAGGAGATTTGTTTAAATTTGAGATCATACAAATAATAATTGTTTTGCCATCATCAAAAAGGGAGAGATTGTTAAGATAGTTGCTATTTGCATATTTTACACTTTTGTAACTTGTATAGTTTTGATGCTTCCAAACATTATTGTTCAAATGTGTAGTTATCTCCTAACAATTTTAGAAGATTTGTATTTGCTCTTGTGTGTACTAACATTTCAAGAAAATCAAACTCCAGACTAGGAAGACTTCAAATAAAATTCAGCATGAGATACTTTGTGTATTTGAAGCTTGTACTTTTCTTTGAAATAAACTTGAAAGGGAGTGATTGTAATTGAGTGAATAAAAACATTCACACACACATAAGGAGATCATATAAAATTTATACTGATCGTACGGGGCGATATCAGTTCATACGAGACGATCAGACAGTCCTTTTCGTCCAGGACGAAATTAAAAATCATCCGGGACAATTTATTCTCTGTAAAATTTTAATCCAGACGAAATTAAATATCGTACAGGATGATCTGGTCTCTGTAAGATTTTCGTCCAGAAAAAATTAAATTATCGTACATGACGATTTTCTCTCTATAAGATTTTCGTCCAGACTAAATTAAATATCGTCCAGGACGATCTGGTCTCTGTAAGATTTTCGTCCAAATGAAATTAAATTATCATACATGACGACTTGCTCTCTGTAAGATTTTCGTCCAGACGAAATTAAATATCATCCAGGACGATATGGTATATGTAAGAATTTCGTCCGGATGAACCAATTTTCGTCCAGACGATACAACTGACTTAGGATGGTTTTTCTATAGTTTTTTGGAACCGACCTTTTAATAACCGTTCGTTCCTGACGAACTTTGTTCGTACGGGACGATCAGCTTGTACGAAAATATTTCGTACACATATACAAACAGGTTCGTTTCAAGGCTTTTAAGTAATATCGTCCAGGACGATCCACGATCGTACGGGACGATCCACTGCGTACAGAATTGAAAACTGGCAGTTTTTGGGCGGTTTTTCTTGTCTTTTATATATATAATCTAAATTAGACTGCTACCCAATCTTTTGGTCATTTGATCTTCGTGCCTTTTGAGAGAATAGCCAAGGAGAGAGTGTAAGAGTGCATTCAAAGGAGGATTCCTACCACTGGAGCGTGAAGGCTTCACTTGGAGTTTAAAGATAAGAATCTCTACTTGTGAATTGGGATTACTTCACTCTTTTCTTTCTTCCTTCTAGATTCTTGTGAGAAGATCTGTCAAGGAGATCCGGTTCGCTGCCGACACTTGGAGAGTGTGAACAGTCGAATGGTTCGCTGCCAACACTTGGAGAGTGTGAACAGCCAAATGGTTCTCTACCCACACTAGGAGAGTGTGAAAGGACGAAGGGTTCTCTGCCCACACTAGAAGAGTGTGAAAGGATGGACGGTTCTCTGCCAACACTGGGGATTGTGTAAAAGGATGACGGTTCTCTGCCGTACCGGGTAGTGGTGAAAAGAGTGTTTTGTAAAGGCTTCTCCGCCTTGATGTCGGTGCAAAAGGAGAGTCACTATTGGTATTAGTGCAACACTCAGAGGGTGCCTCTGGGGAGTGGATGTAGGTCTGGTTTAGACCGAACCACTATAAATTTGTTGTCATTTACTTTACTGTTTTTACTTTTTCGTATTTTATTTTTTGTTTAAAAAACTCTGTGGTTGAAAAACATTTTCCATAAAAATTTAATAAAAATTTTCATTTCGGTTCAACACATTTTCAAAGAGGGTTTAAATTTTTAAACTACCAATTCACCCCCCCTCTTGGTAGCCTTGGGACATTAACTTAAGTCTAACAACCTATTTACTAGACTCAACATAGACACATACCACATTTGTTGGGGACCATTTCTTAACCTCCCTAATGCAGCGAAAAGAAATTAGAATATAAAAAAACTACTCAAATCATTACCTGTAGTTGCATCTACAGCATCCCATACTGATATCTCTACCAAAAATCCATCCCGCAGTCTGCAAATGATGCCGAAAACATTATATCATGCTTTCTTCGCCTTGATAGAGTCTTCATTCATGTTATTAAAAATGAGAATGAAGCTCTCATTCGGGTTATTACACGCTCAAATCCACTTCCCAAGCTCCTACCACACAAACTAGTCGAGCATCTCCTCCTACTCTCAGACTCCTTGCAATCCACTGAAGCCATACCCAATCTTTCCTCTACCGTAACCCATGACCCATCTCCACCTATTGAATCCTAGTGTCATCCTTAATCTCCTGCTCAGGCTGTGACTCCATAAACCCCATTTGAACCTTCCTATCTCATCAACCCCAACTCTCTTGCCTAATTCCTTTTCAGCCAAACCCCACTGAATCCCTAACCTATTCGCAAGTGACCACAGAGATATATATATATAGAGAGAGAGATAGAGATAGTGATGGAGCTTCTCCTACCTGGCCAAACTCCCTGTATCGACCTCTACATCTCATCCCATCGCCATTCATGTCTAGAAGTTGACCCCTATAAGCCCTAGCTCAGGCCTTCTATAGCAGACCCTTGACCTCCTTCTCTATGATATCCACACGAACCCAAGCTAAACAACCCAGTGCCTATATCCCTCCGATCTCCCTTCTCTGCTCTAGACCCGAACTTCATCTCATGAAGTCATCCCCTTTGCCGATGTAGAGAGCCTACACTCTTCCTCATTTATTTTGCTAAGATGCTAATAGTAAAGTTATTAATATAATATTACATACCATCATTCTTAGTACTATTATTTATTTATCTTATTATTATTATTATTATTATTATTATTATTTAATGATGTTATTCTGAGCATTGTCATTAACCATTAGTTATTATTATTAATTATTAGCTACTAATATTTATAGTATTATTAATATTTGTGTACCTGTATCTTTATAGAATATTTTTATTATTGTTAAAAAAGGGGTCTCAAAAGAAAAAAATAAATTATTCAAAAAAAAAGATAAAAAAATATTGTCTCGATTTTCATGCCCACCACCTCGCCGAAATAAAACGGTATAATCTCTCCAAACCCTACAACTTCAAGAACCCACTTTTGATGCTAGAAATGTGATAAAATAACCACCTATACATGCTTTCTTAATGTAGTGGGAGGAAGCTCGTCGCGGTGTTCTCAATGAATCAGGTGATTACTTAATATCTCTTTTTCGGCATTCATGACACACCGAAAAATGGTCTATACATGCTTTTCTCTATTGTGGTGGAATAGGAACCCGGTGTGGTGCCTACAAAGAGATAGGGATATTCATAAGTACCTGCTCGCGAGAAAATAACTGCTTCTCTTTTGCAATAGGTATCGAAGACCCATACACTTCTTTATCTAGAATGGTCAGGTTGAAGATTTCAAGGCTACGGTGTCCTTGTATGAGGTCACCTATCATACACGCTTTTCTCTAATGTAGCGGGAGGCCTAGTTTTTCATAGTTTTCCCATAAACGGGGGAGATGCCGGGAGGCTATCAAAATTTTAGGTGACTTAAGATTGCACTTGGACCTAACTTGAACCAAATGGACCCAAATGAACTTAAACTCAAGTGAATTTGAATAATATGAGAGAACTTGATTGAACTCAAGAAGAATAAATGCAAAGAAATTTGACTTAAGATTGCAGTTTGGATAACTACAAGGAACTTGAACTCACACTTGAACTTGAATTGAACATGAATTCAAGCTCGACTACAGGGGACTCGAATTTAAACAAAGAACTTGCAAACTTTTGCACAATAGAGGACTTGTATATCTGATGATAATGAAGAAGACTCATTTTAGACTAGGTCTTAAGCTCAAATCAGAATCAGACTTTGAATTAATGATCTAAATCTTAACCTAAATTAAAGTCTAATGTTTGGAAGTTAAAGTCATAAATCATAAAAATGATGAAATTAAAGATAATTAAGAGAATGAAAAATACATCTTCAAGAGATATATAAGCAAGAAATGACGAGGCAGAATTATCTTTAATCGTTCAAGCAAATCAAACTACATGCAATAATCAAATAAAGAAGGTGGCAATATATTTACAATCAATGTCCTTAGGTCTCCTACAAATGCACCAATCCACCTTACAAGCTAGACTTTTGTATGAAGATAGAAATTAGTAGGTAATGGAATTTGAAAAGTGTATACCGTTGATGATAATCAAATATCGATAATGTGAGTTCACCATGCATGTAACAATTTGTTTCCAAGAAGGATGAAAAGCTTGTAATGTTTTCTATAACTCACACACAAGCAAGAGAGTTGCAAAGTGAGTAAACAGGATAAAACATGATAGCGACTATGTCATCAACATCAACTCGGCGCCCATGAAATATATCAATAAAAGGGTTTAAAAGTATAGTGAGCGTGATGAACAAATGATCAAGATTTATTAAACAAGCTTCAAATAAATATATTTTACAAAGTGTTCAATGTCATTTGACCCCTTATGAGTGACGAAAGAATTCAACGTACAATTAACTAATGATGAAGATGTATTCACAAGGTCCAAAGCAAACATTACCTTTATACAATTAATACCACATGATTGAAAGTGAATACACTAGCTCACCACAAGCAGAAGTAGATGGGTAAATATAGAAGATAATAGCAGCTGATAGGAGCTCCTACAATCAGTTGTATAAGACCCATAAAACACCCAATGTGTTGACCACAAGTAAAAATCAATTGGAGAATGCAACAATATGATATTGAGGATTCATCAATTTGACAATAATGCACACATTCGTAGAATATATGATGACTAGCTCAAGGACAATAAAAATTAACATGCAATAAGTGTAGTAGTTCCCAACTCTCTAATAGTAGCATTCAAGTGAATGCACTTACCTTCTTGTGATCAATGATATGGGAGTCTCAATCAGCACTAAAGAATTATCATGTGACTATGAGAATTCGACTTCCAGCATGTGATTGTGAACATAATTAGTGGAGAATTTGTGATGGTGAGACTCATGAAAAACATAATCATGGAATGATGAATACTTAAAAGCAATGACCAAAGATTGAATGAAAGATATGCAATAAATGTCAGATGCTTATGTTATTAGCAACGCTGTAACATAAACGTGTATATTAAAATTTGTGAGCATTGGAATGAATTCAAAGCATATGCATCGACGTTATTCACAATAAATGCTAAAAGATGTCATTCCAGATATGAAGGTCATTTGTCAATACAAATATACACATCAAACTACTGATGAATGGTGATGAGGGAGATCCAATGAATGCTACATCACATTAACGGTCAATCACTGGTCAATATTAAGTAACTACATTGTGTTGCAGTTCATGACCCCTTGTCTGATATCCTGATGATAACAAATAATGTCGTTTGAATTACTATTAATTAAATACTTATGATTTCTGCTATTGTCTATAAGTACTAACATTTCAGGGAGATCAGAAGTTACACATGATAAAAAGAAGACTAAAGACTGGGTAGAGTAGGAATTTGAGTTCATAACATTATAATTTTTTATTTATTCTTATTTTTCTTTTCTGGAGTCTGGCAATAAATTATATGCAAGACTGAACAATCATGCACATATACAGGGGTAGAGGGTTTTAAAAATAAAGAAAATTTTTTCTCTGTTGATCATACTGTACGAGTTTTAATCGTATTATATGATCTGAACTAGCTTAAACGGGTGTCTGTAACCAAGTCATATTGTACAATGTCTATCATACTATATGATGTATTTATAATTAAAATCCCTAGCCGTCAGATTAATTAAAGTAAGTTTTCAATATAAAAATTTTCAACTGATCATATTGTACGATCCTATCATACAGTATAATATTTTTGAATACTTACTTAAATTAACTTTGTGATCAGTGTGTAAATCAAGGATTAATTTTTGATTGGTTATTATACTATACTACTACGTTCATATTGTACAATCAATCGAGGCTATTTTTGATCGTTCCGTACATCATACCGGATGATCCCTTTATTTTGAACTAATCATACTGTGTGAAGTCGTTCATACCGTACGACGTACAGAGATGAGTTTTTGTCATCCCAGTAATCATTATGTATAAACATAAGGATTTTACATATCGTATTATACGGGTTTATATCATATTATACGATAGTATTTAGAATTTTTACCTTTTTGCAAACCTTCGTACTAGGATGAATGCTATTTTATAATGATCATACTGTATGATTTTGGATCATATTATACAATCATAATAGCTAAATTAAAAATTTTAGGATTTCATGGAGCATGTTTTAAGTATCAATACTTCTATTTTTTGGAATATGTGTGTGAGAGAGGAACGTGATTAGAGATGGATTCCTTGGGAGAGATATCTTGAGAAGATTTTGGGGTTTGTGAGAGGAAGGAGAAGGTTGGATTTGTGAGGGAGAAGGAGTGTGAGGGAGATCACACAGTTGATCTTAGTCTGCTACACTTTACTCCTCCTGTAGCCCGAGAAGATCATGTGCGAGGCTCTCAAAGGGGGAGATTCTTTTAGATTTGTATCCTCTAAGGTACTCTGCTTCTCTAGGAGGGATAAAAATGAGAAAGTATGCTACCATCACCAGGAGGGTGACAAAGTGCTTGGCACTCCACCACGCCGAGTTGGTGAAAGTGAGGTTTATAAGGGCTTCTCTGCCTTACTGTAAGGGAAAAAGGAGAATTATTATTTAGTTATGAAATTCCCGGAGTGGAGGACTCCGGGGAGTAGACGTAGGTCAAGTGACCGAACCACTATAAAATCTTTGGTGTGATTTTTCCCTTACTGCATTTTATTTTTGTTCAGTATTTTATTTTTGTTAAATTGTTTGGTGAAAAACATAGTGAATTTTGTTATTGAGCAAGTTAATTTTTCACTACCTCTTGTTGAAAATTGTGTTTTAAGCATTCACTTCCATATCATTTAATCTTCTTATTTAAAAATTAAAAACACAAAAAATTAGAACTCCTATTTAGGACTGTATTTTTATTGCACAAACTTCCAATTCACCCCCCCGCCCCCCCACCCCTCTTGGCGCTTCTCATAACTTCACATTGATCTGGTAAGAACAAAGACCGATGATACTACATCAAATGCAGACATCTATGATCAAAACCAAGAGATTAATTAGTGCACTATAATCTACATGCATAAATCATACAGGTAGTGCATGATAATATATCTATATAAAGAAATAAATAATTATAATCGGAAGATACAACAAAACACCACCGGATACACAATATCTATATAGGCGGACAAAAGAAGTTTATAAAAATGGCTAAATACCCCTGCATATGCAACATAGTTTGTATACACATAGGTACATAAGGGGTAAATGAAATTACAAAACTCACATGGGCCCTAACGAGCATGTTATTGGAACACATGAGACGTCTAGGGATGCTACGCGGGTCAATAAATTCAAACCCGATCCTCCAAACTAATAGACGTCAACAAGGTTTAATAAATAAGTATAAAATGCCCCCAAAAGCTGCTTGGTCCCCAGTGAGCTTGTTATGAGTACACACGTGATGTCTAGCAATGCTTCGCAGGTCAATAAGTGAATTCAATTTTGAACCATATCCTTATATACAGATCAATAGGAGTTGACAGGGTTCGAACGATCAAATAAATATATGGTTATGGAGATCGATATTTTTGTTTTAATACATTCATATTAGGCCTTGAAGGCCTATAACAATATGAATTCACTAAGAAAGGAAAAAAGCCTATGAAACTTGATACCCTATCGACAAGTTGATAGGGTTGTCAAGATTTAATCAAATGGAAATGACCTCCTTCACCCTGATAATGGCCACGTTAATTGAAAATCTCAACTGGAGGGTTTAATTCCAAGCTTTTTTCAAATTCCACCTAAAATCTAAATTCCAACAAAATTCAAAAATCATCAAACTATAAGATATTTAAATTTGAAATCATCCATTAAAATACTTAAAGTAAAATTCATCCACCCTCCATAATAGTTTGGTGGGGTGGGCAAATTAAAATTTACTTAAGCTCACATAGACCTAATGCCTAGTCAAAAATATCACTAGGATCCATTCTTAAATAATCTTCTGCCAATAAGGACGTGGTATATGTCATCTGGCCTGTAGTTTTGCCACCAAATGGCACCACAGGAAAGATGGTTTTGACCAGGCGCCCTCTGAATCGAGTGACCGAATGGTTTTGCCATCAAATGACACCACGAAATACTGGTTATGACTAGAGCCAATATATTTCTTAGTGACATCAAATCATTGAGATAGGAATCAGTAGGATATGATTGAAAGGGCATAAAGCCCTATGTTAGCTAAGGTGGATTTAAATTTGTCCCCTTAGGCAAACATTTATCCCATGTCTACAAGGAACCCTTGGACGAAGCAACCATGGCTGCCGACAAGAATCTTTCTATCAGGTTAGGTTGACTACCTCCTCTGACTAAGTAGACCAGGGACCACGATGGCCCGGGAGGCCCAAGATGAAGGAACTATGAGATCTTGATCGGGTCCATCATCCATTCCCCCACCATCCACTTTAAGTCTGGTGAAATTTTTATTTTAAATATCAAAATTTTCAAATATCTAAACTTTCAAAATTCTCAAATTCCATGCCCATGCTGCTACTATATGCAAGATAACACAAATATTCTATGTATTTGATTGATGACTAGCCTTAATTGGAAGTTCTCTCCCATTATTGGGAGGGGCAATTACTATAGAGGCTTACGCCTATAGGAAACTAGAACTTAGATCATATAGTCCTCACAAAATGCCGTTGAAATCTCTAGGTATTGTCTTATCTACAAACTCATCTACCTTCCAAAATTTACCCTGGAACTTAATTTCATTAAAACTCCCGCAAAGAAAAATCAAAGAGGGCGGAGGCCAGGGCCATATTTTTGGAGCCCATAATAAAAATATGTAACTTCTTGGGATGTAAATTATATTTATTTAATTATTTAAGATTATCATATAGGAAGTCTATATTTTCTTTACTTTTGAGATGTAATCTAATTTGATTAAGTTATGAGTTGTGAAAGTTTAACTTTGAGTTTGTGTATATACACCTCATTTTGAATCCGAAGAGGAGGGACAATCCCTTATGGGAGAGATCCCATCTATTTGGAGATCCAAATGGTGGTGACTTTAATATCCAAAGAAAAAAGAAAACATCCCTTTAAAGTATAGTTTCTTTTCATTTGGGTATTCGAACCTGACAAATCTATGGAGCTCACAGTAGGACGAAGGAGTGAAGAAAAAGAGTATCCCACTCAAAGTCACTTGTGTTAGTCCTAGGATTAGAATTCAGGTTGTTATCATTTGTAACAGGCCATTTTTTATTTCTGCAGACACGTGTTATAAATTAAATGAAACTTGCCACATAGATATTTGAATTTATTTAAACGATTTAATTGTTTGATTAATTTACTTTGATTGTGTAGTAGAACTTAGCTTCTTTTTCTAGGTTTCTTTTCTTGTATGTCATGTTTTGTTTTAGCTTGGATACGATCGGAGGCTCGTACGAGTATGCATAAAATATTTTCTACTTAAAATTGAAATTAAAATCTTAGACTCGTATAAAAACTCTAATATTTTAAGAAGTAAGCTAGTGACCGCCAAGAGTCTGCATAAGTATATCATTAGTTTCTCCTTATTTTAGGCACCTCCCTGTCCATGAGTTCTGATAGACCACCTACCTATCAGGGTGCAATTCTATCAAAGAGATGTTGTGCAATCTCTAAGAAAAAAACTATTCCTAAGCCTTTTTGAAATTACTTCATACAAATTTTTGCATTTATCGAGTTAATTAGCTTACATTGCATTAGAAATAAATTTAAAGGAGTCTAAAATTTTAATTATATTTCTATTAAAACATAATCAACTTATATTATGTTAAGGGGTCACTTAGGATCCTCTCTAGATGTTTGCCTCAACTTCTAAAAACTTAATTAATAGCCCACTACTATTTTATGAAAGAGACCAAACATTTGGTTTAAAAGAACTTAGGTGGTAAGCTAGCTCTCCAATCCAGGCCCAGGTAATTCCAAATTTGCACTACATTAGCTAAGTTACTGATACTGTTGTTCAATACTCAATTTAGACTTAGTATCTAGGGAAGACTCAAAACCTTAAGTCTCCTACTTTTAGGAATATAATCCCACCATTCTAATAAATCAACAACTAAAATTAAAATTTGCTTAAATAAAAAACTTAAAGCCCAACGTAAAGATTACACGGAGGCATTTATGAATTATTTCATAATCCAAAATGCCTCCTATATTTTCTTCTTCGAGGTACAAAAAAAAGTGCTTCTATTTGATCCATTTTCATTTGAAATACTAGCTTCAATCCTTTGATATCAATTCTTGATAAATTCCAAATAAAATTTGTGTTGTTATTTTAATCGAGAGTTTTTGTAGGAAACTCCAGTTTCTTACAATATAACTAACTACAAGGGCTTACGCTCGTATATATTTAGAACCCAGATTTACTTTCAAAATCCAATCAATTTCTTTTGAAAAATCAAAATCAACGATAATCATTATCATCATGTCCAAATGATCGACAATAGGTGATATCCTCTTCCCTAGGGAGGATATATCATTTATCGTCATGACTTTGAATATTAAATTAATGATCTCTCATCCAGATCATAATAGTTGAATACTGATAGACCATCATTTTGACCCATCGAGGTTATATGTAGTTCTTCCATAAATTGGACTATTACAATATTAATGAAACTTTAAGTTTCGTAATCTGAAATCATTAAGGAAAATATCATCGCTAAAAAAATTAAATTTTTGAACCTAAAATTCCAGAAATTAAAATTTTAAACCCGAGGTAATATATTATTCATAATGAAAAGCCTAATTTCAAAATTAAAATTCTAAAAATTAAATTCTCCTAAAAAAATTAAAATTTTAAACCTCTTTTTCAAACACTTTCAACACGTATAATTGCCCAATGAGTAAAAATATAGTTGGAAACTATATAGAGCTTGAAATTTTCTTAATGCATCTATACATTTGTTGGGAATTTTAAGAAAAATTGTTGGTAATGACTTTGTATTAGATGTTGAAAATATTGAAGAAAATTTTCTTGACTACAGCTGCATTGAAAGTTACAACAAAGGTTGCCCCCAGTCAAAATTTGCTTCCCCGAAATTCATACAACATTGGTTGATACTTGAGAGATGACAGAAAATTGCATAAGTTTTCCATCTAGCTAGGAATCATTTCTCACAGATGGAGCTAAATTGTTACATCATGAAAAAAATTCACGATGATAGAGAAATATTAGGTTTAACAGCCTAGCCTTATATGAAGAACCATAACACAAACAGATAAATAACTAGGGATATAATATTTATAAGATACATTGTAGTTATTATGTTGAAACCCTAAAAATGAGGGAAAATTGTTGACCTCTCTTTTGCTTAAGCCTTAGGTCAAAGGGTTTGACCTGGTCAAATTGACCAAGCCAGACCCCAAGACCTCTCCCATCCAATTCTAAGGGGCAAGCTAAGTCTGTTGAACCTAGACTAAGGCCCTGGGTCAACCTGGTTGACCAAGTCAACCTACATTGACCCAAATGCCTTCTTTTAATTTTGAATTAAATTTCAAAGCTTCTCAGGCTCAACTCTCGCCTCCACTGGACCTAATCAGTCAAACCTAACCTATTGGGCCCAGACCCCTGAATTGGGTCAACTTGGTTGACCAGGTCAACCTAGGTTGACCCACTTAACCCATTTGAGCCCAAGTTAATTTTATTACAATCCAGGCCCTCTTCTTGGACTCAACTCCATCCCCCATTTGGCCTATTTGACTAGGTTGACCAAGTCAATTTGACCTTTTTAGTTCAAATTAAAGCTCTTATAAATATTTCCTATTACTCTATTAATTGTAACCACAACCCACTAATCTTGTGTTCCCTCCTAATTGGCCTTAGATTCAATATAGGTCGTTGATCAAGAGCTTAGACCTTTAAATAAGACAGATTAGGGCTCCAAAGGGATCTTTTTACTCATGCTCTCTCTCAAGCCTTCTCAAGCAATGCAATTTTGGGGGAGAGCTCTCCTCAACTCTCTCTACCCTCCTAAACCTAGACCTGCCACCACAACCCCTCTAACAATGAGATCTCCGGCAACTCGAAGGAAAACAACTTCCAAGGCATTTTTTGATCAATCCATAGGGTTTTGGACCATGATTCTTTCTACAACTAGGAGCGTGGACAGTCTACAAATATAATAAGCCCATATATAATTTAAACCATCCACAAACTGAGGTGAAATCCCCAACCCTAGTCTAAGACACATAGGGTTAAATGGCTTTATTATAAGCACATTTTAGGCCATAAAAAGCATACCCCATTGAGGCTCTTCATACATACATTCTACATTTAAAAATTCATGCTATTTGGTTGTATATAACGATCAAACGAAGTGAAAAATGATTTTAGGGTTTTGAGTTTCACTTTCGTCCATTAAGGTTTGGTCATAACCGTTGATCTCGTGATCAATAGTTACTATCCGATCATTTCGCGGTTTGGAATGACCGCGTGGTTTAATCCCGTGGCTACGTTACTCGTCCAATGTGACCACAACCGTCCGCGCAAAATAGCAGAGAATCGGATGGACATGAGGGTGGCTAATGTGGATAAGTCATTGCGATTTTGATCCGTGCTACCATTGCAATCATTTGGTTCAATTCAATTCAAATTCAAGATTATTTTCAAGTTTCAATTATTTTAACTTATTTTAAACTACCTTTTAATGCATTAAGCTTCGATAATTTGCTACAAATTCATTTTAAATTAGATAATTACATATAATACCTTGATATTTTTCAGAAAAACATCTATTTTCATTTAAAAGATATTTTTAGTATCCAAAAATATATTTTTATGGTATATTTACCTTTCATTTGATTATCCATACTATTTAACTATTATTTACTTAAGTAATTGATTAGCTATTTTGAAATTACAAAATTATTTTTCAAATTATTTTGAATCCTCGCTCGAGTGGCCAGTGGATCTCCCTTGAGTATGAGCATTAAATTATTTTGAATCATATTACTTTGAAACTTATGTATTCGTGCATCGATAAATACGAGAATTTTAAAATATTTTAAAATTACTTATACTATTAAATAAATAATATTGGGGATCGACTTTGTGAAATTTTAAACTTATGTTATGCATATTATTACGAATCTATTTTCATGGATTAGAATTTTGATGATAGAAAACATTCATGATTTTCTATGACTGCCTTGCCTACTAAAATTTCTGGTCCACAAGACCAAGTGCAGCTCAAGATTGGGTAGATTAAGTCTGCGTCAATTTATATTTTTTCCCTTTCTTGAGTCTATTATAAACAATGTGAGTGTATTTGAAAGCCATTGTAGCTTCATTCTTTTGGAGGGAACTTGAAGAGAGAGCTTAAAAGAGAGAGAGGAAATGGTGAAGTTTGAGAGAGGAAGAAGATCCTTGGAGGGGTTTCAAGGGAGTGTGGAGTTGGATTCAACACGGTTGCTCCGGCGAGCTTGCACTTTACTACCATCAGATTTAAGGCTTGTCTTGAGGGAAGTTCTGGAAAGAAGAAGATCTCTTTAGTGTCAAAGTACCCGGCTACTCCACCTCACCGGGAAGGTGGAAGTGATTTTGTAAGGGCTTCTCCACTTAGCTGTGGGGGATAAAGGAGAGACACTTAGTTGAGTGCAATACTTGAAGGGTGCCTCCGAGGAGTGGACATAGGTCAAGGTTTAACGGAACCACAATAAATCTGGTGTGCTCTTTACTTTATTATTTCCGTATTTAATTTTAATCTTGCTTTGTTTTGGTTTATCTTTTTTATTGTGAAAGATTTTTTTTTTTAAATACCAATTCACCTCTCTCTTGGTTAACCTTGGGGCTAGTACATAAGGGCTTAACATCCCTAATGAACTTTCAAGTGCCAACAGAGCACTTTACCATATGAAAAGCATTCATGGGGAGATGGATTAGTGGATGATTGAGTCCTAATCATTCACTAATCACACCGTTAAGTGCGCTTAGTCTTTTTTTTTATCAACTTTTGCATGTGTAGGATGCACGAACACTTATCATAGGCCATCCTAGATTTTAGTATTGGTGTGTTTACTATTTTTATGTATTTCATTCATGTTATCCCAAGGGTTAGTCTTGAACATGTTATTTAAACCCACTTAACGTAGTGACACCCTAAGGACAACAATTAAGGACCCGTCTAGCAAACATAGAAAAATTCTATGAGCTAGGATAGATCCCTGATTGATATTAAAATTTTAACATTTAAACTTAATGACATATTAAACCTCCTAGAATTTTTTAGGACATTTTTTAGGATCCTTTAAACCCCTTAATTAAAAAACTATAATTTACCCATTAATTAGGGCATGATTACTTCAAAACATTTTCATAAATCCATTTCAACTCAAAAAATTACCTATAATATATCAAACTCTTTATAATTCATTCCTTAACCTAAGATAATTATCCATCTTTTGTGTACATAATGGATAGTCCATATATCATTTTATAACTTAGAGAGAGAAGCAGCCGTTTTCTAGAGAGAGAAGCAGCCAAAAATTTGAATTTTGTTTTCGCAGAATTCCAGTAATTCTCATCGCCACGTCTTGGCGATGACAGCAGAAGGCCGCCAACTATCAGTCGGCGGGCAGAAAGGAAGCTCTAATGGATTTCTCAAAGATGATCGTCGCCGACCATCGTTTCTTCTTCGTCCAGATATGCTGAAAGCTGATTTGAAGATGCAAATGAAACCGTTGATTATCAGAGATGTAAGTGATTCTCCAATAAAGAAGAAGATCGAATTTGTTGAAGGCAAAGGTAAGAACATTGAAGTATCTCCAGATTGCAATACTCCTCGGTTGTAGAATTTCAATGCAAATATGAAGCAGAATGATTTCGAAGCCTCTTCATCAGATATGAAAATTTTCGTAAATAAATTCGGTTTTTCAAATGCAATCTATGATCTGTGGCCAGAGATAAATGCGAAAAACATTGATAAAATTAACAAAAAAATTCATGATATTGGAAAGTCCTCTCCTGCTCTTTGCATTGACAAATCTGTAAGTTCAAAAATTCATTCTGGATTGGCTGAGAAATCATCTGAAGAAAAATCTGAGAAGACTGATAACCAGATTAAAGATGTCTCTAAAAGCATTAGTGACAATTTAATGAGAGATAGAGAAGAAGAGCCAAAAGAAAGTTTTTTAAATGCTTGGAAGAAAACTCAACATATCAAGCTCAATTATGATATGAATTCTACCCCTGTTTCGGAAGATGGAATTACAGTTATTATGAATCCTGATTGTGTTGATGCTAATTCTTACACTCTAAGGAACTCTTTGGTTATCAAGGTAGTTGGAAACAATATCCCTTTTCCTGTTTGCAGTAGAGAACTCTGGAAACAATGGTCAAAATATGGTAGTTTTCATCTCACTACCTTGGGTAAAGATTGGATTCTTTGCTCCCTTACAAATCCTGAAGCTGTAGAAGAAATCATGGAAGGAGGTTCTTGGTTTATTGGAGGAAACATAATTGGATTGGATAAATGGTCCCCTACATTTAATCCTGAATCTCTAAAAGGTCTGTCAGCACCTATATGGATTCGAATGCCTTGTTTGCCATTACAATCTGGGATGAACAAAATATATGTAGAATTGCTTCTATGATCGGAATACCTCTTTATCTTGATGGTAACTCATTCAAGTGGGGTAAAAGGGAATATGCAAGAGTCTGTGTTCGCATAGACTTGGATAAAAAATTTCCAAGAGGAGTTTGGATTGAAAGCAAACATGGAAGATCATTCCAAAATGTTGAATATGAGAAGATATCTTCCCTTTGCTATCACTGTGGAAGAATTGGGCATCTCAAAAATAAATGTCCTCTGATTATGCAAAATACAAAAGCTGCTACCTATACAAACATCAAAGAAGGAAAAGCTCTTGATAAAGAAATTTCTAATGATAAGGATGAATTAGGCCCATGGATTCAAGTAAAATTTCGGAAGAACAAACAGTTTGACAAAATTGTTAAAAATCCTGTACCAATCTCTGAATCCAGAAATCAGCATTCAACAATTTGGAGACCAGTCAAAAATAAAAATGTTCCAGAATTTCCTGTTAATAGCATGGAAGAAGGAGAAATCATTGAAGAACTAAACAATGCTGTTGTAGCTGATCAAATTCCTGATAAAAAAGGTACTTCTTGTATTAATTCTGAAATTTGTTTACAGAATAATTTCAGTGCTCTTGAAGAAACTTTGGAAGAAACCAGTATGGATGAAATCATGGGAAATACTAGAGATGAAGCTCACATTCAAACTGAAATCTTGTTACCATACAATATTCAATCCAATTCTCTGGAATTCTCCAACAAACAATTCTTGTCTTCAACAACGAATTCTATTCATGTAGAAGTTGAAGAAGCATTCATAACTACTTCAGGGAAAGTTAAGCTATCCAAAGAAGTTAGAGATTTGAGGCCTATTGATAATCTCATCAAGAGTAAAAGAAGAGTAAATAAAAATAAGAATAAGGGTGGGGATGCAAACCCACCTTTGCATCAATGACTTCTCTCATATTCTGGAATTGTAGGGAGGCCAATAAAAAGGAAGTTTCCTTCTATCTCAAGGAGATAGTAAAAGATAATGAAGGCTGTTTTATCGTTCTTATTGAAACAAAAATCACAAATCTTGATAGACTTGATGTTGATAGAATCATTGGTAAAGATTGGGACTTCTTCCTTCATCCTTCCGATGGCAATTCAGGACGTATCATTACTTTCTGGAACAGGATTACTTCTTTTGAAGTTTTAGATCATTCATCTCAAGTTGTAATTGGCAAGCTCAAATCACCTTCTTTTGGCAATTGGATGGATTTATGCAAATAAAGATTATCGAATAAGGAGGAATCTTTGGGAGATGATTGAGAAGACAACATGTGAAGGCATTCCTACTATTATTGTAGGAGATTTTAATTGTATTTTATCTAAAGATGACAAAAAAGGGGGAAAAAGATTCTCTTTCTCTAAAGGTCCTCAAGAAATGAAAATGTTTATTACTAACAATGATTTTCATGATGTAGGCACTATTGGTCCTAAATTTACTTGGTGTAACAACAAAGAAGGTAATTCTAGAATTTGGGAAAGACTTGATAGATGTCTTCTTAATTCCAATGCTCTTCATAAAGTTCCTTTGGCTCAAGTCAAACATTTACCCAGGATTGCCTCGGACCATTGTCCAATTGCTTTTAAATTGATGGAATCTCAAATCAAGACCCATTTTATCATATATGAAGAAACCTTGAATTCGTATCCTGCTGCTAGAATCGTTGTATCCAATGCTTGGAGGAAATCAGACCATGGAAATGATATGGAGATTCTTCAAAGAAAACTCAAATGATCATTGAGGTCATTATACTTTTGGAGTAAGAACAAATGCAAATGTCTTAATTCTCTAAAAGAAGAATTAAAATTGGAGATTTCGAATCTTCAATTGGAGGAATCAACTCTTGGTGGACTTTCTGATGAAAAACTGAAGCTTCTTAGATCCAAAGTAAATGAATTCAATATAACGTTGGGAAGACTTTCTTCATGGTGGAACCAAAGAGCAAAAGTTAGATGGCTTGAAGAAGGAGATGTTAATTCAAATTTCTTCCATAAATTTGCTTCAGCAAAGAGAAATGGAAATCTTATAAGGCAAATAAAGAATGATGAGAATGTATTGGTAGAAGATCTTGATCAAATTTCTACTGTTTTCCAGAATTTTTTTGAGCAGAAATGGGGTTCTAAAAACTGCAACTTAGAGCATTGGCCCTACTTCCCTGAAGACAAAAAACTTAATGATTTGGATATCAAATTTTTAAGTTCAGATTTCACTCAAGAGGAGCTGAAGACTGTTGTTTTTCAGCAAGGTAGAAACAAGTCCCCGGGACTTGATGGTGTAACTCCTGTTTTTTTTCAAAACTATTGGAGTATTGTTAAGAATTCTACCTGGAGAGCTGTTGACTTGTTCTTTAAAACTAGTTTCATGATCAATGATTGGAAGGATACTTTAATTGTTTTAATTCCCAAAATCAAACACCCGTTAGTTCCTTCCAATTTCAGACCAATAAGCTTATGTCAAACCTCTTATAAATTGGTTGCAACCATGCTTGTTAAAAGAATCAAGCTTTGTATTTCCAGAATTATCACGGAAGAACAAATTGCTTTCATTCCTGGTAGATCCATGTCCGATCATTGCCTACTAGCTCAAGAAATCTTCAACAAATTCAAAGTTTCTAAACACAAGAATGGTTTTATGGCTATTAAATTAGACATGGAACAAGCTTTTTATAGAATGGGATGGCCTTCTTTGCTTCAAGTTTTATAAATTTACAAATTTCCTTCTTCAATTTGCAACATTATATTGGAATGTGTTATGAATGTCAGATTCTCTATTGTCTTAAATGGGAAGCTTTCAAGATGGATCATAGCTAAGAGCGGGCTTCGTCAAGGATGCCCTTTATCTCCATACTTATTCATTATGTGCATTCAACTCTTTTCTTATGTTATTAATCAAAGAGGCCATCATTTGGGAGTTTGTATAACATCCAAAAATCCGAAAATATCCCATCTTGTCTTTGCAGATGATGTATTAATATTTTCCAAAGCGACTTCTACAACAGCCCAGGAATTAAAATCAATTGTCTCTGATTTCTGCAGTTGGTCAGGTCAAAATATCAATGCTTCTAAATCTCAAATCCTATTTGGGAAATTGGTTAAGCATTCTATGAAGAAACAAATTAAGAGGATTTTGAATTTCAAAGAGGTGAAAGAAATGAACTACTTGGGTATTAAATTGGCTTTGAGAAGGCTTAAATCATTTGATTTTCAGCAAATGATAGACAATATCCTAGAGAGGCTGAATACTTGGGGAAGCAAACAACTCTCAATGGCAGGTAAAATTACTTTGGTTAAATCTTCTCTTCTAACCATGCCAAGCTTTCTATCAACTCATTCTTTGATTCCAAAGAAAATTTTGCTTCAAGTTGATCAATTTTGTAAAGAATTTATATGGCATAAAAGTGGAGGGAAGAAAGGTTTACACTATGTTGCTTGGGACATTATGTAAACCAAAATCTGAAGGTGGCTTGGGTATTCATTCAGCCGTCCAACGGCTTGGGCCTCTTAGATCAAGACTTGCTTGAAGATTTATTCATCTTCCCAATAATTTACTTCATAGAAATATTATTTCTAAATATGGTGATCATATCTTTGATCTAAAGAAAGCTGGATCATTAACTTGGAAAATACTTCTTAATGGAGCCAATTATCTAAATCCAATTGTTAAATGGAATGTGGTGAATGGGAAAAAGATTAATGTGATGAATGATATTTGGTTATTAGACAAGAGCTTAAATTCCTGGCCTACATTAGCTGCATGTGTAGAACTCAATGATTAGAACCTGGGATAAAAATATATTGCTTAAATTTTTTAATGCGGATCTCACAGATTTGATTCTTCAAGTTAAATTTGATCGCATAGCTGATGAAGATTTCCTAAATACCATTTTTAATCACAATGTTAAGACTATAACTGCTATGGCATATGAAGAATCACAAAAATTTCTTTCTAAAGAAAGTGATTATGATTATACTAATTGGATAAGAGAAATGAAGCTTAATCTTAGAGTTGAACTTTTTTGGTGGAAATTGAGCAAATTTGCTATTCCAACATTTGAATTTCTCAAATATAGGAAGCTCATCCAAAATGATCAATGTCCAAGAGGTTTTCATATGATTGAAAATTATGAGCACATAATAGTTCATTGCAAAGTTTTAAGAGATATTATTTCTACTATAAGGAAATGGGGTTTCTTTATTCCATTATTTCATTCTCTTGATAATTGCCTTGAAGAACTAAGGAAATTCTCTTCTCGTTTTCCCAACATGGTGAAAATCTATCTTACAGCCGTGTTTCTTTCATGGAAAAAAAAAAATCAAATGGTCCATGGTAATTCAGTTACTTCTAGCTCTTTTGTAGCAGCCAATATACTTTTTATGGCAAAGCAAAGTCTTTTTCCTAATCTAGATAACTGGGGCGCTAATCTCCTAAGGGAGTTTTCAAATTCTTGGACCCTCCACCTCTAGATTGGATCAAAATTAATGTTGATGCTTCCTTATTAATGACAAATCAAGGTGGAATTGGTGGTATTTTTAGAGACCACAAAGGAAGACTCTTATTGGCATTTAGCAAAAAGAAGACTCATTGGGATATTTCTCAACTTGAACTTGATGCTGTGTTAATCCTTAAGGATTTCATTAAACCTTGGATGTTTGAAGCAAAAGGTATTATCATAGAAGGTGACAACATAAATATCATAAATTTTATTCAAAATTCTTTGAATAAGCTCAAAACACGTCCTAACACAAGGTATGATGAAATAGATCTTTCTTTCCTCAATGATTTTAATAAAGTCTTCTTTAATCATACTCATAGAGATTGTAATAAAGTAGCGTATGGTTGTGCTACTTTAACTTTAAGCATTAACTTTTATTTTGATAGTTTTTCTTTTGCCAACATTCCTTCTAAATTGTCTAGTTTAATTAAGAAGGAATGTGAGGCCTCTACTTCTTGTAACTAGTTTCTTTGTTCTTAATGCCAATTTCTATTAGCATTTTTCAAAAAAAAAAAAAAAACCTAAGATAATTAGGATCTCTTAATTGGACTTTAATCTGTGCCTTAATTTAACCTTAATTAAAATTTACTTTTTTGTCCTTATTAATTAATTAAAAATTATTACAAATTCTAAATTTTCCCCAAACACTTGGGAACATCTTCTTAGGTCATTTCTAACCTTTGGGGATGATTCTAATAAGTTTGGAGCTAATTTTGATCAAAATCATAAAATCACCCATAATGAGACAATTTTAATAATTCAATAATTGCTTGAAACTTCAAAAATTCTTAACTTGTCCTAAAAAACTCTAAATCTAGCAAACTCAACATATTACTACTCCTTGTAAGCCCTAATATTTAACTAAAATGCTAAAATTCCAAAACCTAGCCTATTTCCCATATTGACATTTTGAACCCCCTTAACCTTGCACCTAGGAGAACCCGCGACTTTCCAAAATTGGCTAAAATAACTTAAACTTTAAATATTATCACCCTGAGCATTAAAATGGATCCACAAACTAAAATTAACTAAAATAAATCCTAATCTATTAATATTTGAATCTTAAGTAAAGTTTCCTTTTCAGACCTTCAACAACTCTGAACTATAGGCAACTTGAAATAAATGCCCGACATAGGACCTATCCAAAGCCATATAAGCCTACTACACACATATAAATTTGTTAGGGCATCACTTATAGATCTAGGATTAGGGCTATTATTTTCTTTTCCTGCTTATATGATGTGTGTGTTAAACTGCCCATGGGCTAGGGCCGCCTTTATACTAATCTAGTCTTATGCAGGTGGCCACACTTATGCAGCGCAAAAATAAAGGGGGGGCGGGGGGGGGGGGGGGGGGGGGGGGGGGGGGGGCAAATCATTAAGCTTTAAATACTAATGCTATTTTCTACAGATGCTCTAGAGACTACTTATCCCCATTAAAATAAAAAGAGCATGGCCAAGCGTGTTTACCTTTTATACACAAATATTAAACTGCTTGGGATATTATAACTACTTATGATTTTTATTAGGATAGCTATACATGAGTTTTAGTCTAGATTTTCTTTTTCAAATATAATGTAATTTATTATTCATTGAGTTAATGAAAATCTTTAAAAGTCTGACATTTCAAACACTTGGTACCCAAACAAAATAAGAAAGACCCACTATCAGGGAATTTTTTAGTCATTTGGATACCCTTTCAGAGAATGAACTAGATAGAGCCTGAAGGAGACGATCCAAAGGGAGATGGTCCGGAGAAGGATGATCCCCTCAAAGACAAAGGGTTAAAGATGAAATGCCTGGCTTTTATGACTTGCGTCATTTATTAGGATTATAGTCCAGGTTATTATCGATGGAGCCTGGCCACCACCACTTTTCTGCAAACACTGCATTGTACTTATACGGTACTTGCTATGGACTTTACTTTACTATGTTTTTATGAATTTATATTAGTGTGTTTAAATTATTTGCATAGTAGAAATTGCTTGCATTTTCTTGGTTTCTTTTCTTGCATGTGCTTGGCTTGATTTACGCTAGGCTCTATCGAACAAAAATTATTTTTCTACTCGTAATTAAATTCTAAAATTTTAAGAATTAAATAACTTAAAAACTTAATGACCTAGATAATAGCCAAAATTATTCTGGGCTGCATGCATATTAAATACATTCTTCTCTCTCCTTCTAATAAGACACCTCCCCACCTGCGGGTAGAGTCTGGATAATCTAGGCTAAAAAGATGATGTGTCGGACCTGGGGAGGCTTAATCTTTTTCTAAAAATTATTTTTATATAACCCTACTTTTAAAATCTCAAGCATATATGATTTAGGTTTTTCAACTAGCATGCATTCCATTAGAAACCAACTTAATTAAAATTTAAATATATTAGCTCTAGAAGCATTCACCCTACATAAGTCCTGGGCTTATTAGGAATCTCTCTAGATGTCAGCCCTACTTCTAAAATACTCACACTACCCGCAAATCTTTAATAAAGGCTGGATAATATGGATTTGAAGTGCTTAGGTGGTTAGCTGGAGTCCCTTTTCAGGCAAGGTATAAGCCTAGGTGCGTTAGCTAGGACATGGGTATTAGTGTTGGGTAAAACACTAACCCCATCTTAGATTTAGGTTTCAAGGCTACTACATTGAATGTTTTATAGTATGCCTAAATAGTGGCTAAGTTCTTTCTCTTTAGGGACTATAAATCCTACTTATCTGTGTCATATAATTGAAGCCACTTCTTTCATTTCTCTCTGCATGCTCTGAGTGTATGAGTTTCTTTCTCTCCTTAATTGCCTTAGTCCCTCCGGATGTTGGTATGAACCCCACATGTTAGCTAAGCTACTTGAGCCCTTCTTCCCCTTTGAGTAAGAATTTCCTAGTCTCCCCTTTCATATTAATCTCAATAATATCGAATCCTTAATCGAGAATTTTTTTGGGCCCTATGCTCGAGATATAATTTACAGCAAGTGCTTATGCTTATGAGAAATGAAACTCCACCATCAAATAAACCCCACTATAGCTAATATATCGGATGGGGGAAACCCGTTGTTTTGATTAAGTCGTATATATTATTACCCATCGAGGTACACTGGTGAGAGTCACTATCCTCAATGGTTAGTCATATGTATGATCTATTCAGCCCTTCTATTGGCCTATTTATAAGGAGCATGGAGGCCTGCGGTCCTCTTTATCCCTCTAAGTGGTGCAGTTGTATACCATCTACACTCTGGAGCTAAGCAGTGTCCTTTTAGAGGTCCATAGGTTTCTGACGACCATGGTGGGAAGAGCTTGATGGTTTAAAAGAGCTACATTTTCAATCTTATCAAAACCTTAAGCTATACTAGGCTCATATGGCCTTATCACATGATCGCCTTGTTCGACCCTGTGCTTTTCGGGTTGGCGACTTGGTTCTTGTTTTGTGTAGACCTATCATTTCGTATCATCATCGAAGAGATAAATTTAAACCAATTTGGAAGGCCCCTTTATCATATAGAAAGTCTACGAAGGTGGTTCTAACATACTTATTATTATAAATGGTGTTCACCCCATGCCTGTTATCAATGGGCAGTACTTGAAAAAGTACAATGCTTGAGTTTTGCACGTCACAAGAGGAGCCCCCTACCTCATGCAAATATCCCTTTATATATATACCTCTTAAAAGGGTCCCTCTTACTTTTTGGTTGTTTGTGTGGCCGCGATGATTTGTCCTCTACCACACGATATTCATTACGAAGAGTATAAGGTTGTCCTTGAAGGAGATATGCTAATACGCCATTGGGATACTAGTGCATATATTTATACAACACAGTTTCACTTATCACCCCAAGTGATGTCTAGGATATCAAAACCAATAATTCAAACCTCCTTTGAGATGAGATATTGGGTCCATACCAACCCACGTGAGTTTGGAGTGGTATTATTGATCCACTATCTACATATAAATTATATTCTTACCTCAATTTCACTATAATTATGCTCCCCAGTTTCATTCATTTAGTGGACATGGCCTGGGTTATCAAATCCAATATTCTAATTCTTTGCAAAATTTTATCTAATTTTCTCCCCCCAGTTTTTTTCATGTGGCGAACATGGCCTATGTTATCAAAGCGAACACTACTTCCTTTTCTTTGTATTCTGATCATTAACTGTTAACATATAAATAAATATATATAATAAAAAATATATATAGACAAAAATCTTAGTTGAGCAAAACTAGTTTCCCTTGTTGTAGGAGGAACCCGGCTTTACTCCCTAAGAGCTTAATTTTGCCCTTTCTTCTCCTCCTTTCCTCAATTGTCTTAGTCCCTCTAGATACTAAGATGAATATTACATGTTGACTAAGCCATTTGGACCCTTTCTTTCCTTTTGAGTAGGATTTCTAGTCTCCCCTTTCATACAAATTCCTTATTTTAGGAAAGAATAATGTTAGATCCTTAATCGATAGTTTTCTTGAGCCCTAGGCTCGAGATGTAATTAACCACGGGGGCTTGCATCCATGGAAAATAGAATTCCACAATAAATAAACCCCACTCGGCTTATATATCGGGTAGGGGAAACCTATTGTTTTGATCAAGTCGTATATATTACTACCCGTCAGGATGTACTGGTGAAAGTCGTTATCCTCAATGGTTAGTCATATGTACGATCTAATCTGCCCTTCCATTGTCCCGTTTGTGGGGAGAGCGAAGGCCTATAATCATCTCTATCCCTCAGAGTGGTGCGGTTGTATACCATCTACACTCTATAGCTAATGGTGTCCTTTCGGAGGTCCACAAAAACTATCGGGCCTTATCTAGTTTGAATGAATCCACTAGTTTTAGTAGTTGATTATAAATGAGGCTCTTCTTTAGAGGGAGGGAGGGGGGGTAAATATACATCATGTATAATAAATTGCATGGTGGGATTTTGGAAGAATTAGTGTTGGTCTGTTAATTTGGTCGGTAAACTATAGTTGGCAGACGATGTTGTTGATGAAATTGTAGTCGAGAAGCAACGTTGGTAGGAAGAATTGTAGCTCGCGGGTGACGGAGATCAGAAAGACTGTAGTTTGGTGATGGGGGTTGGAAGGACTGTATTCGGGTGATGATGATTGTAGAGATCATAGTCTGGCATTGATGGTTAAATAGCTCGTAAATGGCGGGCAATGGAGGTTAGAAGAATTATAGTCGAGCGATAGTGGTTGTGGAGACCATAGTCTGGCACTGATGGTCAGAGTGATCATAAATGGCAGGGGATGGAGGTCGGGAGAACAATAGTTGCCATTAGATGGTATTTCGAAGGAGATATAGTAATTATAGCATCTAGGGGGAGTTTCATTGATAGTTGGTGAATATATAATTGTCGGGTAAATGCTAGTTATTGGGAAGGGATCTGGTGGTAACCAACGAATGGGCAGAACTTTAACAACGATCGATAGTTGGGAAGAGATCTAATAGTGGTCAATGATAAGGGAGGAGGTACAATGGCAATCCGTAGTCGAGAATAGATTTGGCTGTGGTTTACGGGAAGGGAGGAAGTCTAGCAATGGTCGATAGTCGTGAAGAGATCCATCGGTCATTGACGGTAAGGGAGGAAGTCTAGTGATGGTCATGAAGAGATTTGACGGTGATCAACGAACAGGTGGAAGTCTGGCGACATTCGGGAAGAGATCTAGTGATAGTCGATGAAAAGGCGAAAGTCTAGCAATGTTTGGGAAGAGAACCAGCATCGATCGACGAACGGGAAGAAGTCCATCAACGACCGGTGATTTGGAAAAGATTTGGTGATGGTCGGCTGTAAGACAACACCAAAAGTTCTCTTCTTTTTCTCTTCCTTTCTTCCTTCCTTTGTCACCTCCTCTTCATGTGAAGAATGGGGGCTATTTATAATTTTTTTGTGAATGACATGACTTGTAAATATGAAGAAGAACAAGGGCATAATGTGAGTGTTCTATCAGACGACTCATATTGATCCCCTGATCATTAAGCATTTACCAAGCATTAGAGGCCCTCGAGATTTCAGAATTAAGTGATCTTCGGCTCGTTGGATTCATCTCGTTAAGCCGCTTGATTCGTTAATAAGCATGTCATATTTGGGTTTCATTTGATCATCCAATTAATACTCCGAATCTTCCAAAAATGCTTTGATATTTTGATTTAAACCTATTTGGGGCTCTGAATGGACTGATTTTGATGTCTTTGGGCTTCTCTCCTTGAGATATTTAATTTGGTTATAATCTTGCTGAAATTTGAGATTAGATGGTCCACATTTTAATTTTTAAAATCTTAATCTCATATTTGCATCGATATTAATTCCTAATCAAGATGAACTTTTGGTCACATATCATATATATTTAATATAATGTATTATTATTTATTTAATATATTAAATAATACAAATAAATTAATAAAATAAATATAATAAATTATTAAATAATTTAAATGAATTTTCAAATTGGTATAAATATATTATAAATAAGTAATTTATTTAGTAATTTAATTTATCAAAAATAAGAAATTTTATGTGAAATCAACAATGTCTAATGAAATGATATCATTTAAAAATAAAATATATCATAATACTCTAGAAATATTTTAACTTTTAAAAAAAAATTGCCCGTTAATTACATATTTTATATAAATAAAATTTATTTACAAATATTGATAATAAAAATTAAATTCAATGTTTATATTTAATGTAAGTATCATGGTTTTAAAAATCGGATTGATTCGGTCGATTTAACCGGTAGAACCATAACCCGTCAGCCAGCCAGTTCCGTCACCTACGAAAATTGTGTTCGCATGAAACCGTTCGCAACCACATTGAACTGCTTATTCGACTACTCAATCGGCATATGATAACCGATTTCGAAAGAAACTCTGATTAAAATAAATTTGAATATTGTAATGTAGATTTAGATCAGACAGACTAAATTAAATAGGTATACTACTAAATCCCTATTTCACAACTCCTCTTCTTCCAGTTCTCATTAATTGTCTCCGTCCGGACCTCTTTTTGCTTCTCCTTAGCATGATCCATCGCAAGAGAAAAATTATTACGTCCTCCGACCGGATGCAGAGGAACATTCGGTCCTAGGCAAATCCCGCCTATACCGAGGCGTACCGAGTTTTTTCAAAAAACTCGGTACACCTCGGTATAAGTGGAATTTTGCCTACGGCCGAATGTTCCTCTGCATCCTTACACCGGACCAAATAAAAGTTCATCGCAAGAAATGAAGGTGTAGAGGTGTTATTCATCGTGGCCAGCCTCTAACCTCACTGACACTCTACAAAGTTGGTCTTTGCCGTTGTTATTCGTCACCATTCTCCACCTGCAGCAATTAAAATTTAAATATTCTTCCATGGAAACAAAAATTTCTAGTATTACTTACAGTAGCTTATGAGTTTCTATATTTTTTCCATTCATTTCATTCTTATTTTGTTTATTTTTTTTTTATGAATTTATTAGTTTAGGTTTTTATGATATTTTGAAGAGATTTGTTTTAATTAAATTGGATCCTATTAGTTCCCTTACTTTTATTGCTATCAATGCTAGCAATGGAGTTGAGGTCTTCTTAACAGATATCGCATGTTGTTACTAGTCCTTGATATCCTTGTTATCAATATAGTGTAAATAAAATTGATATTTATTAAATAATCCGGTTCAACCCTAATCGAACATTCGAAGAACTAACTTCTTCTTCTGGTTCATTGTATAAACCGATTTTCTCTACCTTGATAAGTATAATTTAATTTTAAGATAAGATAATATTTTAAAATATAACTATTGAAAATTTTGTTTGAGACTCCTATTTAAAAATATGGATTTTTTACATATATATTTAAAAATAGGGATTATATATATATATATATATATATATATATATATATATATATATATATATATATATATAATATTTCAAACTTTTGAAAGTACATATTCAACACTCAAACTATTATATTTACTAATATAACACCTAAAACTCACTCCTCTTTTAATCAATTTTAACATTTTGTTTAAACTCCATCTGAAATCCCTATCCGCCTCCATTGTCTTCCGTTAGTTCGCACGAACAAGTGTCTTCCCTGTCCAAACCGGTGGCCTTCTCAATGGCGGTAATGCGCGGAATCTTTTCTGAGGCAAATAAATAAGAGTGCGAGATAGATATAATTGTATTACAATTTAACAGGTTATTTTATTGGAATTGTCCTCTCGCACTTTGACCGATCCGTTTCTCTTCTCTGGCTTGTGACGTGATCTCTTCTTCTCCCTCTGGTTTTCTGTACTATCTAAAGCGGGTTCGATGTCTTCTCCGAGCAGGCGAAGGGAGATGGACTACAAGAAACTTGTGAATCTCTTAGATCTGTTCCATTTTGTCAATGATAAAAAATAAAATAATATTTTTTGTAAAGCCAGTTGTAAAATTTCTACATGGAATTTCCAGCAAAGAATTTGTGTTGGCATTAGGAATTCAGTTATATGGATGATAGTTTAACATTCATAATAAAATTTAGTTATTTCGTGTGAATTTTTCATAGAAATTCTATTCATATTTTTTCACTGGCCTACTTCAGCAGTTTAGGAAAAAGAGCATCTTACTCTTAGATTAGGAATAAAGACGAGATGACGTGGCAAACCAGAGCCAGCTGTTGGTGCCAAGGACTGGAGCCACGGCTGCGTCATAGGGGTTTGGATTGAAGTATATGAGCTTCTTGGCTTCGGCGTCACCATTTGCCACCGGTGGCAGACCTTGTTGATCCCTTGTAACAAAGGCCATGACTTGGAGATGGAGCTGGAAGAAGTTAGTGGTGGTTGTGGCATTTGGTATTGGTAGGAGAAGGTCGAGCATGATGAGACCTGCTGTGATTTTGAAGGTAGAGATTAGGAGGATCATTTGCATTTTAATGGCCAGAGTGGCACTATGGTGGACTTAGTCTTTGTTTGGGATGACTTTCTTACTGTTTTTAAAAGTAAATTTTTAGTACAAAAATTTTAATTGTTGTACTAAAAAGCTACTTTAAGAAGCAATAAGAAAGCCATCCCAAACGAAGCCTAGTTCTCATATTATATATATGAAGGGGGTGATTCCACCGCCGCCGTTTACAAGTATCAGAGAATTATAGCTTCAAAGAAAATGTATTATAACCAATAAGTAAAATAATGTACTTTCGGGATGCAGGCTTCTGCTTGAGGATGATGGGTCCAGGACACCAAACTGCATAGTTACAAAATGCACAAGCCCGAGCTTTCAACAGCCAATTATAGGCTCAATATTACATGAAATGCTACATGATAAAATTACATATGAAAGCATATTCATATATTATGTATAATTAGTTGTATAATGGATAATTCTAACTGATATTTATCTGAACAAGAGCAATTACTCAATTTTAATTTGCAGGAGAGTACCATAGATGTGCTCTTATTGCAAGAACTCCTAGATGTCTTATTGAGTGCTCTAAGCGAGTTGTTGAGCATTATCAATGAATTGCCTTCGACGGTAGATGATTTCATAAATCCTCTTAGGAGATTTTAGTAGATGGGTTATATGGTTTGAATATATTTAGTCTTTCAGGGAACTTGAAGCTTGCTGAGTATCAAGTTAGTTCATGATTGGCAAGATGCTAAATCGGATTCATGATATCACAACGCCCTCTTAAACCCATCCCAAATAGATATTGGTGCACATCAATTCCCCTAATTCTCAATTTTCTTCAAAAGAGATTAAGAACATCATGATAATGAATTTTAAAACCAATTCACCTTATGTAAATTGATTCATTGAATCTCTATAGTGCTACGATATTCATAGGGTGGACAAATTAGTTTCACAACTCTATAAATTTAAAAGTTGATTTGCATTATATGGTGGTCTTCCAATATTGATATTTGCATACTCTATTATTTTTGTAAGTATTATATTCATTCAAATTGAAGAATTGAGCAATCTAATATTTTTTAAAATATTGAAAAACTATTTAAGGAATTTTGAGAAATGACATCTTTAGAGCTGTGATGGATGCAAAAAGATCTAAATCTTCTATGCTTCTTGTTATGATAAGCACATATGCAAGAGCATGCAATGGTACAAGTAATAAAAACATTCATGATCCCTACTCTATGACACAACTCTATTCCATAAGACAAAGCCATAAGCTCAACACTAATAGCATCACATAAATTTAAGGGGTCAACAAAAGCAACAATAACATTGCCTAAGTGGTTCCTAATGATGCCACCAGTGCCAACATAAATAGAAACAACAAACCCATTAGAATTTAATTTGCAATAAGGAATATAAGGTAAAACCCATCTCACAATGAAGTTCAGCCTCTCAGAATCATTGGACATGAAATAAATACCCAAACCAACAACAATAAAATGACATTTGTTGAAGTAAGAGATCGTAATAAGATTAGCAGCAAAACAACTGCATACTTTTCCCTTGGGGAATGAGAAATTATGAAAGGAACAGAGCTTGGACAGAGCAAGTTAAGCAAAGAAGGCTATTGAAATTCTAGAGAGAGAACGTTTGGTTAGAATACTAGAGAGAGAATGTTCGCCGCCTGGTTCGAACATGAATTTGCGCAGGATTTCCGCGTTTGGAGGTGGTAGTGCCGGATCATCATCGGCGTTGCTCTGTCGGTATTATGATTGCTCCGTGACCATATGGATCTCTTCGTGCCATTAGTAGAGGCTCGAATGGTATTGTGATCAGAGAAGGGGTTAGACCTTTGAATCGTCAAGGTCCTGTTGAAGGCAAAGGGAAGAATGTTTTGGTGGAAGAGGTGGCTGTACAGAATAATATGGATGTCCTGAGTAATCTAGGTTTGGTGAATCTTGATTCTTCGGCTTCGGATGATTTAATTTTATGGGTGAATAATTTTTCTAGAGTTCTTGATGCGCATAAGGGGCGTATTATTGAAAATGATTTGAATTCTTTGGAAGTTCAGAAGGATGATGAAATTATAGATTACTCCAAGAATCCTGTGAAGGATATGAAGGGTATTAGAGTTTTGAAGACTAAGATGAATGATAGTTCTGGGTAGGAGGGTATTGGTGAGGTTGCTGAAACCTGGTCGAAGCCGAAGCCCATCAAAATTACGTTTAACAGAGACTAGGTTGAATTTTCTGAGGATGGTGTTGCGGTCAGGTTAAACGAGGAAAGGGAGGCAGAGAATTCAAAAGTTTTGAAGAATTCGATAGTGCTTAAAGTCTTGGGGAATAATGTGTCATTTTTAGTTTGTAGCTTAGAGCTGCGAAGGCAATGGAGCAAATACGGTGGATTTCATTTGACGTCAATTGGAATGAATTGGATCTTGTGTTCGTTCAAGACGAGTGAGGTGTTAGATGAAATTCTGAATGGAGGGCCTTGGTCTATGAATGGGTTCATTGTTGTCATGGATAGATGGACTCCAGTGTTTGATCTGAATTCGTTTAAGGGAATTTCTGCTCCCGTTTGGATTAGATTCCCGTGCTTGCCATTGTATTGTTGGGACGAAGATAGTATAGCAAGAATTGCTTCTTGATTTGGATCTCCAATATACATAGATGGATATACCTTTCACTAGAGAAAACATGAATTTTCTCGGGTCTGTGTAAGGATTGATTTGGAGAAGAAGCTACCGAATGGTGTTTGGGTTGAAGGTTCAGCTGGGAGGTTCTTCCAACGGGTGGAGTATGAGAAAATTGATCTTATTTGCTATCATTGTGGTAGAGTGGGTCATAATAGGAAGCTCTGTCAGGAGAATGTAACTCTTGGGATACATGACCAAATGATGAAGAAGACGGATGCAGTCATTAGGGAAGGTAAGAAGGCTGAGCCTGATAGTAAGCCTTCTGTGATCAGTTCTGAATATGGTCCGTGGATTCATGTCCATTTAAAAAATAGAAGATTTAAAAGAGATATTACCACTGGTAGATGAGTGAAGGTTAATGGGATTAATTCTGATAGCAGAGGTAATAGCAGCCAACAGGTTAGTGGGCTGGAGGAAGTCCAGCTGAGGGCAGAGGCAGCTGCTATTGTAGAAAATTCAGTCATGGCTCGAGGAAAGAGTTCAGTCAATGAGGAGCCTGTGGGGGTTGAGGTGTTGGATGTTCACTTAACTAATTGTTTTGCTAATTTGGTTGAGAATAATGCAGAGGAAGGTCTTGGGAATCATGGAGAAACTGATAAAATGTTGGACAGGGGCTTGGAAATACCTGACCCAGATGTTAGTCACATTGGTTTAGGTTCTCATAATGGTGCAGCCAAGATTAAGCTAGCCAAAGAATTGAGATCATTGGGGCCAACTGAGCCCGATTATAAAAAGAAGTAGAGGGATGGGAGGTCGAGCCCCAGTAGTGGGGAGAGATCCTTTGTACCTATTTAAATGTGGTCCATCTTATTTTGGAATTTCAGGGGAGCCAGGAAGAAAGAAGCTTCCTTGTATCTAAAGGAGATTGTTAGAGACCAGGATGTGTTCTTTATTGGGTTTATGGAGACCAAGTTGTCTAATATTGATAGAAGGGAGGTTGATTGTCTTATGGGGAATGATTGGGAGTATTTTCATTACCCTGCTGTTGGTACTTCTGGAGGGATTTTGGTGTTATGGAATAGGAAGTTGGTGTCCATTGAGGTTGTGGAGGATTCTTCACAAGCTATTGTTGGTAATCTTTCGGTTCCCAACTTGGAAACTTAGAAAGTTACAACTATTTATGATAGCATATGCTGTAAGGAGAGGGGTTGTCTTTGGAGTCAATTAGAGAAATGCTTGGAGAATTCTATTCCTTCCATTATTGGGTGGATTTTAATTGTATCATAAATAAGGAAGAGAAGAGAGGAGGTAAGAGGTTCTTGTTTTCTAAAGGACCTAGGGAGATGAAAGGCTTTATGATGAATTCTGATTTTCAAGATGTTGGTAGTGTTGGACCAAGGTTTACTTGGTGTAACAACAAAGAGGGTGCTTCTCAAATTTGGGAAAGGTTGGACAGGTGTTTGTTAAATTCGGCTGCTATTCAGAAGCTTCCTTTAGTTGTTACCAGACATCTTACTAGAATTGCATCTGACTATTGCCCTATTGTTATTAAGATGGATGAAAGGGTGTTGTTCAAGTCAAAGGCAATTAAATTTGAGGATACTTGGAGGTCATATCCTGCAGCTAAGAGTATTGTTTATAACTCTTGGAAGAAGAATGACTTTGGTGATGAATATTTGAACTTACAAAGGAAGCTCAGCCGTACCTTAAGAGCATTATTTTTTAGGAATAAAAATAAGTGCAAAGATTTGAATGTGTTGAAGGAGAAATTGAAAAAGGAAATCCTTGAACTTTAGAACAAGGAAGCTTTGGGTGTTGATTGGTCTGTTGAAGACCTTTTTGTGCTTAGAAAGAAAGTCCATGATTTTAAGGTTACTTTGAGAAGATTATCTACATGGTGGAATCAAAGGGCAAAGGCTAGGTGGCATGAGGAAGCTGATACAAACTCTAAGCTTTTTCATAATTTTGCCACGGCTAGAAGAAATGGGAATCGGATTATTCAAATTAAAAATGAATTCAACAACTTGTATGATGAGGATGATAAAATTGAGAAGGTCTTCATAAAATTTTTTGAGAATAAATGGAAGCACAGGGAGTGTGAATTGACAGGTTGGCCTTCAGCTTCTAAAAACCAGAGAATATCATGTGATGATATGGATGTGCTTAATGCTGAATTTTCTGTGCATGAGCTGTAGCTTTCGGTTTTTCAGCAAGGGAACAACAAGTCACCAGGTTTGGATGGAGTTACCTCTTCTTTTTACAAGAGTTATTGGAGTATTGTATGGGAGACTCTTTGGAATGCTGTCAATTGTTTCTTTAAATGCAACCATATGAATAGGGAATGGAAGCATACTTTGATTGTTTTGATCTCTAAAATTAAGAACCCCTTGATTCCATCTAACTTTAAGCCTATTAGCCTTCGCCAAACTAACTCTAAGATTATGGCTACCATGCTAGTTAATAGATTGAAGAAGGGTATTTCCAAGATGATTTCTGAAGAGCAAGTGGCGTTCATCCATGGAAGATCTATTCCAAAGCATTACCTATTGGCTCAGGAGATCTTTCACAAGTTCAAAATCTCAAAAAATAAGAAGGGGTTGATGACTTTAAAACTTGATATAGAACAAGCGTATGATAGCATGAGATGGACAACTCTTCGACACATTTTGATTTGGTATGGTTTTCCTACTGATTTCTCTAACCTTCTCATGGAATGTGTTGTAGATGTGAGATTTTCTATTATCATCAATGGGAAGAATTCTAAGTGGATTAATGCTCAGAGTGGGTTCCATCAAGGGTGTCCACTCTCACCGTATCTTTTCATTCTGTGTTCTCAACTTATGTCCAACTCACTTGAGCAAAGGGGGCAGAGTCTTGGCATTCAAATTTCTCCTAGAGGCCCAAAGATCACACATCTTCTTTATGCTGATGATGTGTTAATATTTTCCCATGCATCCGTTGCTTTAGCTATTGCTTTGAAGATCAATGTGGAGGATTTCTGTAAGTGGACTGGGCAGAGAGTAATTGTCAGCAAGTCCAAGATGATGTTCAGCAAGGTGGTTAGCTACTCCATGAAGAAGAAGATAGCTAGGGTTCTTGACTACAAAGTTGTTAAAGAGATGAAGTACTTGGGAGTGAAGATCTCTCTTAATATACTCAAGATGGCTGATTTTCAAGAAATTCTGAGTAATGTCATGGATATACTCAATGCTTGGAGTAATAAGTCTTTATCTTTGGGAGGTAAGCTGACTCTCATTGAAAGTTCTTTGCTTTCCTTGACAAACTTCTTAATTACTCATTCTATGGTCTCCAAGAGGGTGTTACATGAGTTGGAGAAACTTTGTAGAAGTTGCATTTGGCATAAAATGATGGGACCAATGGTATGCATTATGTTGCTTGGGGTGATATTTATAAACCAAGGAGTTTGGGAGGGCTGGGTTTGCATTCTCCTCTTCTTAGAATTGGGTCCTTAAGATCCAAGTTGGCATGGAATTTTATCCAGAAACCGAATTCTTTGTTCCATCGTGCAATGAAATCTAAATATGGTAGTGACGTTATGAATGGAGCCCAAAAGAAGATTACCTCTACGGCTTGGCAAATTCTGTTGGATGGTGGAAGACATTTGAAAATGGCTATTTGGTGGAAAGTAGGCAAGGGTGACAAGATTAATATTTTGAATGATACATGGCTGCTTGATAAGTGTATCATCCGCTGGCCAACTTCTGTTGATTGTGATTTTCTGGATGGAATGTTTGTACAACAGCTTTTGTTAAGCAATGGTGATTGGAATTTTACAATGTTGCAAAGGGCCTTTCATCCTGATCTAATCTTATTGATTAATCAAATTCATATTGAGTATGAGGAGGAGGATCGGTTAGAGTTGACGAAGATGTGCTCTGGAAAGACAGTTTTTGCGTTGGTGTATGAGCAATTATTGTTCAACAGATATAATTTGGAGGATGTTGATTACTTAAGTTGGCTGCAGAAATTGAAACTTAACAAAAAGGTGGAAATCTTCTGATGGAGGTTGGGTAAATTAGCAATTCCTACCAACCTTTTACTTAAGAACCGCAGGATTTCGGAGAATGCTCTTTATGCTAGAGGCTGCCAAGTGAGTGAAACATATGAACATATCATGTTACACTGTAAATATATGATTGAAGTCATCATGAAGATGCGTGAATGGGGTATTTTCATCCCTATTTTCTGTTCTCTGGACTACTGTTTACAGAAGTTAAACAAGCTAGCAACCCATAATGCTGGAATTGTCAAAATTTACTGCTCTTTAGTGTACCACTCTTGGAAGAATAGGAATGATGTCAAGCATGGTAAGACTGCTTTGCCATGTTCTATGGTTGCCTCTAATGCTTTGTTCTCAGCCATCTCCAAATGTAGTCCATATTTTACTAACTGGGGTATTAATCTCCTTAGGGAGTCTCAAATTACTTGGTGCCCTCCACCAAAAGATTGGATTAAGGTTAATGTAGATGCTTCTTTTCTTAGCTCCAATTTGGCTAGTATTGGTGGTGTTTTTAGAGACCATAAAGGCAGGTTTATTAGTGCATTTGGGAAGAATGGAGCTCATTGGGATATTTCTCAGCTTGAGTTAGAAGCAATTTTCACGGTGAGGGAGTTCTTGAGGAGCTGGATGCTGGAATGTAAAGGGCTGATCATTGAGAGTGATAATACCAATATTATCAAATTCATTCAAGAATCTCTAAAGAAGAATAAGTGGCATGTGGATAGATGACCGGCAAAGGATTTATTTTTCTTAAATGATTTCAATAAAGTTGTTTTCCTCCATGCATATAGAAGTTGTAATATAGTAGCTAATTGTTGTGCTACTATGGCATTGGAGAGTAGTTTCTTTTTTGATAGTTTTTCCTTCGAGAACATTCCTTCCTTGTTGTTGGACTTAATCAAGGAGGAATGTGATCCTTTTATTACTTGTAATTAGTTCTCGTTTTGTTCTTAATGCAATTTGATGCACTTTTTCAAAAAATAAATTGAAAGGAACAGAGGGAATAGAGGCAATATGAAGGTGAGGAAACTTAAGATGTCTATTTTTTATGGAGATGATGCCCATGGGTGGATCTATAAGTTGGAAATATACTTTACCGTCAACTGGTTGATAAAGGTGGAGAGACTGGTGGTAGACGGGATGTGCTTGGAATGGAAAGCTTTAGCATGATACACGTGGAAAGATACAATGCAATAAGTACGGACTTGGAGGGAGCTTAAGGACTTCTTGTTGGAATATTTCCAAACTAGTAGGGGAGGAGACTTCTATAAACAGTTCTTTTCTTTGATGCAGGAGGGGATAAAGGTGGAGTACCGTGAGCAATTTAAGTACCTTGCCGGTCGACTGGATCGACATTCAGAGACTATACTTGAGGGGAACTTTATGAAGGGACTAAAATTAAAGATCCGCGCAACAGTTAGAGAGATAAGGCCTCATGACTTGAGAGAGGCGATGAAGCTAGTTTAGTTGGTGGAGGATCAAAATCACCTGGAGAAAGGAATGGGAGGTAACTGTTGAGTCTAGTAATTAGGTTGTTATGCCTAAGTTAATGTCCCAAGGCTACCAAGACGGGGGTGAATTGGTAGTTTAAAATTTTAAATCCCTCTTTGAATTTAAGTTGAACCGAAATGAAAATTTTTCTTTTAAGTTTTGTATAAAACATTTTTCAACCACAGAGTTTTTTTAAAACTGAAATTAAAATGCGGAAACGTAAAAACAGTAAAGTAAATGACACCAGATTTATAGTGGTTCGGTCTAAAACCAGACCTACATCCACTCCCCAGAGGCACCCTCTGAGTATTGCACTAATACCAATAGTGACTCTCCTTTTGCACCCACAGCAAGGCGGAGAAGCCTTTACAACACACTCTTTTCACCACTACCCGGTGCGGCAGAGAATCATCGTCCTTTTACATAATCCCCAGTGTTGGCAGAGAACCATCAGTCCTTTTACACAATCCCCAGTGTTGGCAGAGAACCGTCCGTCCTTTCACACAATATTAGTGTGGGCAGAGAACCCTTCGTCCTTTTACACTCTCCTAGTGCGTGCAGAGAACCGTCCATCCTTTCACACTCTCCTAGTGTGGGCAGAGAACCCTTCGTCCTTTCACACTCTCCTAGTGTGGGAAGAGAACCCTTCGGCTGTTCACACTCTCCAAGTGTAGGAAGCGAACCCTTCGGCTGTTCACACTCTCCAAGTGTCGGCAGCAAACCGGATCTCCTTCACATATCTTCTAACAAGAATCTAGAAGGAAGAAAGAAAAGAGTAAAGTAATCCAAATTTACAAGTACAGATTCTTATCTTTAAACTCCAAGTGAAGCCTTCACGCTCCAGTGGTAGGAATCCACCTTTGAATCCACTCTTACACTCTCTCCTTGGCTATTCTCTCAAAAGGAACGAAGATCAAATGACAAAAAGATTGGGTGGACGATATTTAACTTCTTCCCGGACAAATAGGACATATAAATTTTTTTTTAAGTCAGTTCCTATTCGTTCCATGTGCTCAATAGAAGATAACTGTCTGATCATCCCGTACGATCTGATATCATCCCGTACGATCAGTATAAATTTTATATGATCTCCTTATATGTGTGTGTATGTTTTTATTCTCTCAAATTACAATCACTCCCTTTCAATTTTATTTCAAAGAAAAGTACAAGCTTCAAATTTACAAAGTATCTCATGTTGAATTTGATTTGAAGTCATCATAGTCTGGAGTTCGATTTTCCTGAAATGTTAGTACACACAATAGCAAATACAAATCTTCTAAAATTGTTAGGAGATAACTACACATTTGAACAATAATATTTGGAATAATCAAAACTATACAAGTTGCCAAAAATATAAGGCATGCAAATAGCAACTATCTTAACAATCTCCCCCTTTTTTATGATGGCAAAACAATTATTGTTTGTATGATTTCAAGTTAAACAAGTCTCCTAAACTCCTCCTGAATTGATGTATACATGAAAATAAGGAGGCATTTTGAACCAAAGAATACAATTTTTTGTTTTTCAAATTTTTTTAACAAAAATTAAAAAAAAAAAAGACAATAACATAAGCCAAATGACACAATATCAAAATACAAGCAAAACATACAAACAAATAATAATTTCTCCCCCTTTTTGACAACAACAAAAAGTGAAGAAGAAATAGACAAGAAATGTAAGTAATTATATGAAATTCATTTGAAAATTTAATCTAAATGGTGATTGAAATAAGGTATGCAATCTAAAACTAATAACATTAGGTAAATCATAGAAATTCATAGAATTTAAGAAGTTATATAACATTGTAAGTAAAAAGAATTTATCAAAAATATGATTCAATTTAGACATTTGAATATAGAAAATCATTACAAGAGAGATGAATAAAAAATTATATATTTCAAAGTTTAATAAATATAAATGAACATAAAATCAATTTGAATTAAGAAATTGAAAGAATCTAGAAAGAAAAGAATTACCACATGTTACGCTTTGCGCATCTTTTTCAAATTTTTTGCACATTTTTGTGCATTTTTTTTGACATTGGGCTAATTTTGTGCCTCTTTTTAATATTTGCGAACCTTTGCGCATTCCTTTTGATTTTTGTACTCTTTGTACAATTTTTAAGAGTAATTGAAACAAATTCTTTCCAAGATCTATAATCTAAAATTTCAAATTTTTCTAATTGCATAAATATCACACTAGCAAAGAAATACAAAATAAGAAAAACATCTAAATTGCAATAATAATATTAACTTTTATGTAGTCTAAATGAATAAACATGAAATTAAAAATTCTAATTATAACAAGATATAAACAAATTTTAAATTTAGAAAGACTAGATTTTCTAATGTAATTAATCTCAAATCACAATCTAATTTAAGCACAATTAAGATTAAAAAGACTAATGAAATTCATAAGAACTAAACACATTTCAAAAACAATTTAAAATTAAATCAACTACAACATATATTGATATTTATGAAAAGGATTACACGATCATTTGACAATATCAAAATAAAAAAAAATACACTGAAATTTTAATAAAAACAAACTAAAACAAACACTAAAATAAACACTAACACAACAAACATTAAGAAAAATAAACTACGAAAACATAAATATTAATGTTGCAAAAATATTTTTATTTAAGCATTCAAATCAATAACACCAAGCCATGTTCTTAATGTACTGAAGGTATCAAAGGCTAAAGGTATTGTAAAAATGTCTGCAAGTTGAATTTCAGTTGAAACATGAGTAAGTTCAATTTCTCCCTTGGATACATGATCCCTTATGAAATGATGCCTTATGTCAATGTGTTTGGTTCTAGAATGTTGAATAGGATTTTTGGAAATATAAATAGCACTAGTATTGTCATAATAAATTGGAATAGTACTTTTAGTTAATCCTAAATCAATCAACTGTTGTTTTAACCAAAGTACTTGTGCCACACAACTTCCTAATGCAATGTATTCTGCTTCTATAGTAGATAGGGCCACTGAATTTTGTTTTCTACTGGACCAAGAAACTAATGAATTTCCAATGAATTGACATGTTCCAGAAGTGCTTTTCCTATCCACTCTACAGCCTGCAAAGTCAGAATCTGAATAACCAACAATTTCAAATGAAGAGCTAAACTTAGGATACCAAATTCCTAAGTTTTGAGTTCCTAGTAAGTATCTTAAAATCCTTTTCACTGCTGTCAAATGTGAATCTTTTGGATCTGATTGAAATTTAGCATATAAGCAAACACTAAACACAATATCTGGTCGGCTAGAAGTCAAGTAAAGTAAAGATCCAATTATCCCTCTAAATTTCTTTTAATAAACCAATTTTCCCTTAAGGTCCTTATCCAACTGAATTGAGAAACTCATTGGTGTACTAACAGGTTTAGCATTGTCCATTTCATATTTTTTGAGGATGTCCTTAATATATTTAGTTTGATTAAGAAAAGTACCCTCCTCAAGCTGCTTAATGCTAAAACCTAGAAAGTAATTTAAATCTCCCATTAGACTCATTTCAAATTCACTACTCATTATTTTAGAAAAATCATCACAAAGATTTTTATTTGAAGATCCAAAAATGATATCATCCACATAAATTTGAACAATTAGTATATCCTTTCCAAATTTCTTTAAAAAGAGAGTTGTATCCACACTTCCATTTTCAAAAGATCTTTCAAGTAGGAAGGTGCTCAACCTCTCATACCAAGCCCTAGGTGCCTGTTTCAATCCATATAATGCCTTTTTTAACTTGAAAATATGATTTGGGTATTTTGAATTTTTAAACCCTGGAGGTTATTCTACAAAAACATCTTCTTCAATAACCCATTCAAAAAGGCACTTTTGACATCCATTTGAAACAATTTAAAACCTTTAAAACAGGCAAAGGCAAGTAAAACCCTAATTGCTTCAAGTTTGCTACAGGGGCAAAGGTCTCCTCAAAATCAATTCCTTCAATTTGATTATACCTCTTAGCAACTAATCTAGCCTTATTTCTAATAACTACTCCTAAGTCATTCATTTTATTTTTGAACACCCACTTGGTTCCAACAACACTTTGATCTTTTGGCCTTGAGGTTAATTCCCAAATTTTATTTCTTACAAATTGATTCAACTCTTCTTGTATGGCCAATATCCAAAATTCATTAGAAAGTGCTTGATCAATATTAGTGGGTTCTATTGTAGAAATAAAGGCTGAATGATTGACTTCCTTATTTAATCCACGCCTAGTTCTAACACCCTCACTAGGTTCACCTATAATAAATTCCCTTGGGTGGTTTTTAGAAAATCTCAAATCTCTAGGCAAAGGGTTTTCTCTTTCCAAATTCTCTTCCACATTTTCTTCCAAATTTAATCTATCAATCTTTTGGGAGTTTTCTTCAATCTTATCTTCAACAACATTTGCCTCTTTCAAATTTCCAGATTCATCAAATACAACAAATGTGGTTTCTTCAATGCTTAAAGTTCTTTTGTTGAATACCCTATAAGATTTTCCAACACTTGAATATCCAACAAAGATTTCTTAATCTGATTTTGGATCAAATTTTTCTTAGGCAGATTTTTCATTATTATGAATGAACACCTTGCAACCAAAAATATGAAAATGAGACAAATTAGGTGTTCTACCTTTTAGCAACTCATAGGGTGTTTTATTTAAATTTGATCTCACATTCACCCTATTAAGAACATAGCATGCAGTGTTAACCGCCTCAGCCCAAAAATATCTAGGAAGTGACTATTCTGCCAACATTGCTCTGGCGGCTTCAATTAATATTCTATTTTTCCTTTCAACTACCCCATTTTGTTGAGGGGTTCTAGGTGCAGAAAAATTGTGATCAATCCTTTTTTCTTTACCAAAATTTTTAAATCTTTCATTTTCAAATTCTCCTCCATGATCACTTTGTATAGAAATTATTTCAATCCCTAGTTTTCTTTGAATCCAAGTTGAAAAATTTTTGAATTCCTCAAACGATTCACTCTTATGAAAAAGAAATCTAACCCAAGTGAATCTTGAGAAATCATCCACAATAACAAATCCGTATAGCTTTCCTCCTAGACTTACAGTTCTTACTGGTCCTAAAAGATCCATGTGAAGAATTTCCAATGGTTTACTAGTTCTAAGATCCTTATTAGATTTAAAAGAGGACTTCACTTGTTTTCCTAATTGACATGGATCACAAAGGTGGTCCTTAGTAAAGTCTAGTTTTGGTATACCTCTCACTAAGTTCTTTTGGGTAATTCTCCTAAGGTTTTTCATACTAGAATGACAAAGTCTCCTATGCCAAAGCCATGATTCATCAGAAACAGTTTTCAAATAAAAAGCAATAGGAGATTGAATACAATTCAAATCTAGCATGTAAACATTGTTTACCCTTTTACCATTTAAAACATTTTTCCCATTTAGGCTTAATATGCAGCTAGTAGGTAAAAATTTAATATTATAGCCCTTATCACATAGCTGACTTATACTTAACAAATTATGTTTTAAGCCTTCAACCAATAACACATTGTCTATGAAAAAGTTTTTCAAATTTCCAATCATACCTGATCCAACCACTTTCTTTGTGGTATTATCTCCAAGTGTAACCTTGCCTCCACTCATGGCTTCCAGCGTTATGAATTGAGCAGTATCTCCAGTCATATGCTTTGAACATCCGCTGTCCAGGTACCATTTGCTCCCACGAGGTCTTGTGTGAGAGCAATTTTGCAAAACTCTCAAATGTTAGACCTGGGAACCCAAACAAGTTTGTGTTCACCTTTTAGCAATTTATAATCAGATGCATGTATAATATGTCTAGGTTTATGCATATTAGGTCTCCACACTGAAATTACTAAATGACAAGAGGGGGGTGAATTGTGAAAATATTTTTTCCTTTAAAAAAATAACCCTAAACAAGAGTTCTAATTTTTTTGTTCTTTTTGAAATTTTACAACAAAATCTTAAGCAAGTTTTCTTCCACAAATTTCACATGCAATAGATATGAAAAATTAAAAGCAAGTAAAATGTAAATGACGATAAGGAAAAAACACACCAACAATTTTTATAGTGGTTCGGTAAAAAAATGACCTACGTCCACTCCCCGGAGTCCTCCGCTCTGGGATTTTCACTATCAAAATAGTTCTCCTTTTGTCCCCCTCGGCAAGGCGGAGAAGCCTTTACAAACCTCCCTTTCACCAACCCGGCGTGGCGGAGTGCCAAACTCTGTTTTCTCCCTCCTGGCGACGGTAGAGAACCTTCTCGTTTTTCTCCCTCTTGGAGAAGGCAGAGAACCTCGAGGTAACGGATGTAGACGAGCCTTTCCCTTGGAGATCCTCCCTCAAATCCTTCTAGGGCCACAGGAGGAGCAAGATGCAGCAAGCTTGGAGCAACCGTGTGATCTCCCTCACACCTCTTCCCCCTCACAACGCTCACCTCCTCCTTCCTCTCTCAACCCTCAAGAATTTCTTCAGAGCTCTCTCCCTTGGAATCCCTCTCTAACCACGTTCACCCTCTCTATGATTCTTACTGAAAAAGGACATGATTGACATCTAAAACGGGCTCCAAAAACCTCTAATTTCAAAAGTAGCAGTTATTGTTTGTACAGTACGATTACACATTGTACAGTACGATCTTCATAAATAGACGTCGTCCTGGTACGAAGATGTATGAACAGTTCAAAAACAATTTGTATTGTACAATATAATATCGTGCGGTACGATCCAAAAAAATATAATTCGTACAAGACGATGGTCTGGACGATCATATGTCGTCTTTGTTCATCGTATGGTACGATTACCATCGTACAGTACGATGTGACAAAAACTAAGAGATCATCCAGGACTATATCCGAGATGATCAAACTTCGTCTCTGTTCATCGTATGGGACGATCCGGTTCGTATAGTACGACGTTCAAAATTTAATTAGGCCAGGATTTCATGCACTAATTACGGGTTAATTTAAGTAAGTATTAAAAATATATCGTACAGTACGAACAAGTTCGTACAGTACGAACGGCGCAAAATCACTTACTCAAATTAAACTATGGCTAGGGTTTTGGATCTGAACATATCGTACAGTACGAATATATTCGTACAGTATGATCTATTCACAGAATCGTCCACATAGCTCTGATCGTACGGTACGACTTAAAATCGTACAGTACGATCTCCAGAGAAGAATTTCTATGATATTTTGCATTTAAAAACAAACTCTCCCCCTGTGTGTGAGCATGGTTGCTCTTACTCTTATGCATTTTGTGTCCAGACTCAATAAAGTAAAAATAAAATAAATCAAAAAATATAATGTTTGACTAATACTCCTAATCTACCCGGTCTTGAGTCTTCCTTTCTTCCTGAGTCACTTGTAATCTTCCTGAAATGTTAGTACTCAAGGACAATAGCAAATAAAATAATATTCAATGAAAAGTTGTTTCAAAACACTCATTATTTGACATCATCAAAATCTCAAACTCGGGGTCATGGGTTGAAACACACACCAAATAAGTTTTCATCTTCAAAGTACAGGTGTGAGCTATATGTCCCAAAAATCCACAATTATTACATTTAACATTAGGAAAAGTATTCCTAAGTTTTCTTCAATTTGTTTATTTTCTAAGGGATTCCATATATTTAGGATAATATTTAGGATTTGTAAAATTTTCAATTTTGGGGGGTATCCTATTATCCTCAATAGCTCTTATTATCAATTTATAAAATGAATTCATTTCTTCCAAGAGTCGATTTGTATAACTGATTCGATATGTTTTCCTCTCAAATTCATCCTTAAATTTTTTAAAATCTCTTTTAAGATTAGCATAGGTTGATTTTAGATTCACAAAACTCTTATTCAAGTCATCATATTCGTCAAGAAGTTTCATCTGGTTGTTATCTATTAATGCATGATCTTTCCTAAGGATTTCATGTTCCTTCTTAAGCTCTTCCAATTCAAAACTTACACTTACATGCATCTTTTTCATTTTCCTATATGCATCATGCATGTGTTCAGAAACTTCAAATAATTCATCATAGGTTAAGTCACAAACCTCTTCATGATCTGATTGATCAACATTGTCTGCCATCAAGCAAAGGTTGGTGACTTCTTCTTCTTTTTCAGTCTCAAATGAGTCTGAAGCTGAATCCGCCCAAAAAGCTCTTTGAAACTTCCTCTTTCCCTTCTTTACAGTTAGTTTCTCCTCTTCCTTCTCCTTGCTAGGAGTGGCTTTAAGTTTTGGGCAATCAGTCTTGATATGACCTGGTTTCTTGCATTGATAACAAATCACTTCATTAGAAACCTTGTCATTTTTGTTAAACTTACCTCTATTCCATTGCTGGCGTCTCTTCTGCTTCCTCTTTAAAAAGCTTCTGAATTATCTAGTCATCAATGCAATATCGTCTTCATCCTCAGGTTGTGAGTGTTCACTCTCTGACTCTTCTACCTTTAGTACAATATTCTTCTCCTTTCGTGGTTCACCTACATCAATCTTTCTTTGACTTACTCCTTGCTCATAAGCAATGAGTGAACCAAGAAGATTGTCAATAGAGTAAATGTTAAGATCTTTAGACTCTATAATTACAGTAATTTTAGCATCATAAGCAGTAGGTAAACATCGAAGAATCTTATTAACCATTTCAGCATTAGTTAATTCCCTACCAAGTGCATGCAAAGAAGTGACAATTTGTGTGAATCTTGTGTACATATCAGAAATAGATTCATTAGGTTTCATGCGAAACAATTCATAGTCATGTAACAAGATAATGAGTCTTGATTGCTTAACCTCATTTGTCCCTTCATAAATTATACAAAGTCTATCCCATATATCCTTTCCGCTTTTGCAAATGGAAACCCGCATGTAGTCTTCAGATTTTAAAGCATAAAAGAAACTATTTAGATATTTGGCATTTAATTGTGCTAATTCACGTTCTTCTATAGTCCAATCTGCAAAAGGTGTTTCTACCCTAACTCCATCGACTAATCTAGTTGGTTTTGTGTAACCTTCCTGGACTAGAATCCACATACGATAATCAAGTGACTGTAAGAAAGTAGACATGCATGTTTTCCAAAAGTCAAAAGAAATATTGTAAAACAGTGGAGGTCTAGTAATAGAGTAACCCTCAGGTGTGTTTCGGTTTCTGAATGTAGCCATCTACTTAAATCAAAAAGTAGTTCAAACTTATGATTTTGAAACGATGCTCTGATACCACTTGTTGAGCCTAGTAATTAGGTTGTTAAGCCTAAGTTAATGTCCCAAGGCTACCAAGAGGGGGGGTGAATTGGTAGTTTAAAAATTTAAATCCCTCTTTGAATTTAAGTTGAACCGAAATGAAAATTTTTCTTTTAAGTTTTGTAGAAAACATTTTTCAACCACAGAGTTTTTTTAAAACTGAAATTAAAATGCGGAAACATAAAAACAGTAAAGTAAATGACACCAGATTTATAGTGGTTCAGTCTAAAATAAGACCTACATCCACTCCCAGAGGCACCCTCTGAGTATTGCACTAATACCAATAGTGACTCTCCTTTTGCACCCACAGCAAGGCGGAGAAGCCTTTACAACACACTCTTTTCACCACTACCTAGTGCGGCAGAGAACCGTCGTCCTTTTACATAATCCCCCACTGTTGGCAGAGAACCGTCTGTCCTTTAACACAATCTGCAGTGTTGGCAGAGAACCGTCCGTCCTTTCACACAATCCTAGTGTGGGCAGAGAACCCTTCGTCCTTTCACACTCTCCTAGTGTGGGCAGAGAACCATCCGTCCTTTCACACTCTCCTAGTGTGGGCAGAGAACCTTTCGTTCTTTCACAATCTCCTAGTGTGGGTAGAGAACCCTTCGGCTGTTCACACTCTCCAAGTGTAGGCAGCGAACCCTTCGGCTGTTCACACTCTCCAAGTGTCGGCAGCGAACCGGATCTCCTTGACAGATCTTCTCATAAGAATCTAGAAGGAAGAAAGAAAAGAGTAAAGTAATCCCAATTTATAAGTTGAGATTCTTACCTTTCAACTCCAAGTGAAGCCTTAACGCTCCAGTGGTAGGAATCCTCCTTTGAATCCACTCTTACACTCTCTTCTTGGCTATTCTCTCAAAAGGCACGAAGATCAAATGACAAAAAGATTGGGTGGCAGTCTAATTTGGACTATATATACAAAAGACAAGAAAAACCGCCCAAAAACTGCAAGTTTTCAATTCTGTACGCAGTGGATCATCCCGTACGATCGTGGATCGTCCTGGACGATTTTACTTAAACGCTTTGAAATGACCCTATTTATATATGTGTACGAAATGTCTTCTTACACACCGATCGTCCAGGACGATTATTACAAGGTCAGTTCTAGAAACTGCTGAAAACCGTTCTAAGTCGGTTAATCGTCTGGACGAAAATTTTACAGAGGACCAATCATCATGTACGATAATTTAATTTCGTCTGGAAAAAAATTTTACAGAGACCAATCATCCTGGACGATAATTAATTTCTTCTGGACAAAAATTTTACAGAGACCAGATCGTCCTGGACTATATTTAATATCATCCCGGACGAATAGGACTTAGAAATATTTTTTTTAAGCCAGTTCCTATTTGTTCCATGTGCTCAATAGGAGACAACTGTCTGATCATCCCGTACGATCTGATATCGTCCCGTACGATCAGTATAAATTTTATATGATCTACTTACGTGTGTGTGTATGTTTTTATTCACTCAAATTACAATCACTCCCTTTCAATTTTATTTCAAAGAAAAGTACAAGCTTCAAATTCAAAAAGTATCTCATGTTGAATATTATTTGAAGTAATCATAGTCTGGAGTTCGATTTTCTTGAAATATTAGTACACACAAAAGCAAATACAAATCTTCTAAAATTGTTAGGAGATAACTACACATTTGAACAATAATGTTTGGATTCATCGAAACTATACAAGTTGCAAAAATGAAAGGCATGCAAATAGCAACTATCTTAACAGCAACAACTTAGGAGACTCGTACAGGATGACCACCACCTTTTGGCACCCAAGAAGCCAACACCGGATACTCTTCGATAGACTTCGAAGGAGAAGACTACAGGAGGAAGACCTTGGGACAACTTTAATAAGTTAACATAAATGAAATTACAAGAGAAAAGGGCGAAAGGGTCTCGATTTCAGACGAGAAGAGAGATATATGCCGGGTCAAAGTTGTAAGAATCGAACTTTTTAAGTTATTACCGTTTTTTGATGAAGAGGAAATTGAGGAGGGTGTCGTCTTTCTACCTTCCAGGCAATGTGATTCTTTGGGATGGGAGTATTGTTAGACCGGTCCATTAGTCCTATCTAGTGGGCCCATACGGGACCGGCTCATGCATAACTGTCTGATCGATAGGAGACAACTGTCTGATCGTCCCGTATGATCTGATATCGTCCCGTACGATCAGTATAAATTTTATATGATCTCCTTATGTGTGTGTGTATGTTTTTATTCACTCAAATTACAATCACTCCCTTTCAATTTTATTTCAAAGAAAAGTACAATCTTCAAATTCACAAAGTATCTCATGTTGAATATTATTTGAAGTAATCATAGTCTGGAGTTCGATTTTCCTGAAATATTAGTACACACAAGAGCAAATACAAATCTTCTAAAATTGTTAGGAGATAACTACACATTTGAACAATAATGTTTGGAATCATCAAAACTATACAAGTTGCAAAAATGAAAGGCATGCAAATAGCAACTATCTTAACAGCAACAACTTAGGAGACTCGTACAGGATGACCACCACCTTTTGGCACCCAAGAAGCCAACATCGGATACTCTTCGATAGACTTCGAAGGAGAAGACTACAGGAGGAAGACCTGGGGACAACTTTAATAAGTTAACATAAATGAAATTACAAGAGAAAAGGGCGAAAGGGTCTCGATTTCAGACGAGACGAGAGATATATGCCGGGTCAAAGTTGTAAGAATCGAACTTTTTAAGTTATTACCGTTTTTTGATGAAGAGGAAATTGAGGAGGGTGTCGTCTTTCTACCTTCCAGGCAATGTGATTCTTTGGGATGGGAGTATTGTTAGACCGGTCCATTAGTCCTATCTAGTGGGCCCATACGGGACCGGCTCATGCATAACTGTCTGATCGATAGGAGACAACTGTCTGATCGTCCCGTATGATCTGATATCGTCCCGTACGATCAGTATAAATTTTATATGATCTCCTTATGTGTGTGTGTATGTTTTTATTCACTCAAATTATAATCACTGCCTTTCAATTTTATTTCAAAGAAAAGTACAAGCATCAAATTCACAAAGTATCTCATGTTGAATATTATTTGAAGTAATCATAGTCTGGAGTTCGATTTTCCTGAAATGTTAGTACACACAAGAGCAAATACAAATCTTCTAAAATTGTTAGGAGATAACTACACATTTGAACAATAATGTTTGGATTCATCAAAACTATACAAGTTGCAAAAATGAAAGGCATGCGAATAACAACTCTCTTAACAACAACAACTTAGGAGACTCGTACAGGATGACCACCACCTTTTGGCACCCAAGAAGCCAACACCGGATACTCTTCGATAGACTTCGAAGGAGAAGACTACAGGAGGAAGACCTGGGGAAAACTTTAATAAGTTAACATAAATGAAATTACAAGAGAAAAGGGCGAAAGGGTCTCGATTTCAGACGAGAAGAGAGATATATGCCGGGTCAAAGTTGTAAGAATCGAACTTTTTAAGTTATTACCGTTTTTTGATGAAGAGGAAATTGAGGAGGGTGTCGTCTTTCTACCTTCCAGGCAATGTGATTCTTTGGGATGGGAGTATTGTTAGACCGGTCCATTAGTCCTATCTAGTGGGCCCATACGGGACCGGCTCATGCATAACTGTCTGATCGATAGGAGACAACTGTCTGATCGTCCCGTATGATCTGATATCGTCCCGTACGATCAGTATAAATTTTATATGATCTCCTTATGTGTGTGTGTATGTTTTTATTCACTCAAATTACAATCACTCCCTTTCAATTTTATTTCAAAGAAAAGTACAATCTTCAAATTCACAAAGTATCTCATGTTGAATATTATTTGAAGTAATCATAGTCTGGAGTTCGATTTTCCTGAAATGTTAGTACACACAAGAGCAAATACAAATCTTCTAAAATTGTTAGGAGATAACTACACATTTGAACAATAATGTTTGGAATCATCAAAACTATACAAGTTGCAAAAATGAAAGGCATGCAAATAGCAACTATCTTAACAGCAACAACTTAGGAGACTCGTACAGGATGACCACCACCTTTTGGCACCCAAGAAGCCAACACCGGATACTCTTCGATAGACTTCGAAGGAGAAGACTACAGGAGGAAGACCTGGGGATAACTTTAATAAGTTAACATAAATGAAATTACAAGAGAAAAGGGCGAAAGGGTCTCGATTTCAGACGAGACGAGAGATATATGCCGGGTCAAAGTTGTAAGAATCGAACTTTTTAAGTTATTACCGTTTTTTGATGAAGAGGAAATTGAGGAGGGTGTCGTCTTTCTACCTTCCAGACAATGTGATTCTTTGGGATGGGAGTATTGTTAGACCAGTCCATTAGTCCTATCTAGTGGGCCCATACGGGACCGGCTCATGCATAACAGGGTGGAACTTCTCCGCCAATTCTAAATGTCGATCAAACCGTCCAATTCAGAAGATTATATTGGGAAGATTTTATGAGAAGTTTAGGTGGGAAATTTAAATGTATGGAATGTTTAGATATCTCCTTTGGAATTGTATGCATTAAATAGTTTGTTTTCCTATGATTATGTCATCTTGAATTTGGCTGAAATTTGAGATATCTTAGTTTTGGGCTCTAGCAACGTCTAGGGATTTTGGAGAGTCGGATCTTCCTCTCCAAATGAAGATCCACTTATATCTTGAATTTTGGTTTATAATTCTTTCAATAAAAAATATTCTTGTATGTTCTATTCTTAATTTTGTTATTATTGGTTTACTAAAATTTTCAAAATCAAACTTTAGCCAAGATTTTTTCTAAATTTCTTTGAGGACTTCCTATCAGTCATTTAATCAGAAGCTTTTGTTGTAAATTTATGTTGAGGTTCCTAACACAATTTATTCAACTAAATTCAACTACAACAAATATACAGCAGTTTCATGACATGCATAAGGAAAGCAGAGCGCAAAGTTAGTTGTAGCACAGGAAAACTACTAACCTCTATCAAATAGTTGTCATTCAGGAAAAATAGGGGAAAACATGCCCAATTTCATTAAAAAAAATGAAATATTACAAAAGATAATAAATGATAAGTAAGAAAAACAATGAAAAAAATTATAATATCAAACTAGAACCTAGGAAAAAAAATAAAAAACTCCTAATAAAGGAGAAAAAACATAGTTGAACACCCCACATAACATGAAAGCGCAATAAAATACAAAAAAGAAAACCAACAATCATCCAAACCAAGCCACCAGGTAAGAGCAGACACCACCAAGATGCTATTACTTATCTAATAACCATAACAGAATAATCAACCGGAAAGAAAGCATTACCAACAAAAAAAACAAAGCTCTAGCGATATATAAGTCCAAGAACAGAAAAACCTCCAGATAGAAGAGAAACTTCCAATAGCAATGAAGAAGAAACCCTTTTATACCAAAAATTATAGCAACAAAAATCCCCATAAAATCCAATCCATTGAAGCAGGAAGAAAGAAGAAGAACCCCTTTCACCCCAAAAATAATAAGCAATAAACATCCACTGAAAAAACTCTAAAATCTCTCAACAAAAGAATTTGAACTCCCAGAATATGAAAATAAGCAAAAATCAATCCAGTCTAGAAAAACCTCCCTCGAAGTATGCCTATCAAACCACAAGAAACATATATGTTTAAGTGAAAAAACACCAACTTCCAAGGAAAAGGACAAACCTATAAAAGCTAAAACTGACCATCTTAGGTTTTAAAGTAAAACCTGGTTGCCAATTCTAATAGATAAAAATCCCATAATAGAACGAAAATATTTCTAATAAGAAATATTAGCAATAAGATTGGAATATATAAGCCTACTCAAAATATCAAAGTTAGAAAATTTATTCTCAAACCTCCTAAATTTTCTTTCTTTCCAAATAAAATAAATAAAATAACTAACAGACAATAGAAAGTAATTCTTAACCTCTGAATCAAAGTTAAGAGAAGAAATAAAGTCCAGTAATTGAACTAAATTCGGTATGAACAGGTAAAAATTAATATGAGGCAAAAAAATTAGAAATAATACTAAAAGAATAGTCACATTCAAAAAAGAAAAAGATGATTGTGACTTTCATTAGCTTTGAAACAAAGGATACAAGAAGTAGAGACATTAATATTCCTCTTAACCAGGACATCTATTATTTTTAGCCTCTTTAACAAAGCCATCCAAGCATAGAAAGAATATCTCCGTTAGTGCCAAATCAACTTATGCCACTCCACTTTATTAGAAAGCATAATAATTATGCAATATAAAAGATCATAAAGGAAAGGAAGTAAAACTCCATTTCAATATATGTTTCAAAATTAAGGATCCATAATAGCAACTTGAGATAAAATAGAACTAAGGGACGGACGAAAAGAAGAACCAAATCCCATATGATGATTGAAATCTACTTCTTAACATCAAATAAAGAGAATCAAAACCCATAATAACCCTTTTAATGGAACACTTTCCTGAAGCGACTTCCCCAAACATCACGAATCCCGGTATAGTAAAGAAATGTGATCGTGGGGGTGGGGGGGGGGGTAAAGAGAGAGCATATGTAGAGTTGAGTTGAAGTCTTGCCTTGGGTAAGGGGGATACGGGACATGTATGGCAACTGGTGGGAAGATATATTCTTGGCAGATGAAGGGGGCGGCAGAGGGAAAGCCGGACAGGGGAGGTTGAGCGCACGCGGTTGGCTTCCTTTTCTTAGCCACTTAATAATCTAGGAAAAATTTGTTTTAGACTCACTTATCATAGATACTCACCATAAATTTCATTTTTCATAGTGATGAAAATTCGTTCAACAATCACAAATTTTTTATCCAAAAGATAATGTCATTTTATAGATCAAGAACATCAAAATTTTACTCCTTCTCTTGGTTTAATACATAGTGTTATTAAATCCCCTTAACAAATGACTTATTTACAAAAATTGTGCTAAGTTTATCATAGCACGATCTTAGTGCTTTCTTAAAATTGCATAGAACCTTTTTATGTTTATAAACATGATTTGGAAATGATACACTCTCAAACCTTAGTGGTTTCTATACATACACATTTTCCTTTATGATTCCATTTAAGAACACACTCTCTTTATATCCATATGGAATAATTTAAGGCCTTTAAAGAATGCCAAAACCTAATAATACCCTTATGACTTCTAGTCGTTATTACTAGTGCAAAGGTGTCTCAAAAATCTATACCATGTTTTTTCTAGTAACCTAGTTTTTTTCTTATATTAGTCAAGGTTCATTTAATTTACTTTTTAACACCATTTTAATCCAATTATGCTCTATTTAGATGGCCTGGCTACTAGTTCTCACACATAATCTCTTACAAACTTATTTAGCTCATCCTACAAAGCAATAATCCAATATTCATGCCTTTTCATTATTCCTCAATAGTTAAAGTGGGCTCAATCATTGATATAATATGAAATATGAATCATTAACTTTCATAATGTTATGTCTTTCTCTAGACTCCTTATATATGGATCTCTTATAATTAATTATATAGGATGACAAAAAGCATATTGCCAATTTTTGGGCAAATGGTTTTATAGATTTTGTACGCTATGTTCTAAGTTATTATTTTCAAGTCTAGGAAAAGGTGTCCTCACTTCTTCAATTTCTTTATGTGTGGAAATCCTTATTAAACTTATCAAAAGTGAAAGGATTCAATTACTTTAAAAACTATTGTACTCTTATTGAATATCCTATATGCCTTTTTTATGGAGGAATATCTTAGGAAAAATGCTTTCATCAGCCTTAGCAACAAAAATTTGTTAATAAAAATATTTTCTAGTGTTTAGAACCAAAAACTAATGACATGCAAATGGGAATTTGTTGATTTTGTGGTCTACCCCCCCCTTAAGAAAATCAAATGAGGTCTTTTTTTAATTTAGCTCTAGCATTTACACTATTTAACATATAGTATGTTGTATCATTGGTTATGCCCAAAAGTATTTGGTTTGTTTTATAATCTTTCAATATTGCCTTATCAACTTCAATTAATCTCCCATTATTCTTTCAGCTATGTCATTCTATTTGGAAGTTCTATGGGCTAAAAAGTTATGTTAAATTCTTTCTTCATGATATAATTATTTTTAAACTTACCATTCTCAAACTCACCACCCATGATCACTATGAATGGAAGAGATGGTGCATCCTATGTTTCATTAAATCCAGGTTAAGAATATCCTAAACTCAACAAATGATTCATATTTTCTTACCAAAAATTCAACACATATGAATCTAGTATATTCATATATAATAACAAATCCATACAACTTAACTATTTGACATATAGTGCTAATAATTCCAAATAAATCCTATGTAATATCTCCAATGACGCTTATAATAAATTCTTTAACTAAGTGAATGAAGACTTTTCTTATTTTCCTAATTAACATTCATCACATATGTGTTTTTTTGTGAAGTATAACTTAGATATTCTCTATACTAGTTATAGGTGTGTGATCCTTCCAAGGGTTTTTATGATAACATGATATAATCTTTAATGTAACATCCAATTAGCATGTAAGGTTATTTCAAACAACAGACTTTAATAGATTAATAAAGGTAATCTAAGTAAATAAATATTATTGACTCTAATCCCTTTTTAAATAGACTATAGTTTTATCATTTAGTAATAGCAAGCACCTATCATTTCCAGTCCTTCTATAAATAGTACTTTTCAATTTTAAAACCATTTGCTTTACCTTGTATATATATATTAATGAAATTTTTGGTAGTGTTGTCCCTTTGGGTCACTCTCCCTCCTCATTTGGATTTTAAAAAGATTAATTTCATGATGTATCTAGTCATATCTCATGAACACCCATTATCCCAGTACCTCATGCCTTTAATATACTCCTTGTAAAGGCACATCTATAAAATATCATTTCTTAAATATTCATTAGCACATTTAAAAATTCCAAGTTTTTCATGTGCTTGATATTCCCTTACTTTCAAAGGCAAAACTTCTCCTTTTAATATCATATATGCAGCATCTAATTCAATATGCATGCTTATTTTTCCCTTAAAATGTTTTTTAAGAATGACATATTCCTTAACTATGCTTAAATGCTCATCTACTAATGCAACATGCTCATTTTTCAAGCATGTAAACTTATTGACCAAATACGAGTTACTCATCTATCAATACAATATTCTCTTTTTTTTAAAACAAATAAGTTTTCTTTTAAGTTTTTTTATAACTAGTATGCAATAGATCAAAAAATGAAAGTAAATCATCATAAGAGAATTTACGTACATGATCATCTTTAGTATCACCTAAGTTATTTATTTCAATTAAGCATAGGTCGGTGATCACTTCATCAACTTTTGCCTCTGATGAAATGGAATCCAAGTTTTCCCAAAAAGCTTTTGAGAATTTCTTATATTCTTCTTATGTTCAATTTTTTTTTTCAACTTTTCGCCTTTGATGATTGACAATTCAAATTGGGGCACTCCAACTTTATGTGTCTTTAGCATTTACAAAAAAAAAAAAGGATAGTGTTAACTTTATTGAACCTTTTACCTATGTTCCTCATCTTGTTGTTATGACATTTCTATTTTTCCTTACAAAACTTTTGAACTGTCTGGTCATTAAGGCTATGTCATCTCCATTTGCTTCATAACTACTATCATCGGAATTGTTAGATTGTAATGTTATAGTATTTTCTTTTGTCTTGTCACCTACATTTGCCAATCTCTAGCTAACCTTCAGTTCATATTCTATAAAAAAGCCAAGATAATTATCAATAAAATAAGTTGTTAAGTCATTAGATTAAAACATTTCCTACACTTTGGCATCCCATGATTCCTGAAAACATCTGAAGATTTTGCTAATCATTTCTACATTACTAAATTTCTTGACTAAGGATTGCAAAGAGGTAATAACTTTATTGAAACAAATATACATATCAAATATCAACTCATTAGGTTGTATGTGAAAATTTTCATTCATAAAGTAAAATATTTAAACGTGATTGTTTAAACTCATAAGTGCATTCATATGTAATACATAATCTATCCTAAACTTCTTTTCCACTTGCACATGTAGAGACATAAATGTAATATTTATACTTTAATGCACCAAAAAAAGAAGTTTAAATATTTTACATTCAATTGTGCAAAATAATGATCGTCAAAACTCAATTTAATTATTCAACTTTTATAACATATTATATTTTACGTTGGGAAGTATACTCTACTTTAATTATATTCTACATTCTATAATAAATATATCAAATAAAAATTGGTGTACAAATTTTTCAGAAGTAAAATGGAATACTGTTAAACAATGATAGTTAGGTAATCAAGTACCCTTCTAAGATATTCTTAGTTCAAACCTATGCCATGTTAGCATCTACCTACGGTGTTTAAACCTATTTAGTAAGAACTTGCTTTAAAACCAATTGAAAATGATTTGATATGAATCTAAATCAAACTACACATTGAAGAAGGAAACTCTTCAAACATTCTCTCTAAGCAAAGATCCTCTCTTTCATGTGTAAAAGAGACACCAAAACTCCATTTCCGTCCTTAAGAAGCCTTTCTAGCTTGTTTGCTACTATATCCATGAAGTGCAATCCAAGTTCTTTAATAATAAAACCAAGAGAGTTTAAGGATTATATTAGATAATTATGTTGAATACCTCACCTCATACTTTTGGCCTCCCCCAAAAGTTCTCACAAGTCACTCCATTCCCTACCTCCCAATCCTAAGGCTCTCAAAGTTCTCAAGAAACTTAATATGACCATTTAAAATTTTTTTAGCTTTTCTAGAGATTAGCTATTTTTAAGAATACTCACAAAGAAACCTGAAAATAGAAGGTTTAACAATTTGAATGTTTTGAGTGGTACATAGATTGTATAGTAGGATTAGTACATTTCTAGCTGAAACCCTAATTTGTTGTCTATTTAACTAGATTGTATGATTTAAATGATGCAATACAATTAAATAATGTTAATCTAGTCCAAACAATGTTTAGGCCAATTATGCTCTCTATTTTCTCACACTACGCAAGTGGGATAGTACAATACAAAATCATCTCTAATTTTACACTTTGTTCCCAAGACTACAAATAAATAAATTTCCAAAAAATGATAATTAAATGTATATATAGTGTGAACAATTTTATATATTATAATTAATAGAATTTCAAATTTACATATTTTTGGAAAAAGCAAATAATGGTAGTTTAATTTTAAAATATTATATCATATTGGATGATGCAAATCAAATAGTATGACTTGTTATTTAAAACTTTTAATTTTAATAAATTATTAATCAATATCACTTGATTTTATGAATTTTACAAAATAATCATAATATGTAGTATGGTGGTAATATATATATCATAGAAAATTAATTTATAAAAATCAATTTTTTTCAATTAAAATAATGTTTTTATTATTTTATTACACTCTCCACTTTGGCGTGTTTATGCATGTTTGTTTAGCCAATATAATATACACACAAAGAAGACAAAAAAAAATTGCAAATTTTAACACAAATTTTATATTTCAAGCCCTTCATAGTCTTTGATGGTTTTAACGATCAGAATTCTTAAGCTCAATCAACTCCTCTTTTTGATCTCATCTTCTATTAAATAGTTATTTATTGTAAAATTAATTTAGGTCAACTTATTTTGCTAAATCAATACAAAACCTTTGCTTGTCAAGTTTGTAAGATACGACCCTTACTCTAGGGATGACACCATGGACATGGGCCTATATATTATACATATGTTTAGCACTTCCTTGATGTGAAACTTCTGCTGCTGTATGATCATTTAGGGATTATGGGGATTGCGTTCATCTGTGCTTTGGTGCACCACCGATTCCCACATGCATATTTGTTAGGAAATACTTAAAGCTCTCAAGTATCCTTGGTCTAATGTGTTTGTAATAGTGATTTTTGAAGAAATAGTGGAAAATTATGATGATAGTTAAGATATGGTAGCCAAGTTATGAAGACCGAATGACATTGGTCAAATGATGATAGTTGTATCTGATAATAGGGTAATGATGTTCAAATGATAGTGGTGGAGAAAAGATGATCGAGCTTTGGCTATTAGTCGATAGTTATTATGTGTTGATGGTCAGATGGCCACGGTTCAGTGATATTTATTATATGATAATAGTTGGATGATGATTGTCAGATAATAATAGTTATTTGTGATGATCATTAGAGCTAATCGTAATGAAGAGCTGTATAATTCTTTATAGTTTCCCGCTTTCTCCCATTTCAAGTCTAGGTTTAAGCTCTCCCTCCATGTGAAGAAAAGGGCTCTATTTATACTTTTATATAATGGTATTTATTAAATTTATCAAAATTCTCCAAGAATTGTATCAAATGACACATTTGGAAACCTTTGATCATAAATCATTCTTTAATTATTTAGGTGCCTTAATGATATTAGAGTTGAGTGATCTCGAGATCACTAGATAGTTCTCATCGAGGCGCTCATTTAGAATATAAGTATGCAAACTTCAAAGATTATATGATGTATCAATAAATATTATAATGTTTAGACGCAAATTAAAATATATTTTGGGCTTCAATTGTTTTATATGGGCTCATTTAAACTTGGATTAAAACACTTTCTGTACTGTTCAATTCACCTCATTAAGATGTTTAATTCGATTAAAAGTTTACAAGAATCATAATTTTCATGATCCTTATTGTGTGTTAGGATATATATGGCAATAGAGTTAAAATACTGCGTCTAAGTGTTGTACGAATATCCAACCCACATACAAAGAATACAAAATGTTTTTACATGGAAAATCCTTGAAAGTGGAAAAAAAACTATAGGGCTTGGCCCAATTTGAAATGATTCCAGTAGTGTTTGGGTAGATTACAATGGGTTGACTCGTCCCTGAGGGTGATCAGATTTCAAATGTCTATTATTTAATTGATATCTAGTAAAAAATGGGGATGAAAGTATATTGTCACTTAGTGGACTGGCGAAAGTCCGGTGCTACTTGAAAATTTGGGCATTAGCTGGAAGCTTGATGTTGGTCTAGAAGAACTTCAGTGTCGGGCGGTGGTCCGGCGGAAGTCCGGCATCAGATGATGGTCTAGGAGAACTTTGGGTCTCAAGTGGTGGTCTGGTAGAAGTCCGAGCCTCAGGTAGTGGTATGGTAAATCTTTGGGACTTAAGTAGTGGTCTAGTGGAGCTCTTGGCCTCTGGTGGTGGTCCGGTAGAGCTCAGGGCCTCAGGTGGTGGTCCGGCAGAGCTCAGGTCTTTAGGTGGTGGACTGACGGAGCAACCACATAAGGCTCCGGTGGAGCTCAGGGCCTCAGGTTGTGATCCGATGGAGCTTAGGGTCTCAAGTGGTGGACCGGCGGATCTCATAGCCTCAAGTAGTGGTTCAGTTGAGCTCAAGTACTCAGGTGGTGGATCGATTGAGCAACGATGTCAGACGGTGGTCCGGTGGAGCTTAGGGCCTCAGATGATGGTTTGATTGAGCTCAGGATCTCATGTGGTGGACTGGGGGACCTTAGGGCCTCACGTGGTGGTCTGGCGGAGCAAAGACGTCAAAATGTGGTCCGACAAAGCTTAGGTCCAAAGGTAGTGGTCCGATAGAGCAACGATGTCAGGCAGTGGTTCGACGGAGCTTAGGGCCTCAGGTGGTTGTCCGGCGGAGCACTACGTCAGGCAGTGGTCTGACAGAACTAAGGCGATGGTCGAGGAGGATCAGGGAGGCAAGAGCGATCTCCAATCTATCTCTTGAATCCTTTGGCTTTGGTCCCCCCTTTCAAGAGGGAGGAGGGATCTATTTATATATTTCTAGAATTGCATGGCCCATAAATAGGAGGAGGATCAAGGGAAAATGAGGAGTGGTTTGAATGGAAGGTTGATGTTGAATCCCTCCTTGATCGTGGACCATTCGTTAGACATTTTAAGGTCTTAATGATGTTTGAATTCTACGATCTTGGGCTTGTTGGATTTGGCTTGTCGAGCCTCTCTATTCGACTATAAGCATGTCATGTTTGTAAACCTTTTGGTAATCCAAACTGTGGTTCGAACATTCCAATAAATCTTCAGATCCTTGATTTAAACCCATTTGGGCTCGGATTGAGTCCAATTTGGTGTTGTTGGGTTTGTATTTCCGAGAAATTCAGTTTGACTACAAGTTTGCTGAAATCCGAGTTTGGATGGTCCCAATTTTAATTTTGGAAGTTTTTAACTTGATTTTGCCCCGAGATTCATGCCCAATCAAGATATTTTTTGAGGACGTATCAATCCTAAATTTAAGTCAAAGATTTTTAATTTGAATATTGCATCAATATGCATGCTTGATAAGGTGAATTTCATAATAAGATATCAATTGTAATTAAAACCAATAAATAAGGGTCAACAAAAAAAAGTTTATTTCAATTTTTTGCTTGATATCCATATAAATATAAAATATAATAAGTCATAATGAGATAAAGAAAATTTTATTTATATTTATTAAACTATAATCAAAGATGAGCTTCAATTAAAAAAATAAAAATAAAATACTTGGAAGAACTTCAGCTCAAATTAATGCAATATGGCTGTTGTGTCCAGGAGTATTCGCGGTGGTAGAGAAATATAAAGTTTATCGTCTTAGCATTGTACAAAAATCCAGCACGCAATCAGATAAGAGAGAGGGTCTAGCATTCACATGAGACACCAATATTTTTACGTGGAAAACCCCTGAAAAGGGGGAAAAACCACGGGGCCTAGCCCAGTTTGAATGAATCCACTAGTATTGTAGTTGATTACAAATGAGGTCCTTCCTTAGTGGAAGGTCTTAACTTGATGTACATCTGATGGAGTATATTACATGATGTTAATACAAAGAGTCATTGTTGACATGTTTGTTTGGTCGGAAGGACCATAGTCGGAGGGCGACGGAGGTCGGAAGACTTGTAGTCGGTGGGCGACGTATGTCAGGAGGACCATAGTCGGTTGGCGACGGAGGTCAGAAAGATTGTAGTCGGCGGGCGACATAAGTAAGGAGGACCGTAGTTGGCGGGCGATGGAGGTTGGAAAGACTGTAGTCTGACGACGAATATCAGAAGGACAGCGTCAGGTAAAAGTCCAACAATGGAAAGAAATCCATCTTGGTGTAGACATCCAGCGAAGTCTGATAACCGGTAGAAGTCTGGCATCGGGTAGAAACTTGGCGAAGAGTGAAGGTGCGACGTCGGGTAGAAATCTGACGTCTGTTGGTGGCAGAGGAGAACGACGGCCTCACTTGGGCGGAGTTTCGGAGTCAAGAGAGAACTTTGTCGTTAATTGAGAAGAATTTCCACATCCCGTGGAAGTTGGGAATAATTCTAGCGTTCTCCCAAATATCTAGCAGAATCCCGGTGTGTTCAAGTGGCGGGAAGAGCTCCGGCGGTGGTCGAGGAGGAGAGGATTCTCCTTTTCCCCTTTCTCCTCTTCTTCTCTTCTTCTTCTCTCTCTTCCCTTGAGTCCCTTTGTGTAGAATGAGGGCTCTATTTATAGTTTTTTTGGATTGGCATAGCCCGTAAACAGTTATGGGATTTTTCTTCCTTCCCCCACGACTTTTTGATGGTTGAGGCTTTCGCTATTTGCTAGTGGGAAATTTCCCCTGCTCAAATTAGCTCCCCTCCTCTCGTGCAAAAGCTTAGGGGATTTCTTCCGCCCCTCAATTCTTCGAGAGATTTGTTGAACTGCATAAATCCGGCATCGGGTAGAAATTCGGCGTTGGGTAGGAATATGGCGTCGGGTAGAAGACCGACGAAAGTCCATTGACGGACAGAAGTCCGACGACAGGTAGAATTTCGATGCCCGGTGGAAGACCGATGAAAGTCCGTCGACGAGCAGAAGTCCGACGACGAGAAAAAGTCCGCTGATGAGCAAAAGTCCGACGATAGAGAGAAGTCCGACGTCGGGTAGAAGTACAATGTCGAGTAGTAGACAGACGAAAGTTCGTTGACGAGCAGAAGTCCGATGACAGGGAAAAGTCCGACGTCGGGTAGAAGTACAACTTCGGGTAGAAGACCGATGAAAGTTCATCGACGGGCAGAAGTTCGACGACGGGTAGAAGTCAGACGTTGTGTAGAAGTACTGTGTCGGGTAGAAGACCGACAGCTTGTAGAAGTCCGACGTCAGGTAAAAATTCTGACGAAAGTCCTACAAGACAAAAGTTCGGCAATAAAAGGAAATTCAACATCGGGTGGAAATTTAACTTTGTGGAGAAGTCTGATGGAAGTCCATTGACGGCATTCTGACTACGTTAACCAAGGATGTAAGACCTATCCGAGATTGTATGTTAGAGCCTTTGCTTGATGTTGTTAATATATATTGGATCCACCAAAGATGTGAGACCTATTCGAGGTTATATGTCAGAGCTTTTTCTCGATGATGTTAACCTGTATGGAAGAGGTCGAGAGAATCCACCAATAATATGAGACCTTTCCGAGGTTGTATGTCAGAGCCCTACTCGATGACGTTAACCTGTGTGGAAGAGGTCGGGAGAATCCACCAAGGACGTTAGACCTATCCGAGGTTGTATGTTAGAGCCTTTGCTTGATGTTGTTAATATATATTGGATCCACCAAAGATGTGAGACCTATCCGAGGTTGTATGTCGGAGCTTTTTCTCGACGACGTTAACTTGTATGGAAGAGGTCGAGAGAATCCACCAAGAATATGAGACCTTTCCGAGTTTGTATGTCAGAGCCCTACTCGATGATGTTAACCTATGTGGAAGAGGTCGGGAGAATCCACCAAGGATGTTAGACCTATCCGAGATTGTATGTCAGAGCCTTGCTCGATGATGTTAACCTGTGTGGAAGAGGTCGGGAGAATCCATGAAGAATGTAAGACCTTTTCGAGGTTGTATGTCGGAGCCTTTATTCGACGATGTTAACCTGTGTGGAAGAGGTCGGGAGAATCCACCATGGATGTAAGACCTTTTCGAGGTTGTATGTCGGAGCCTTTGCTCGACGATGTTAATCTGTATGGAAGAGGTCGAGAGAATCCACCAAGGATGTAAGACCTATCCGAGGTTGTATGTCGGAGCCTTTGCTCGACGACATTAACTTGTGTGGAAGAGGCCAGGAGAATCCACCAAGGATGTAAGACCTTTCCGAGGTTGTATGTCGGAGCCTTTGCTCGACGACATTAACCTGTGTGGAAGAGGTCAAGATAATCCACTAAGGATGTAAGACCTTTCCGAGGTTATATGTCGGAGCCTTTGCTCGATGAAGTTAACCTGTATGGAAGAGGTCGAGAGAATCCACCAAGGATGTAAGACCTATCCGAGGTTATATGTCGGAGCCTTTGCTCGACGACGTTAACCTGTGTGGAAGAGGTCGAATCGAATCCCCCTGGGATTGATTTTTCCTTGATTGGGAGGGGGCGAACGCCGCGTTTATCCCGAATCAAAGATAAAAAAGGGTCTATCTTTAGACCATTACTGCCTTTTTGAGGTCAAGATTAAGACCTTGCCCAAGGAGTAAAAATCCAGCAAGGGACTGTATAAAACTTGTAATTGAATGGAAATATCCTTGCCATCATTGAGATTTTCCTGAAATATCATCTTGATATATAAAGCATCGGAGGATCTTTTTGACCAGAATTGGGGTCAAAGTTGCCCCCTAGCCTGCATTTGATGCAACAATGACTGATGTCAGGAATTTGATAAGAGCGATCTTTTGAGATTGGAGCAAAAGTTGCCCCCCCAGTTGGGAACCATGTTCCCACAGACGGCGCCAAACTGTTGCGTCTAGGAGTATTCGTGGTGGTAGAGAAATATAAAGTTTATCGTCTTAGAATTGTATGAAAATCCAGCACACAATCAGATAAGAGAGAGGGTCTAACATTCACATGAGACACCAATATTTTTACGTGGAAAACCCTTGAAAAGGGAGAAAAAACCACGGGGCCTAGCCCAGTTTGAATGAATCCACTAGTATTGTAGTTGATTACAAATGAGGTCCTTCATTGGTGGAAGGTCTTAGCTTGATGTACATCTTATGGAGTACATTACATGATGTTAATACAAAGAGTCATTGTTGACATGTTCGTTTGGTTGGAAGGACCGTAGTCGGAGGGCGACGGAGGTCGGAAGACTTGTAGTCGATGGGCGACGTATGTCAGGAGGACCATAGTCGATTGGCGACAGAGGTCAGAAAGATTATAGTCGACGGGCGACATAAGTCAGGAGGACCGTAGTCGGCGGGCGACGGAGGTCGGAAAGACAGTAGTCTGACGACGAAGATCAGAAGGACAACATCAGGTAAAAGTCCAATAATGGAAAGAAATCCATCTTTGTGTAGACATCCAGCGAAGCCCGAAAATCGGTAGAAGCCCGGCGTCGGGTAGAAACTTGGCGAAGAGTGAAGGTGCGACGTCGGGTAGAAATCTGCGTATGTTGGTGGCAGAGGAGAACTCCGGCCTTACTTGGGCGGAGTTTCAGAGTCAGGAGGGAACTCTGTCGTTAATTGAGAAGAATTTCCACATCCCGTGAAAGTTGGGAAGAATTCTGGCGTTCTCCCAAATATCCGGTAGATTCCCGACGTGTTCGGGCGGCGGGAAGAGCTCCGGCTGTGGTCGAGGAGGAGATGATTCTCCTTTTCCCCTTTCTCCTCTTCTTCTCTTCTTCTTCTCTCTCTTCCCTTGAGTCCCTTTGTGTAGAATGAGGGATCTATTTATAGTTTTTCTGGAGTGGCATAGCCCATAAATAGGCGTGAGATCAGGGGCGAATTGGGAGTGGTTTGAATGGACGGTCGATATCGAATCCTTTTGATCATGCACCGTTCGTTGGACAATTGGAGGCCTTAATGATGTCAGAATTTGGCGAACTTGGGTATGTTGGATTCGTCTCGTCGAGCCGCTCGATTCGAGTATAAGCTCGTTAAAATCGGAGACCGTTTGGTAACTCAAATGGCGGTTTGAACCTTCCAATAGCGCTTCGGGTCCTTGATTCAGACCCATTTGGGCTCGGATTGGGTCGAATTTGGTGTCGCTGGGTTCGTATTTCCGAGACACTCAGTTTGACTGTAAGTTTGCTGAAATCTGAGTTCATGTGCTCCCGGATTTAGTTTTTGAAGTTTCCAACTTGATTTTTGCCTCGAGATTCGTGCCCGATCAAGATAATTTTTGCATGACGTATCAATGGCTAAGTTTTTATTCTTGAAATTAAATAAAAAATTATTTTAAACTGTGAAGATACCACAATTTGTTCAATGTTATACAGTATTCACATTTCTAAATATTACATTCTTTTCTTAATTAATAGAAATTAAATTATAAATTATATTTTCTTTTCTAATTATTATCAATCTATATTAAGTTAATATTGAGGGCTCATTTCAAGGAATGATTGTTGGCTCTTCTTTTATATTTATATATTTTTTCTATTCAATCATTTGTAAAAGGAAATAATTTATTAATTTTTTTTATCATAGTACCATATAATAATAAGACTCTATAACTATTATATTATACTTATTATATATATATATTATATATATATATTATATATATATATATATATATATATATATAAAAGCCTCTTTTGACTAGTACGGCCACCCACCTTTCATAAAAAGGTCAATATTTAGCGGCTTGTTTTTACTCCCGGCAGAATTTAGACCAAGAATACGTTGTGTAGGCGCGCACCAGTTAGAAATTGTCCTGAAAGCCACATTTGAGTGCACGCACTTCAGGATTTGTGAATGGGCAAAAGACTCAAAACGACCATAAAATCTTTGTTTTATTGTTAGCACTAGACGTAACGCATTAATCTTAAAAGGAACGTGACCATAAAAGGAACGTGACCAGGGTCAACCCGAACCCGACCCGTTTTTTCAAACGGGTCAGATCTGCGAACCCGAACCCGACCCATTTATCAAACGGGTCGGGTCCAACCCGGATTTTCCGGGTCGGGTCCGGGTCGGGTTGTCGGGTCGGGTCAAAAGTTGACACCCCTAAGGGAAACTGAAACGAGGTAGAATGTGAAAAGTTAAAACGATGCGCTTATCTTAATTTATTGGTTAGGTGTTTTTATTATTAACTAAAATATTTTGAGTTGAAAAATTTATCTTAATTGACTCGAATATTTCAAAAATAAATAAAAAATTTTAAAACGTTCCAGAAGAAGCAACGCAGAGCTCAAGGAACGAGAGAGAGAGAGAGAGATTGCTGGATCTCATCGAGGTAATTTCCTCTTATACCTGTAGATAAATTTAACTATTCTACTAGTAGAAGTGGGCTTGGATCTGCTCCATCCTGCTCTGAATTTTAGAAATTGGGTTCTTGGTTCCTCTTCGGATGCGAAAACAAGGATACCCTCCGTTGATATACCCTCTTTTCAAGATTATAGAAGGGTTGATAACAGGTCCTTGCAACCTAAAATATAATTTTGCCTAAATTTTCGGGCTTTGACCGCCGATACCGGGTTTTGATGCTGCATCTACGCTATGGTAGAAGGCGTTCTCAGCTTCCAATGTTCATTTTGCTGGTTAGGATTTATTCATTGTGTTTTTACTTGATTTATGACTTGAATAAATTTTTTCTTCTGGCTTTTCATCTGAATATGTATATTTTTTTTAATTTAAACTGAAGCTGATTATGCTATTTCTTGATCTCCTAATTTGTAGATCTGTTTTTTTTTTATTTTATTTCTTTTGGCGTGTGGTGGATTGTGGTGCGTAGCACTCTCTGGGTTTATGGTTTCTTCACGTTTTTGTGCTAGTTTAGTTTTCAATTTTGGAACATGTGGATGGGTTTTCGGTGTTGAATGTTGTTATTTTGTCAAAAATTAGAAATCTCCTGTAAGAACTTAATTTCCTGCATTCTCTTGGAAGTTCGACAGTAGAATAATGCTGATATGTTTATAATAGCCACAAGGTACAGAAGATATAACAGTGATTCAATTCATGATCCCACAGTTCTCAGCCATGGATTACATAGACGTACTCTGGGGAATGGATAATGGACGCCATCGGCCACTTGTGTAACCAAATAGCAAATGCCAGTTCCGAGGAATGAATGTAAAATTCTGACCTTAGGTTCATATCGATACTGTTATGTGTGCTGAAGTTCTAGCATCGTGATGTTGCTGGCTTTGTTCGTACTGTGACACAGAACTTTCTCATGCATGTTTAGCTTTACACGGTGCTTGGTCTTTGTTTCAGCCTAGAGAGTTCAGTGGTTGCAGGAAATTATATCTAATTATTGGTGTAATTGTAGGTTTGATTGTCTGAAAATTTAGGTTTGGGCATTACCTTCTTTGATTTCCTTGGGCATATGCTATGATGCACAGACACGGACACGGCGACACGACACGACACGACATGGACACGGGACACGGTAATTTTTAAAAATATAAGACACGGGGTGCGGCGTGGACACGGCATAATAATTTTTTAATATATATATATAAAAATTAAGGTGACATTATAGTAAAAATGACAAGCAATCAACTGCGACGTAGTAATCTTAGGACACATTTTTATTTCATGGTCAGAAAATTTTAAGTAGATGTGCCTTCACCCTAGAATAAGATCCTTTGTAGGTTGCCACCATAATAATTGCATTTGAATGACACATTCTCTCCTCCAAATATTTTTTCTAACTTTGTAACATGAATTCATAACAGCTTATCAGTTTCTATAAATGGCTCTTTTGAACCATCACCTAATCCACTCCCGTCAGCAGCAGAGCTCATTTTGCTAACAAACCAATCATACATATGAATACATCAAATTAAATTGATATGAAATGAAATCAAAATATCCCAATAATAAGACAACATGAATACAACAATATACCGGTTTGCCGGGGGTCCAAGGGGGCGCTGCCCCCTGGCAGGTTCTACCTGTTTGTTTTTAAAGTTTTATTGTAAGAGTAATTTTGAAGTTCTGCTTGTTTTTAAAGTTTGTAAGTTGTTTGTATGAGAAGATACTGAGTGGTACCGAGCATGTACCTAGCAGTATCGAGCATGTACCTAGCGGTACCGAGCATGTACTGAGCGGTACCGAGCATGTATCTAGCGATACCTCATTTAATAACCGGACACGCGTGTCTGACATGCGTATACTATTTAAATTTTAATTTTTTAAAATTGCGACACTCCAATGCTGTGTCGGACACGTGTCCATGCCGTGTACGATGCGTGTCCGTGTCCGACACTGCATACCCTTTTTAAGCGAACTGTCGGTGCATCATAGGGCATATGTATTAGTAAATTCCTTTTTCTTCCAGAAAATGAAATTCATGTTTAGATGCAATTGTATATATTCTATTTGATTTGACTTAGAATTTCTCTTTGTTCCTCAATTTAATTAATCTAAGCATAGTCACATCAATGTGTTATGCTATACTTAATGGAGAAGTTCTTATGTGAGGACAATCTAGTAATCCGATCCTATCTCTCAAAATATGTTGTTTGCATCTAATAATTTCTCTATTTAATGAGGCTCAATTATTATTTCTACAACTTTGCACTTATTTCTTTATTGATGCTAGTATGCAAAGGTCTAGGTCTTTTGTTGATTGCAATATGGAATTTTTCTTTGTTGTAGTATTTATCGTGGTTTGTGATCAAGTGCTTGGTGCAACATAAGATCTATTGGTTATAGACAGGCTAGGCATCAAAATAGGTAAATGAAATATGAATTGATGTCTTAGATTCATTTTTGTAATGTATACAAACTCACACCTGGGGAAGAAATTATAAGAAAATTACAAATATATTTTAGATCTTACTTGCCAATGGTGAATAGATCATCATAATACGAAGGTACCATGGAGCTATTGCATATAATGCAACTATAACAATATAACGCATGACGCAACACATGCTATTTTAAACATGTATAAAATATCAAAAAATTATAGATAATGATGCAGCTAACTATACAAGAATATTTATGAAAAATAAGCTATCATGATAATAAAAAAAAATTTATAACTAAAATATCATCCTTATAATATTAAACATTGATGCTTGGGCTTTTTGCTTAAAATCAAAATATTACAAATTTTTTGCAAGTTTCATATTTTTTTAAAAAAGAAACTAATCATCTTGAGAATCTTCATCATCATTATCTCTTAAAACTTACTCTTCTTCATCGTTCTCTTTGTTTCATATTCCATTATAATTATATTAAGCTTAAAATGAATATTCCTTATTTCCTTTAAATCATTATCCAATATTATAGTTTCTTTTGTAAACTATTAGCTCGAGCCTCTTTGCGTACTTTGCATTTCTATTGGGTTTTGAAAGCCCTTCACATGCCTTGCATCCACCACAAAGCCTTAGCAAAGTGTAAAAGCAAAAATAAAACTAATAAGAAATAAATTAATTAATAATATTTTTATTTCTAAATTAAATTTGAAATCAAAATAGTTCATGCTACATGAGCAATATGCTATGTTCAATTACCTATCTTTTATGCAAATAGTATATACCATTTTGATATCTTGCACCTTATGATGCATTGACACTTTCTTAAAAAGATATGTTTTGTCTAACGCATATTACACAAGACACGTGTTCGACATATTTCTAGCACATGTCACATGTTGAAGATGCGTCCTATTAAAAAATATTAAAAACAAATTGGTTAAATAGAATTTCTTTTATGTTAAAATTTTATTTATTAGAAAAACTTGCACAATGTATTAATTGATTCATGTTATGATTATTCGATAAGTTTTACGCTAGCTGTCGACTACTTAATACAAACCTCTACTTTTCTCATCCAGGACTTATGATAGGACAATGACAGTACAAGGGCCACTGCACTGGCATCTGAATGTAGTATTAAATAGGCAAGGGTTCCCACATCATGAATGGATGTGGGCTAAGAAACTACTTCGTAAAACTAAAATTACCAAAATAACTTAAAATATAGGTTTTCTTACCGGCAAATTAATAAAATTAATAGATATTATGATTCATAGGAAGATATATATTCTATGCATTTAAAAAACTAAATGGATTGGAGAGAAGGCTAAGAAAATTAATAGTTTAGAATTTAAACTATAATATTCTAATATGAGACATACTATAAATGGTGTAGGTGTGATTATTAATAAAAATTTGAAGGTTAATATTATAAAATAATATAATTAAAAATAAATTATAGCTTTAAATATTGTTGTTGATATTAAGATTTTTAATATTATATGTGCTTATTGTTTCTTAAGTAGATTTGGATGTGTTTAAAATTAAACTTTTGGAATGACTTAAGCTTCATTTGGGATGGCTTTCTTACTCTTCTTAAAGCAATTTTTAAATACAAAAATTAAATCTTTTGTAGAAAGTTGCTTTAAGAAGTAGTAAGAAGCCGTCCTAAATGAAGTCTTAGAAGAATTAATATAAAATATACATCTTGAAATGAGTTTTTATTGGAGAAAATTTAAATGGACATGTTAGTATAGAGGTAGATGATTTTAAAATATTTATAGCAGCTATGAGTATAGAGTGATTAATGAAGGTGGTAAGATCATATTAAATTTTACTATAGCTTATGATTTTATAATTGCTAATACTTAATTTAAAAAAAGCGATAAACATCTCATCACTTATAAGAATAGATATAATAAAATTAAATTTATTTATTTTTTTTATAAGAAAAATAAATCATTTAGATTAAAAATATTATAAAGTTATTCCAAGTGAAAGTTTATATGCCCAACATTACTTATTTGTTTTGGACTTTAAGATAAAACACATATAAAAAATAAAATAAAATAGTGTTTTAGGATTTGATGGAGGCATTTAAAGAATATTAACAAAAATATTTTTGAAATTAAGATTCTAGATCTTAAGATTTTGTCTGTGCATAAGGAAACAAATGTTATGTGGGAAAAATAGCTAGTGATATAATAATGTGCTTAAAATACTATGGAGACAACTCATAATAGTAAAAATAGTTGGTTGTGGAATCAAAATGAGCAAAAAATGATTAAAAATAAAAAACATTGTTACAATTTTTTTTTATATAAACATTGATAATTAGAAAAAATATAAAGTGACCCATAAGGAGTTTAAGAAAGCAATATGTGATGCAAATATTTTATCTTTTAATTATTTATATAATAGATTAGATACTAAGGATGAGAAAATATATATGTATAAGTCAGCAAAGCAAAGAGATAGGAGTAGTGAGGATTTAGTTCAAGTGAAGTGCATTACGGATGAAGATAAAAAAAATGCTTTTATTAAAAGAGGATAATCAACAAATGGATGAGATATTTTACTAAACTTTTCAATGAAGACTGTGAGAGTACAATTGACTTTAGTGGCCTTAGCATTCTAAATGAAAATAAAATTTTTTATTTTTATCAGCGTATTAGTAAAATTGAAGTTAAAGAGGCTTTAAAGAGAATGAAGCGAGGAAAAGCTGTTGGACCTGATGATATTCTAATAGAGATATGAAAATGCTTAGGAGATGAAGGAATTTCTTGTCTCACTAAACTTTTTAAAATTATTTTAAAAACTTAAAAGATGCTAAATGAATGGAGAATGAGTGTTGATTCCTATTTTTAATAATAAAGATGATGCACAAGATTATGCAAATTATATAGGAATTAAGTTGATGCGTCATACTTTAAAACTATGGGATAGAGTTATGGAGCATTGATATCGTTGTTATACTTATGTTTCTCAAAATCAATTTTAATTCTTGCCGGGTAGGTTTACTATGGAAGCTATACATTTATTGAGAGGTTTAATGGGTAAGTGTAGAGAGAATAATGAGTATCTATATATGATATTGATTTAGAGAAAGCATATGATAAAGTTCCAAGAGAAGTGCAATGGAGAGTTATAGAAAAAAAAAGGGATAATAATTCTTATATTCAAGTCATTAAGGATATATATGCATAAGTTGTTACTTGTGTTCAAACAGATGGTGATTTAACCAAGTGTTTTCTTATTTTAGTTGGATTACTTCAAGGATGAGCCTTAAGATCTTATCTTTTTGCTTTTGTCATGGATGTTCTCATTAGATATTTGTAAGAGATTGTCCCCTGGTGTATGCTTTTTGTTTATGATATTCTTATTGTTGATAAGACTAGAGAGAGTTGAAGGTAAACTTGAATTATGTAGGTCAACCTTAGATTCTAAAAGTTATCGTTTGAGTAGATCTAAAATCGAATATATGGAGTGTAATTTTAATAGTAATAGATCTAGTGGGGGGATTGTGACTTTGGGCGATCAAGTTACTAATAAGAGTACACATTTTAAATATCTTAGGTTTATTATTCGGAGTATTGGTGAAATAGATGTGGTTATTATTAGTATAATTTAAGTTGGATGGTCGAAGTGGAGGAATGAATCGATCTTGTTGTGTGATAGAAAAGTCTCCCTCAAATTTAAGGGAAAATTTTATGAGATAGTTATGAGACCTTCAATGCTTTGTGGTGTAGAATGTTGGCCATTAAAAATGAAGCATAATGTTAAGTTTTTCAGAGATAAGGATGCTTAGATGATGAGCAGCTTTGCTCTTAGAGGAAGGATATTAAACAAGCATATATGTGAAAAAGTTGGAGTAGATCCAGTGGAAGAAAAGATTAGAGAGAGTTGCCTTAGATGGGTTGGTCATATAAAACGACTGCCTTCCGATGACCCAATTACGAGAGTAGATGTATTAGATTTGACTTATATTAAGAAGGTATAGGTAAACCTAAAATAAAAATTAGAAATGACAATTCTTTATTAGATTTAAAAAGAATTTAATTCTTAACAAGACACAAAAGAGAAATAAGATTCATGTAGTCAAATCCACATAGTGGGATGAAGAGTTGATGATGTTGTTGTTGTATTTATTAAAAAAAATTAAAATTTTGATTTCATCTCTACAATGTCAATTTAATTGCCTGTACTCAATACCTGCTTCCTTGAATATTCTCATTTTTATTTCTCCTTTTGGGGTTTTGGCTAGAGTTTCACAACAACGCCCATTGCCATCTTAATATTGATATATAACTTTATTATAATACTAATGTTACAAAGTCATCTCAACATTAAAGTATGTGATTGTATATATATTGACGTTTAACATTAGCAATTTCTACATCCATAATCATGCCCCCTAGATGTTTTTGACATCAAAGTTCGATGTCATCTTGACATCAACACACCAAATGGTTACACATATCAATGCCCAACTCTCGATAACAATATCATGTCCCCTCTCGATGCGTGACACATACTGACTCTTCACAGTCTATTACTAATAGTTTAAAAACATAAATCATAGTTAAATGATTTATTATTCCTCCATTATTCTTAATATTCCACTTATTCAAATTTTGTACACTATTTTTATGATATAAAAATCATAATATCATGTCTTACTAGTATTCACGTCCTATATTTTTAATAATTAACATGTAATGTCTGTGTCATGTCTTTGCATCAAAGCTCACATCTTATTATGTAAATAACGTGGGGTGTACTTTGCAATGCTATGGACAATAGCGTGTGGTATTATGCACTGCTGAAATATATGTTTTAGATTCAAATAAATAGATAAAGGATTTAGGTGATTGGAGTGACGGAGGAATCATAAACCAATAAGTACGGCAAGAGATTATTGAAATCACTCCTTTTTGTTCCATATTATCATTGCTTGAAGTAGATATCTAATTGTTGCATTGTTGGTAGTTATAAGTCCCTATTTCAATTGGAGAAAGACATACCATAAAAAAGAACAAATAAGAACAGCAACGTGGATAAAATAAAAAGAACCTAATTTGCTAGGTGCAATTATGCATTCGTTAAGATTCTTGCATGGAACAAAATATTCACATGAATGGGAAAAGAGAATTTCTTTTAGGAAGCAAATTATTTATATAGAGAGTAGATAGGAAGAAAAAGAAGTGATAGTTCTGTGTATGGGTAGGATTAGTTAATGATTCCCTAAAGTAACCCCAAAATTTAGTTTAATCGACTTAAATATGAGGTAGGAACTATGAATTGAGCTTACATGTATTCATAAAGTACTATCCATGGCTTTATATACCCTCTTTCTTATAATAATTCGTATGAGAGCTATGATGTTACATAAACCCCCTAATAAACCTCTAATATAAGGTAGTTAATCTAAGAAAACTCTAGCATCATAGATATTGGTAGGAAGATTTCATTTTTAAATAGCTTTAAACTTCTTGATATCAATTTTGTTGTGATCTCTAAAGAAAACAAAATCAGAGAAAATCTTTAAGAACATATAAATATGCACCTCTTTGTATTATGAAGCATTCTTTCTAATATTTTTCATTATACCTTGCCCTAAAATTTATCTTATGCTTGAATGGAATGTATGATAAAATGAAGTAGGATTGCAGCTGACCTATTCTTTTTTTTTTCTAGCTAGCTAGCTACTATTACGGGTTGTTTCCTTCTGCCATTTTGAAGCATGTAGTAACGGGTTTCTTTTGTTGCTCGCCATGCCTTAGTCAATTATAGGTTTTTGAATTCTTATGAAAATCCTTTATCACTATACCTATAGCAAGTGGCTTTTGGAACCCGTTCATTACGAGCTTATGTTGTATATTTTTTTGTGTAATATTGCAGCTATTCTTACGATACTATTCTTGATCTAGTCTCCACAATACTTGGGATTTGTAGTTTTTTTCCTTTTGCTTACTTGTTGCTATGATTATTTGAGGTTCTTTTGATTATATTTATTATCTTTTTCTGACTATGCGGAGAATTAGATTTCACATTTAATTTAGGCCAATTAGAAGCAGCCAGCTTGTAATAGTTTGAGGAATGTTATGAGTAACTTTACAACAACAACAACATCAAGCCTTTATCCCACTACGTGGGGTCGGCTAAATGAATCCTTTTTCTCCATTGTGTCCTATTAAAAGTCAAATTCTCGTTTAAATCTAATAAAGAAAGGTCATTTCTAATATTTTCTAACCAAGTCTTTTTAGGTCTACCCCTACCTTTTTTAACATAAGTCAAATCTAATACCTCTACTCTCCTAACCGGGTCATCGGAAGGCCGCCGTTTTATGTGACCAAACCATCTAAGGCGACTCTCTCTACTCAATGTTATGAGTAACTTTGATTCAATAAAATTCCTTGTTTTAGTTCAATCCTATATGCGCAAGTTTTATCTATAATTCCTCCAATTGCGTTACAAGTGTGATTGTCTCATGTCATAGGGGGTCTGTCATTCTATTATCACAAGGCTTGAATTTCTCTTACTTCGGTGAAATTTTTTATTGATATAATTGATCAAATTTCTTCTATTGGCTTGCTAGTATTTTTTATGTTGTTCTTATTTTATGCAAATGAGTTTCTAATTTTCGTGAATGAATTGCAATTTTCCGTTGATTTTGCATTGTTAAAATTCAATTAGTTTCTTTTTTTGATAATTTTATTATTTTTTAGGGTTTAATTTTGATTTTTTTTTGTTTGCACCTAAATAAAATGATTTTTTTTTGTATTGAATGGTCTTTAATTTGCGAGTCCTAAGTTTGTTTATGTATATATATATATATATATATATATATATATATATATATATATATATATTGTATAAATCTAGTTTCATTAGAAAACAACCCTATGTTGTCTTGCATTAAATTGGTATTAGAGTTTATTGTTGCATCATTTCAATTATAACTTGGAGGTTTTGTTGGATTGATAAAAATATATAATTAATGATGCATTTTAAAATAAATCAAGTTGGTTATAGTTTTAAAGGAGAACAACACAATTGTTATGATGCTTAAGATTACTTTCCTACATTCGACGAGAAGTATGTTCTTCGGAATTTTTTAGAGTTGATCAATAATTTGGAAGATTTTCTTGAATTTTACCATTTATTTGTTTCCCAAAAAAATAATGATACTAAATAAATTAACGACACATTTTTTTTACTAGGTATTGCAGGTAAAATAAGATAAATATAGGCTAGTATGAAACACGGGCTTAAAGAAATAATATTTATATTATTGTGAATATACGGATCAATTGTATAATCAATTTAAGATTCATAAACAACATGATTCATGTGTGTTTGATTATTATGATAGGTTTGCATGTCCAGTAGCCCATGTAATTTGCATCTAGACATTATGAATGAAGTTAAGGAAGCTGTTTGTGCTGAATCCAAACTGGTTGCTGATCCGTTGGGAGCTCCTAATTCGAAATTTGAATTCATAAATTCACAAATTCAGGAGGTAGAAGAGGATGCAGGTTTTGCTGAAACTAATTTGGTTGTTATACCGAATCCTTCAACCATTTTTGTTATTCCTTTAATCGGTAAGGCAGAATTAAGTGAAAAAGATCATGGGTTTTAACAGAATTTGTTACACCTCCTTCAGAGGTGAATTTGAATTTTAAAAAGACGGCAATAATGAAAGGGAAAACAGGAATTATTAAGATGGATCATTCTTCTGGTTCTAAACATAAACTTTTCAAAGAAATTCAATCCTTGGGACTGGTGGAAGGCTTTCCTAGAAGGAGAATGGCTGATCTAAGTTCAAAGAAGTTTGTGAGGGGTTCTAACCCTTTAGCTCATTAATGCTTTCTTACTCTTACATGGGAAACTACAGCATGGTGATTCATGGAAGATACTTGATGATGGAATTCATGATCAAAGAGTATCTTAGATTACTAACTTTGGTTTATGGACTCAGATTTTGGAGAAGAAATTAGAGAATTCTACTGAAAGTTCTCATAAATGATTCTCAGATTTTGGTAGACATTTGTATTTATTTACTTTGTCCTTTTTTTAGGTTCCTTTGCTTTCTTTTAGTTTTATATTTGTTTTCTAAAATTACTCTAATTGTTTATGGGATCGATACTAAGTCTTATTTTTTAACCGGTTTGGAATTCTAGGATACTAATCAACCTTATAGGTTGCTTTATTTATTTGGTATCCCCTCCACCCCAAGGGTTTTTAAATGGGAAATAGTAGGGTCTCATTTCAATTATGATAATTTTAGTTTAACAAATATGTTTTCAATAAGGTTTCTTTCCCTGTTGGATCAAGGAACCCTTAGTTTTTTATTTTTGTTCTAGATTGTAATAGGTTGTTCTTCTTTTTTCTTTAATGCAATTTTGCATTCTCTAAAAAAAAAAAAAAAAAAAAATTGCATCTAGACTATTTTGTCATCACCACTTATTTCACATTTTCATTAGAGGTTTTAGATATGAGTTTAGGCATTAACTAAGCTGAAATTCATTGAAAATATTATTTGAGGCTTTATTTAAATGTTTGAATAATAAGATATGTTGTACGTGGTCTATTAGAATTATCACACCTATAATTCGTGTTCCTTCATAAAAATCCACGCCATCTTCTCTGAAGCGGACATCATAGTTGAATTTCTTATTTTATGGGAAGAAGTTGTAGTTCATGAATAGTCTTTTAGGGATGTATTTGATACATAATAAAATCTGAATCTATAGTTGATATTGAAACTGAATTTACACATACATTTGACCATATTCATGACTTTTCACTCTATACTTGCATAAGAGTTAAAAATGGGTCAAGCAAAATTTTGCTTGAGATCATATTTGAGATTCAATTTTTGAAGTAATTTGAACATATACCTGGATTTGAAGATTAACCAATATTTGTTGTTGTAGTTGATGAATCAAATGAAAATTTTGAAAATGTATTTTTTAATGAAGAAATTAATGATAATTTTCCTATATATGATGAATTGTCTTACTGATATTGATTTTATTTTTAGATATTGATTTCATGACATACAAATTTATAGGGTGAATCTCATGCTGAGAGCTACGTCAATATTATTTCAAGAAAATTTGCTAATATTAAATGTCTTTAAATGTCTTAAAAGAAAATTTAGCTATAAATCTCCATTCCTGAAATCATTTTAGTGCATAATTTTTCTCATCAAAATTTCATACTATTTTGGTTGCTTTTCTTTAATAGGTTTGTCCAGTTTTATATGCATATCTTATTTGTATGGTTTGTGTATTTTAAATTTTTTTAGATCATCTCATTTCTACGAATTAATTATAGGACATTATTAGTATTCCTTAGAATGCATATTGTTTTTAGTGATATTATTACTTGCCTCATATCATATTCATTATTATGATCAATTGTAAGAGTATATTTGTAAAAATAGGCTATTAATTATAACAATTCTAAGCTACCTATTGATTTGATCATGAGACATGTAGAGTTTAAACCTGTCATTAAGTAATAATGAGTTTAAATTCAGAAAGGCATCATTTCAGCCTTTAAGAAATTAAATGTTAGAAAGGCATAGTCAATTAAAATTTTATAGGGCATCAGAACTAACACCTAAAAATAGAAAAAACAACGATTAATCTATTTTTAATGCATCGGATTTAACCTTTTTTCTTATTTCTTAAAATTGATATCAATTCTATGAATTCTTCTCTCTTTCATCGCATGACATTTATTTGTTGATTGATCACTTTATAAAAAGCGCAAAGTATATGATATGATTTGCTTGATGAATATTAAATTTTAAATTTATTATAGTCAAAATTTTCAATGAAATGGACCCTTCACAGGACAATGGGGAAAAATGATTCATGTTGCAGACCCCACATAGTGTGATAAAGCTTGTTGTCGTTATATAGTCTAAATTTTCTAAGGAAAATATATCGATGTGGGATTGTAGTTGGCATATAATAATCCTTTAACTGGCATGCTACTATTGCAGGTTTCCTCCTACTTTTAACAATGCAATAGTTATAGGATTAATTCGTTTTTTATCATTGTTCCTGATAGGAAACATTTGTAGCTCAAGTATTTCCTATCAATCTGCGGAAAATAGCAAAAATTCTCCACTAAAATCCGCACAAAACCACGAAAACAATAGATAATTTGTATTATTTGATAAAAGGGAAACGAAAAATAGCAAGATACAATTGATCCTCTATTCGAGAGGAGGATCGATCTCTCCCAATTCTCTAGATGCCGCTAGAGCCCAAAACAAAATCTTAATCTAAGAGATCTCAAATTTCAACCAAATTTAAGATGCCCTAACCCTATGAAAACAAACTATTTAATGCATACAATTCAAAAAAAATCTCTAAATAATCCCTACATTCAATTTCCCTTTAAACTTTCTAAAAAAACCTTCCAAAATGGCTCTGTTTGCTCCTGCGTTTGGATTGGTGCATACAGTGAGGCGCAAGAGTTTCGCCTCAATCCGCCTGAGCTGGTCCCATGTGGACTGAATAGACTAGTCCAATTGACCGGTCTAGCAATACTCCCCTCCCAAAATGCCACCTTGTCTTCAAGGTTGAATGAAGAAAACTGCTGCTAAAGAACTTGATGAATAACACTGGACTAAAAAATGGATTGATACTGGGTTGAATGATCCCGGCTTCCGTCATCTCCTTAATCAATCTTTCGATCTCATCCTTTTGGATTTGGGGATGATGATATAGATGAATATTGAGAGGTGAAACTGCTTCCTTCAAGCCGATAGCATGCTCGTGTTCCCGCGGAGGAGTAACTCTTGAGACGGCTGAAAAATCTCACTGAACTGCTAAATCAATTGTTGTACTGAAAGGGGAATGTCACTGCCCTCCTCCAATTTGATCTCCTCCTGCTTATATAGTTCCTTCAGATAATCTTCTCCCACCTCTTATATGCTCATCACCTTGGTTTTAAGTGATATCATGGCGTTGTTGAGCCCTACATCTCCCCTGATCACTATCCTTCGCCCATCCACCAACAGCTCCATCCTCAGTGCTCCCCAGTTAACCTTGGTGTCCCCTAAGATCTGCAGTTACTTCATCCCCAAGATGACATCAGTGATCCCTAACTCTAATGGAATAAAATCCCTCATCTAAACTCCCTGTATGGTCAACACTACTCGCCTACACATCCCCTAACCCATCTCCACCTTACATGTACCCATCATCACTCCATAACACCCCGTATCCACCAATGTCACCCCTAATTAGTCCATGACCTGGTTGGAGATGAAATTGTGAGTTGCCCCACTGTTAATCAACACCATCACATCCACGTTTGCTATTTCAACCTTCACTTTCATGGTGCGATTTGGAGGGGTTCCCACCATTGAATTCAGGGAGACCTCCATCACGTCCAGATGCAGTTTGTCCTCCATCTCTCTCTCTCTCTCCCTACTCTCACCTCCCTCAGTTTCCTCGTCATCATAGATAGTGATAACCTGAAGAGTTCGGTCCCTACACTTGTTCCCTATAGTATACTTCTCATCACATCTGAAGCCTAATCCCTTTGCTCTCTTCTTTTGCATCTCCCTCCCCGTCAGTCATTTGATGTTCCCCCCACTTCCTCCTCCTGCTGGATTCTCTCTGGGAGTCTCATTAATGTTGCTTAATGCAGGCCCCTTGGGTGCTAGAAGAGTGGTTGTCGTCTTGTAAGTGCCTCATGATCTGCTGCTCCGGGCTTCCTTCACTAGATTCTTCTGATTTTTCACCAGCTATGCCAACTTCATGGCCTCTCCCAAGCAAGGTTTTAAAGGCGAAATTGGGAATCAAGGCGAGGCATAAGCCTCGAGGCAGATCGAGGCGTAAGCCTCAAAACGATTAAAATAAATTAATTTAAAATTATAAATAATGACAAAAAATAACAAAATATTATGTCAACTATGAATTTGAATATTTATTTTAAGATAATATTACTGGAATACAATATTTAAAATAAACTCACTTAAAAATAAAACATCCCCTTAGGATCTAGACCCAAAGCAGGCTCATCATCACTTTGATTGTCTTCAGAAGAATCTTCATAATTAATGTCAAAGTCATCCTCAAACTCTTTTTCATCTATAATATTTTTTCCTAAGGGGATGTTTTATTTGGCAGCGCCTCCGGAACAAAATTTTATTACAAGAGTAATTTTAAAATTCTGCTTGTTGTATATGCTCAATACTGAGCAGTACCGAGCATGTACCGCTCATTACCGAGCGGTACTGGCTTGGTACCGAGTGTGTACCTAGTAGTACCGAGCATGTACCGCTTAGTACCGAGCATGTACCGCTCAGTACCGAGCATATACTTGCTTGGTACCAAGCATGTACCGCTCAGTACCGAGCATATACTTGCTCGGTACTGGCTCGGTACCGAGCATGTACGGTACTGAGCATGAACGGAGCGGTACCGAGCATGTACCTGCTCGGTACCGAGCATGTACTGAGTGGACGAATGAAAGAAAGCCGAATCATAAGTTATTCAAGCTTTCGTTACTGCACGTTAAAGTCAAGGCCCATAACACCGCTCACCTGCTTTTCTGACCTAACCGAGGCCTGAACGTTTCCTGCACTCACAACTTCGGCTTCGTTTCCTGCTTTCAAAATCGTTATTGCTTTCGGCTTCGTTTCCCGCGTCATCTCCTTCCGACTTCGTCTCCTGCACTCACGGCTTCGTCTCCTTCCCTCACGGCTTTGTCTCCTTCCCTCATGGCTTTGCGTCCAGTTTGCCTTTCAATTCTCACAGGAAGCCCTAATTCTATATGCGAACACGAATCGGCTGCATCGTATTTACATATATATTAAAGAAAAAATTTCAAGGCCGTGCCTCGTACTGCCTCGAGGAGTTACGCTCTGATGCGTACGCCTCGTGCGAAAAAATCGTTGGCTTCGCTAAATGGTTCGAGGCGTAAGCTCCGATATGCATGACTTCCTCCTCGACTTGAGGCGCGACTCAATGCGGACGCCCTGTCTGCTTTTTTAATGGTTGCTCCCAAGTCACGAGGAATCATGGCTTTCACCGCCACTCTGATCTCTTCCTTGAACCCCTTTATGAAGTTTCCCTCCAATGCAATCTCTGAATATAGGTCTCATTTGGTCCCTCCACTGGAAACATGACATTGCCTTTCCTCTAAACTTAGACCTGTTGCTGTCATTTTCTCCTCATTCGTCAACCTATTGACGACGAAGTACCTCTCCACCTTATAGATCCATCCACCTTATAGATTTCCCTTTCCCAAGTGCTTGGCCCTCCCCAAGTCTACCGATCTTTTCGCCTCTGTTCATACACAAACCACTCTACGCTTTCTCCCATCTTTTCTTCAAAATCAACACCCTTTCCTCCATATTCTCCATCTTTTCTTCCTCAACTAGCACTCTTTGATTCATGCCCCTTATACCCATGCTTTCCTCCATACCTTCCTTCCACTGTGTTCCTCCATGATTTCCACTTCATCGTCCCTCCTACGACAATCATAATTTGTCGTTTTCCCCACCGGTTCTTTCGCCTCCGATGTCACCATTTGAATTTGATTCTCCAAAAGCTTTATCATCATTGCATGGAGATCGGAAACCTTGTCTTCCATGGATGATATTCGATCTTTCATAGTAGCTTTTATTTTGATCATATCTCCTTCCAATCTTTCCCCCAACACGTCTACCTTCTTGGCCGCCATAAAAAAAACTGATTTTTTTCTCCAGAAATCAGCATGGTTTTCTTCCTCCGGATGAAATTTTGCAACTAAAATTTTAAAAAATCAGCACCCGATGGTTTCAAGATTTGCTCTGATACTAATTTGATAGGAAACACTTATAGATCTCAAGTATTTCCTATCAATCTTCAGAAAAAGCAAGAATTCTCCACTAAAATGCAGAAAACCACAAAAACAGTAGATTATTATTTGGTGAAAGGGAAACATAAAATAGCAAGATACAATTGATTCTCTATTCGAGAGGAGGATTGATCTCTCCAAAATTTCTAGACGCCGCTAAAGCCCAAAAGAAAACCTTAGTCTAAGAGATCTCAAATGTTAGCCAAATTCAAGATGCCCTAACCCTAGGAAAACAAATTATTTAATGCACACAATTCTTACTTATTTATTAAATATGCTTAAAAAAAATGTACACAATTCAAAAGGATATCTCTAAACTATCCCTACCTTCAATTTCCCTCATAAAATTTCTCAAAAAACCTTCCAAAATGGCTATGTTGGCTCCTGCATTTGGATTGGCGCATACAGAGGGGTGGAAGAGTTCCGCCTCTATCCGCCTTAGCCGGTGCCGTGTGACCGGTCTAAGAGTTCCTTAGTTTTTGGCTTTTAAGTTCCTATGAAAATCCTTTACATTGTTTTCATAATTGGCAACTTTTGGTTCATGTTGATTGTGGTCTTAACACCATTTGTTTCTATAGTGTTCTAACACTATTCTTGTAGTTGGATCTCTTCTCCACAAATTTTGGGATTTGCAGTTGTGAGTCTTTTACTTTCATTCATTTGTAGTCGTGTATTCTTTTAATTATGTTTTCTATTTCTTTAGTTTGTGGAAGATCGGATTTGAAATTAAATTAAACTGATAAGATGCAATTGATTAGGAACTAATTATTTATAAATTAATAGCTTATGACATATAATGGACAACGTTTTCTTTAATAATTATTCTAGATTAGTTAGATACTTGGATGAGTGATTTCTGAGTATGGTACAAGTGCAACTACTTCATTTTGAAGGAGTTATCTCCTTGTGTTGTTGCTTGGCTTATATTTCTTTTATTTTGCTGAATTCTTTATTTGACTCAATTTTCTTTTTCAGATATGGTTATTGGTTTATTATTGTACTTGATTTTGTTTAAATATGATACAACTATGATTGTAATTGTGGTGAATAAATTGAAATTGCCTTTTGATTTTGTATGGTTCTTATTTCTTGTGAGCTTCTTCTGATTTGTTTGATCATTGCATTATCACATGGGTGCTAATTCTCATATTTTCTGATTTGCACCCAAATATGTTGAGTTTGTTGAGTATTTCGTAGGCATTGATATGCAAATCTTAAATTTCTTCAAGTGATTTATATATACTGCATCATTTTAGTTGCATTAGGATATCCAAGTTCTGAGTCATGCTACATTAATAAATTCCATTGCTCCAAACAAATTTGCTTCTTCTTCATGTAGACACAAACTAGGTAATAGGTATATTTATCTAGAGTCATATAACTAATGATCCTAACTATGAATCATGAAAAGGATGCGATAGAACTAATTTGTGTTTCTTATGATGCTTTAGACTTGAAGCAACTCATCAATTGCTGTATTGGATTGTTTGGGAGACGCGCGCAATATGTAAAAATGATGGTCAAAATTCTCAATTCCAGGTTCTCTGAACCAAACAAAAATGTAGTGAATTTCATTTGCAGTTATCATGTGAAGCATATCATTATACTTGATGCAAAGATTTGAAAGTTTTAAGGCAAAGATTCCTTGAAATCCTCCTTTGATTGTCAAGAGTTTTGTTGCACATCACTTCTATTGCTTCAAGCTTCTAGGAATGCGAACAACCACTTTACTGATGCGATGATTATATACATTTTTTCCCTATTTAATCAAAATTCCAGTTTTCATATGATTTGAAAGGGTTCAGCTTTTGAGGGAGCATCAGCTGAATCTTTAAAATGAGCTTCGATCTTGTTAGTTGATCAAAAACTTTAAAATGCTTCTTGTTTAGTGTGATTTTTGTTTCACGGATTTGATTAAGCAGGTGACTTAACTTCTACGTTATGAAAAGATTTTTATTTACTGATTTTATTTTACTTTATGAGAAATATTTATTTTTCTTCTTGTCTCTTCTGCTTCTTTTGATACTAAGGATCTTGCATAATCATGTTAAACTTCAACCTTCACTGAGGAATAGAAGGTTATGTAGCTCTGCAAAGCTAATGCTCATATGCTATGGAGTTTTTTAAGTGTGAAGTATGTTGGTTCCTTTTTAAGTGTCATCTCATGCATTTTTTACTTTACAGGTTAGAGGCTTTTCAACTACAAGGTAAGGATATTACTTTCTATGCAACCACTATTATTAATGTTGTCATTCATTGAATCCTACGAAGAAAAGCTTAAATTAGTATTATTTTAGGAGATCATGTGCTGTTAGTGATACTGGGGGAGGTGATGAGAAGTTCTCATATTGGTTAGAAACTCTATTTTCTTGTAGGTTTCTCAGCTGTCACTTTGCACAACTGTCCTTGCTGTTCATGCGTATCCTAGCATACCCTGTCTATCAGGGTTTTATTGATTAAGAGGAATGTACAGAGGGCTTTGGGTAGTGGGTTTTTGTATGTTCATGTAGTTATAGGATTTCTTTCTGTTGGCTCTATAACAAATGCAAAGTTTTCCATTTTACGATGTTTGTGAACTGTGATGTCTGGGGGTGATTATGGGCCATCAAGTCATTAAAAAGAGTACACCTTTTAGATATTTTGGGTCTATTGTTCATAATGGTGGTGAAATAAATGGGGGTATTATTAGTAGAATTCAAGTTATTTGATTAAAGTGGAAGAATGCGTCAGGCTTGTTGTGTGATACGAAAGTCTTTAAGATGGTGGTGAGACCTGCAATGCTTTGTGATGCATAATGTTGGTCATTAAATGAGAAGTATAAAATTAATTCAAGTGTTGCAGAGATGAGGATGCTCAAGTGGATGAGTGGCTTTACTAATACAGACAGAAAAACGAAACAAGTATACACGTGTAAAGGTTGGAGTAGCTGTAGTAGCATATAAGATTAGAGAGTGTCTCCTTAGATGGTTTGGTCATATGAACTGTCAGCCTTCCGATAACCTTGTTAGAAGAGTAGATGTATTAAATCTGGCCTATATTAGGAGAGGTAGAGGTAGACCTAAAAAGACTTTATTAGAAAGGATTAGAAATGACCTTTCTTTATTAGATTTAAAAGAGAATTTGACTCTTAATAGAACACAATGCAGAAAAAAGATTCATATAGCCAAACCCACTTAATGGGATAATGCTTGATGTTATTGTTGGCTACTGAGTAAGGTTAAAGTACCTTGCAAGGTCTTGAAATGAGCTTCTTGTGCATTTTCTTTTGCTTTATCAAGTCATATTTGTTTATTTCTCTTCAAGAAACCAAAAGAAGGTTATGTCTGCAAATAATATTTTCTTTATTCTCATATTCATAGTTTGTAGGTATAAATATAATTGGCATGCAATGGATGAAAATTATCTTTTGCAAAGTTTGACATTCATCACAACATTCATCTCAAATATTTTTTTTCAAATCTTGGTTAATGGAAATAAAGTCATTTAATTGTGATTTATTCAGTGTACTTTCCTACATGCAAAACAAATATAGAAATTAGTTTTGATATAATTTGCTGGAGATTCGTTTGGTCATGTATAAAAGCTCCAAATTTAGCTTCTCTTTTTGTTGGGTGTTTCTTTAAAGACATCTGTCAAAACATAATTTATGAAACACAGTAGAATCATTGAGAGAGCTTTCTTATTTATCTCCATTGTCTTCTTCACTCATAGAATAACTTATTTTGCCTGTTTCGACTAAATAAGCCTATGTCCATAACCACATGCAGTGATAAAGTTTCACTAGTTCATGATGTTTACATATTGCTATAATATTGCTGAGAAGATTCTCTCTTATTCCTTCACTTTTCATAACTCCAACAAATCCACATACTAATTAAATAAACTTATTTATTATATACATACTATCATATATATCTATATATATACATACATTAATTTTATTTTCTTAACGTCTTCACCATACCTTCCTAAACTACAACAGCAACTATTCCAGCCAAAAGCATCTATTGGTTAAATATCAAAGCTAAAATCTCTGGTTTGGTCTCAAATTATAGCTTTGATATTTAACTAATAGATGTTTTGGCTGGAAGAATTACTTGCTATTGTCATTTTGGAAAGCATGGTGAAGGTGTTAAGAACATAAAATTAATAAATATATGTATATTTACTTTATTTTCTTAACACCTTCGCCATATTTTCCTAAATGGTAGTAACAAGTAATTGTTTTAGCAAGAATCATTTGTAAGTTGAATATCAAATCTATAATTTCTTGTTCAATCTAATCAACTTTGTTGCCTGCCACCTTGCTGGAGTTCAATTCAGATGATGATGTCAGCAGTTACCTATGCCATGGACTAATTCACCGTCTACTTTCAAAGATTGTTGACTTGCTATCAAAGACCTATGTTTTTCATTTCACTTGCTGCTGCTGTAGGCCCTCGCCTATGGCCTAGACAGTGAAGCTGGGATCTGCTCAATATAAGCCTTGATGGTGATGAAGGACTCGCATTCCTGGCTGGAGAAAACCATGAGCTTTCTTCTGAATCATGGATTGCCTTGACTGGTTGGTTTGGAGTGGTTTTATATAAGAGCAGTTAATAGATTTGTTTAGATTAGGGAGTGATTAGATAAATACTAAGGTTAGATATTAGGCAACAAATCTTTGCTGAGTTATAACAGATTTACTACTTAAAACATACGGAATTTTAGGAATTAATTTCCCAAACAGTATATTTATGAGAAACCTTTTTATTTGAACTTCTTCTGCTCTTTATGTCATTTATGCCCTACAAATCATCGTGTGGCAGATATGGCTAGAACCCCCTACTCAAAATCTTGCTAAAACGCCTATATGTATGTTCTCATGCTGAAAACTTGAAACTAGTGTCGTCAGTCAATGATCATTTACCACAAATCTGGATTTTTTTTCCCTCTTTCAAACGGATGAATGAGTGTTGCACCATCTTAGTATTTGAAAGACCACCCGTTTATGGTATTTTCTCTATGGCGTTAATTCGCTTATTCTTTTGCGATTCCTCAATTGAATAGTTACTGAAGTAGTCACCACCATTTATTTTACGTTCAAAATCCGTCTTGAATACAGGATGATTGCATTTGGATTTGCTTCTTTATATAATATTATGTTTTCCTCTTGTAATATTTAAGTTTCAGGTGCTTCATGTTATGAGTGGATACGCATGTTTTGCTGGGTTCTCTGTTTTTAGCTAGCTGCTCTCTAGATAATTCTTGCAAGTTAGTTGGATTAACAGATTTGAATAGCTGATAGATCACAGTCATTGGATCTGATCCTAGCTAATCGGCGGGTGCTAACATGTCTTTAATGAGCTCAGCAGATTCATCTACATCGTGCAGCGAACCTGGCTGTTATGGGCATAAAAGTAATGATTCCACAGGATTATCTTCTCAGATATTTACCTCAGATAAACAAATGTTGCATTATGGTCTTCCTTCTTACCAGTCAAACATATATGGTCAGCAATATTTTACTAATGCTTCCACTGGTCTGAATCCTTTAAACTCTATTCATCTATCATCTTCAGTTCATGGAAATTTGCACCGTCCGCAAGCTTTTTCAGGGACTTATCAACTGATTGGGAACGGTCGTTCTTCTGTTATACAAGATAATCCATATAATGCATGTTTTGCTGCAGTTCGGCATCAGACTTCATCTGTTTCAAACAATTATCAACAAGCAGCTCGTTCTCTGTTGGAGAGTCAGAGTCCGGAGCCTGAAATGGACTTTGAAGAAATTGATATAACATTGAAGCTTCAAGAGCTCGAGAGGGCATTACTGAGCGAGAATGATGAGGACTTTACAGACCTTGGCCAGGAAATGTTTATGGATGAAGACTGGACTGAATCCATCAAAAGTCTCATGACTCCAAATTCACCAAAAGAATCTTCATCGGACTCAAACATCAGCAGTATCAGTAGCAACCGAGAAATGAGGACCTCTAAACAGTTGCTTTTTGATTGTGCATCTGTCCTATCAGATGGAAATGTGGAAGAGGCCCAGGCCATGATCATAGAGCTTCGGCAAATGGTGGCAATTCAAGGGGATCCTCCTCAAAGGCTCGCAGCTTACTTGGTAGAAGGGCTTGCAGCCAGAATTGTCTCTTCAGGTCATGGCCTCTACAAAGCTCTGAAATGCAAAGAGCCCCCGACAACCGATCAGTTGTCTGCTATGCAGATCCTCTTTGAAATTTGCCCCTGCTTTAAATTTGGTTTCATGGCTGCCAATGGTGCGATTGCTGAAGCATTCAAAGATGAAGAAAGAGTCCATATTTTAGACTTTGATATAAACCAAGGAAGTCAATACATAACTTTGATTCAAGCCTTATCAGCTCGGCAAACAAAACCACCCCATTTGAGGATAACTGGTGTGGATGATCCAGAGTCAGTGCAACGGGCAATTGGAGGCTTGGAAGTCATTGGGCAACGCCTAGAGAAGCTTGCAGAGGAAGCAGGTGTCCCATTTAAGTTCCAGGCAATAGCTGCCAAGACTGCAGATGTTACTCCTTCAATGCTAGATTGTCGACCTGGCGAGGCACTTGTTGTGAACTTTGCATTTCAACTTCATCATATGCCAGATGAAAGCGTATCAACAGTGAACCAACGAGATCGACTTCTTCGCATGGTAAAGAGTCTGAATCCAAAGTTGGTTACAGTTGTTGAGCAGGATGTAAACACCAATACCGCCCCTTTCTTTCCAAGGTTTGCTGCCCATGAAACTACAGTCTTTCATCGATTTTATGCTAAAAGCTATTTCATCATCCATTGTTTTGCTATTTCATCATCCAATGCTTCTTGAAGGATCTACTTTTTTTTAAATTTTTTTTTTTTTGAAGAAACTTGAAGGATCTACTTTGCTTGAGTTTAATTGGAGTATTTATCACCATAATTAGTTTTGTATTAGTTATAAGTCTAATATTTCTTAAAATCAATTTGGATTTATGCCGAGTAAGTCTACCATGGAAGCTATACATTTATTGAGAGGTTTGATGGAGAAATATAGGGAGAATAAGGAGGATCTACTTATAATATTTATTGATTTAGAGAAAGCATATGATAAAGTTCCAAAAGAAGTGCTATGGAGAGTTCTAAAAAAGAAAGGGGTTAATAATGCTTATATTCAAGTCATTAAGAATATGTATGCAGGAGTTGTTACTTGTGTTCAAACACAAGGTGGTTTGACCAAGTATTTTCCTATTTCAGTTGGATTACATTAAGGATCAGACTTAAGCCCATATTTTTTTACATTAGTCATGGATATTCTCATTAGAAATTTAAAGGAGATTGTACCTTAATGTATGCTTTTTATTGATGATATTCTTCTTCTTGATAATACTAGAGAGTGAGTTCAAGGTAAAGTTGAATTATGGAGGTCAACCTTAGAATCTAAAAGTTTTCGTTTGAGTCAATCTAAAATTGAATATATGGAGTGTAATTTTAGAGATAATAGATCTAGTGGGGAATTGTGACTTTGGACAATGAAATCATTAATAAGAGTACACGCTTTAGATATATTAGGTCTATTGTTTAGAGTGATGGTGAAATTGATGGGGATATTATTAGTAGAATTCAAGTTGGATGGTTGAAGTGGAGGAATGCATCGAGCTTGTTGTGTGATAGAAAGTCCCCTCTCAAATTTAAGGGACAATTCTATAAGATGGTGGTGAGACCTGCAATGCTTTATGGTGTAGAATGTTGACCATTAAAAGAGATGTATAACATTAAGTTAAGTGTTGCAGAGATGAGGATGCTCAGGTGGATGCATGGCTTTACTCATAGAGACATGATACAAAATGAACATATACGTGAAAAGGTTGGAGTTGCTTCAGTGGAAGATAAGATTAGAGAAAGTAACCTTAGATGGTTTGGGCACATAAAACAATAATCTTCTAATGACCCGGTTAGGAAAGTAGATGTATTAAATTTGACTTATGTTAGGAGAGGTAGAGGTAGACCTAAAAGACTTGGTTAGAAAATATTAGAAATGACCTATCTTTATTATATTTAAATGAGAATTTAACTCTCAACAGGACACGATGAAAAAAAGGATTCATGTAACTGACCCCACATAGTGGGATAAAGGCTTGATGATGTTGTTGTTGTATGAGTGAAATCACAAGTTGATGGAATTACTTAGGAAATTGGTCCGTTTATATATTTTTTTTCAAACTTTTGATGACCGGAAAAAAATTCAGTTGAAAGATTATTTTCATCTTCCGTTTTGGGTTATAACACTAGAATCGATGGGGTGGGCAAGATTTTTTGTAGATGCACAAGCCGTGCGGTTTGGAGGACCACAAAATTGTGAGATGGCTAGGGCGGATTTCATCTTTTTTGCTCAAACATCAGATAATAAAACAAATCATTTTATCGGTAATTTTGCTTCTCAACCAAACAAGAGATCTGCAATTAATTAAAATCAAAATCAAAATTTTATTTTCTTTTATTTACCATTTTACTTTATACTCTCATTCAGTCAAAGCAAACATAGCCTTCAAAAATATAGATTTTCATTTCATCATGTTTCCTTCAAAGAATTTTTAGCTTGTCAAATTTGCTTGTTCACTCTAATCGGCAGTAAGGGTTCCCTCTATCCTCTCTTAAAAACAGAATTTTATGTACTTTTTTCATATGCTCTTTTTTTCATCATCCCTGCATTCAGATTTGTTGGTTTATATTTCACCTCTAGTTTTTGCATTATTGCTACGACTTGGTGCTTCTCTTTTGTCACAAGTGAGTTTAAAACCAGCTTAACTCATTTCTCCTTTGCACATAATAAATACCAAATTTTCTTCAAGCCAACTTGATGGCGAAATATGAGATCATTAAATGACAGGTTTGTGGAGGTCTACAACTACTACTCAGCAGTGTTTGAGTCACTTGATGCGACTTTACCAAGGGAGAGCCCTGATAGAATGAATGTGGAGAGGCAGTGCCTCGCAAGAGATATAGTGAACATTGTGGCCTGTGAGGGGGCTGACAGAATAGAAAGGTATACTGTTTTCGTTTCAGCACATTCTTTAATCTATTTGTTTAGGATTTTTAGAGTAAATTCTCCTCTTGATACCAAACCATTTTTGTCAAATTTAAGATACGAAGCAGCGGGGAAGTGGAGGGCGAGGATGACAATGGCTGGATTTGTCTCATGCCCGCTTAGTTCTTATGTTAACGGAGCAATCAGGTCGCTGTTGAAGTCCTACTGCGACAGGTACAAGATTAAGGAGGAAAACGGTGCGCTGTATTTCGGCTGGGAGGATAAGATTTTGGTTGTGGCTTCTGCATGGAAATGAAGGAATTTTTTCTGCTATAATAAGGTAGTTTTGATGTGCCTTTTGTATATAAGATTGGTGTGTGAGAAGTCTATAGAATCTATGGCTTCTTGATGTTTGATCTAATCTGCTCAAATGTAATCTGAATTCTGTGTGGTGCATTCGGCAACAATGTTTTTCCTTGCTAATTTATTGTAACTGTTTCTATTATATTTCAGAATCTGTGTGCAGCTTATAATTTTATTAAATAAAGGCTTCTCATCAATAGTTTTAAAAACTGGCGCAAGTGATGATTTTGCAATATTGATGTATTTTGGATCAGTTTATTCGCTGTAAGCATTTCAGTTGAAATTATGGCTGAAGGTGAGTTTTATTAGAACAGTTCAAGTTCTTTTTTTTTTTTTTTTGTTAGATTAGTTTTTTTTTTTAGAAGTTTAAGTGTTGCAGAGATGAGGATGCTAAGGTGGATGAGTGACTTTACCCTTAAAGATAGATACGAAATGAGCATATACGTGAAAAGGTTGGAGTAGCTCTAGTGGAACATAAGATTAGAGAGAGTGCTTTAGATGGTTTGGTCACATAAAATAGTGGCCTTCCGATGACCCGGTTAGGAAAGTAGAGGTATTAAATTTGACTTATGTTAATAAAGGTAGAGGTACTCTTAAAAAGACTTGGTTAGAAAATATTAAAAATGAATTTTCATTATTAGATTTAAATAAGAATTTGACTTTTAACAAGGCAATGGAAAAAAAAGACTCATGTAATTGACCCCACATGTGGGAGAAGGAGAAAGGATTGATGTTGTTGTTGTTGTTGTTAGATTAATTTTTGCTAGCTTTGCACTGAATTTTACTTTTAACTAAGCATTTGTTTTATTATTTTATTATAATTCTTATAAGTGCATGCAAATTTGCAATCAATTCTGTAATTAAGTCTATATTCTATTATTATTATTATTATTATTGTATAGTTAGATAGTTAAATTTATTTTATTATTATAATTACATAAGTGGAAATATTTTAATTTATAATATGATGATTTCAAAATTAAATAGTTTTTTTGTCTGCGTTATAGTAAAGCAACGTAGCTTAACTAGAAAATACGATCCTACCACTAATTATATAGTTCTGGCAAGACAAATTAGCAGACGTATATTCAAGGACTGGTGGTGACTGGTGATTGGGGAATAGGCATACTACGTCTGGCGCCGTACAGCTATGACAGCAGATAAATTTACCACAGCGATTAATCAACCTGTATTTTTTTTACATCCTTCGGCCCTTGAAATTTTGAAGCCATGCAGTTTTTTATTTATTTGAGAAATAAAGTCATGTAGTGATTTATCCCTTAAAATTTGCTATATATATATATATATTAGTTTGATGATATTAAATAAAAAGTTAAAATTTGAGTTAAGAGATATATATATATATATATATATATATATATATATATATATATATATATATATATATATATATATATGTATTCACCTATACTGAAAACAAAAAAATTGAAAAAATCCCATACCTGCGCTGGCGCGTACGACCTCGCATGTCGCTCGCACGTCGAAGCCACTCCGATCGTGCTTCACATGATCTCACCCTTGCACCTTTAAATGGTTGTGAGAATGAGCCCTTTGGCCTCTTTCGCGGTCCTACTCTCTCTCTCGTCGTTGCTCGACTTCGCTCCTTAAACGACACCTTCCTGTAGGATCAAAAGTTACGACACTTTTGATCGGAAGCTAGGAAGGGAGCTCGATCGTTGTGAAAGCTCCTTCTACGACACCTTCCCTTGGATCGGAAGTTAGGGCATTTTGATCGGAGGGAATACGGGAGTCGCTCTCTGTGAAGGAAACTTTCACCCTCTCGAGTCCTTCGGCTCCTTCGCGCTGTCCAACTATGCTCGCTCGGTGACTTTCCCTTCTGGTCGGATCGGGAGTGTCAGAACACTCAAAACAGAGACAAGAAATGAAAAAGGAAAGTGTTTCTTTTTTGCTTTCCATCAGTACAATACATTCCTATTTATAGAGTGTGATGAGTTCTTGAATCTAATGGATGAAGTACAAGTGTATGGCTAAGATTTTAGCAGGCCGTTATTTGTTTGCTGTTTGTATGGTGCGATCATTGAGCTGTTGTACAGCTGTCCTAGTTGTGTTGGCTTTTATGTCCCCGCAAACTAACGATGATAGCTGAACTTTTAGTTTGTATCGAAGTAAATGATATCTTGGTGTGGAGAGCGGTTTGGTTAGGATATCTGCAATTTGATTAATCATACTGATGGGTGTAATCGAAATCTCCTTTGTTTGAATGTGATCTCTTATGAAATGGAAATCCACATCAATATGTTTAGTTCTAGCATGGAACACCGGATTGTTTGCAAGGGCGATAGCCGATGTGTTATCACAATGTATGAACATGGGGTGTTCTTGAGGTTGATTGAAGTCGGCAAAAAGTCAATGAAGCCAAATGACATAAGCTGTAACTGCAGCCAAAGAGCGGTATTCTACTTCTATAGAGGAACGTGCCACAATTTGTTGTTTCTTTACAGTCCAAGAAATGAGATTATCACCAAGAAAGTAGCAATAGCCAGATATGGATCATCTTGTGTCAAGGTCAGCCGCCCAGTCAGTGTCGAAGTAGGCCGTGAGTTGGAGAGATGAAGAAGAGATAGGAAGACCAAAGTGAATAGTACCTTTTAGGTAATGAAAAAGTCTTTTTAGGAGATGATAGTGAGAGGATGAGGGAGCATGCATATGTTGGCATAATGTGTTAAAAACGAATGATATATCTGGGCAAGTGATAGTTAGATATTATAGGGAGCCTGTAATGTGACGATATGTTGTGGGATTGTAGAGAGAGAGGTCTATCGGAGGATCTTGAAGAATTTTAGTGACAGATGGATTGGCAAGTTGATTGCATGTATCCATGCCCATTTGTTGAAGAATGGAGGTACAATATGACATTTGAGACAAATGAAGTTTGCTGTTGTGAGAAAGAATCTGAATGCCGAGAAATGTGTTAGGTTGCCTAAGGTGTTTGATAGATAATGATTCGCTTAAAGATGAGATTATTTTGTGAAGGAGTGATGGGTCATTTCCTGTAATTAATATGTCATCCACATCGATAAGAAGGTAGGCTTGCAAAGAGTTTTGTTTGAAGATAAAGAGGGCTGCATCAGCCTTGCTTTTATGGAAGCCCAAGGAAAGAAGATGCATAGAGAAAGTGTGAAACCATTATCTCGAAGCCTGTTTTAGACCATAAAGGGATTTTTGAAGAAGGAAAACTTGCTGGGGAAAGGTGTTGTCTTCGAACCCACGGGGTTGTTTCATGTAAATAGTGTCCGAAAGAGAGCCATGAAGAAAAGCATTTGCTACATCAAGTTGATGCATGAACCAGCTATGCGTGACAACAATGGTAAGCAGAACTCTAATAGATGGAAATTTGGCTACTAGACTAAATTTCTGAGTGCAATTGAGACCAAATTCTTGATGGTTTCCTTGAGCCACTAGCCTTGCTTTGTGACGAGCTATGGAGCCATCAGTATTTCTTTTTGTTTTGAATGTCCAACAACAGCCTAATATGGGTTTGTTTAGTGGGTGGGGAACAAGAAGCCATGTGCATTGTTGTTGGAGCACAAGAAATTTGGAAGCCATAGCATTGCGCCAATGTGGATATTTTGATGCTTCAGCATAGGTATTGGGATCAGTGGTGAGAGGTGAATGAAGGTTTAGGATTTGTTGAGGTTTGAGGTTTCCGATTTGTAGTCTGGTGACCATGGGATGAGTGGAGGTGTTAGGTGGCTGCAACGGTTGAGAGTGTGGTGGGGAGGCATTAACATTAGTTTGCGAAGAAGATGAAATTGCTTCAGGAAGCTTAGAATAGGTTTGTGGGGTTGGAGGTATTGAGGTAGCTGTGCTGATGTTGGTGTGTGATATGGGCGTTAATAATAGTAGATTGGGGCTTATGTTGTTGTCCACGGTTTCTGTAGCAGTAGTGATGTGGTTTTGGGAGAATGGGAAGTAGGTTTCATCAAAAGAGACATGTCTAGAGGTATAGGCCTTGTTTGTAGTGATGTTGATGTATCAGTAGCCTTTATATGATTGAGCATAGCCTATGAAAACACATTGTGTTGATTTCAGAGAGAGTTTGTGGGCAGTTTGGGAGGGAAGAAGTAGATAGCAAGCGCACCCAAAGATTTGTAGATGATCATAGTTTGGAGCTTTGTTGTATAGATCTGATATGGTGATACATTCGAGATAGTGGGTGATGGCATTAGATTGATAAGGTAAATTGTGGTAAGAAGAGTATCGAGCCATAGGTGATAAGGGAGATGGGCTGTATGAAGTAAGGTTCTTGTAGTTTCAAGAATATGGAGATGTTTCCTTTCGGCGAGTTCATTTTGTTCGGGAGTGTAGGGACAACTAATTTGGTGTTGTATGCCGTGTGTTTGGAGATAGTTTTTCAAGTTTGAGTTAAAAAATTCTTTATCGCTATCACTGCGGAGGCATTTTATAGTAAACGAGAATTGCTTTTCAATGGAAGTATGAAACTGAACAAATTTGGAGAATACTTCAGATTTATGCATTAAGGGATAAACCCATGTAAACTGAGACGAGTCATCAATGAATGAGACATAGTATCTATAACCTTGCATTGATGAGAAGGGGGCCGGACCCCATACATCTGTGTGAACAAGCTCAAACGGATTGTAGTTATGATTTTGAGAAGGGAAGAAAGGATGTTTATGACCTTTTGAGGTCTTACAAGATGAGCAAAATGAAAAAGAAGTAGGAATAGCTAGAGATTTATTCAGCTTTGAAATGGTTGCCATAGTATGTTGATGTGGGTGTCCCAAGCGATGGTGCCAATGAAGAGATGTTGGAATGTTGGTTGAGAATGCAATCTTTGGAGAATGGCTTTCAAAACTTGGTGAGATGGAATAGATCCTCTCACGGCACGAACCTGAGAGAAGAACTGAATTCTTTGTCTGATCTTTGATTTGAAAATCGGAGGCATCAAACAAAATTGAAAGATTATTGTCTTGAGCGAGTTTGGATATGGAAAGAAGATTATATGAAAGTTGAGGAAAATTAAAAAGATTACGTAAGAAGAGCTTACGCGAGGGAGTCGGTAGAAGGCCCGGAGCGGAGTGAGTAATAGAGAGTTGGCGACCGTCTCCAATGGTGACTGCGTCATTTCCTTGATAGTCTGAAGGTTGAAAAATATTCTCAATGCAGTTGGTAAGGTGGGATGAAGCACCTTTGTCCAGAATCTAGTCCTCATTGGACTGAGTCGAAGATGCTGCAAGAGCGGTCTGTTGTGTGGACGGAGTGGGATACTGTAAATTGAGGTGGTGCCAGCACGAGTTTGCAGAATGCCCTCTTTTATCGCAGATTTGAAAAAATTTTGCTGCAATGGTAGGATCAGTCGGTGTTCTTGATGAGGAGCGATTATTTATGCCACGAATTGAATTGTAGGAAGAACGTCCTCTGCCGCATCCTCTGCTGCGATATGAGTAGAATGTTGTGTCCATATTTAGAGCTATGACGTCATTTGTCGATTCAGTGGAATTGTTAATTTCCTCACTCAAGAGAAGTGGGTATAAATCTTCAAAGCTGATCAGAGATAAGCTAGTACGGATCGATGTCTTAAACGCCTGATAAGACGATGCTAGACCATTTAAGGTGAGAAATATGTCTTCAAGATCTATAGTTGCACCTGCTGCTACTATGTTATCAACTAGCTTCTTAATCATAGTGAGATATTGAAGTATCGTAGATTTGCCCATTGTAGTGTTGGGCACCTCATTCTTGAGCTGTATAACTCTTGAACGGTTAGTTACCTGGAGTCGACGTTCAAGAGTCCTCCATATATCCGCACATGAGTCAAGATGAATAACATACGGGAGAATGGATGGAGAGAGGGTCGAGTAGAGAGCTGCATCAAGATTTTGATCTATGAGCGTCCAGTGAGTAAAATGACGACGCCCAGTGAGTGAAACAATGGCTTGGCGTGGAGCTACCATCAGGTTGTTCGTCAAAATGAGGGGGAGTCGCGACTGATGGATCCAAGAAGGAGGTAAAGTTGTTTGCTCTAAACAACTTGAGAATATGAGATTTCAAAGAGGGGTAGTTGTCACTAGTAAGGGTAACGAGAACAATATTCTTGATATTGGAGATCAAGAATTTTAAAGGGGAAGGGATAGCGATGCTATCCTGATCGTCTTCTCTGATGTGTGAAGAATGAGAAGAATCCATCAATTTTTTGATGGATTTAGAAAGAACTGGGAAGGGGCTGCGAGCCAAACTGAGGCTCTGATACCATGTCAGAACACTTGGAACAGAGATAATAAATGAAAATGGAAAGTGTTTCTTATTGCTTTCCATCAGTACAGTACATTCCTATTTATAGAGTGTGATGGGTTCTTGAATCTAATGGACGAAGTACAAGTGTATGGCTAATATTTTAGCAGACCGTTATTTGTTTGTTGTTTGTATGCTGCGATCCTTGAGCTGGTGTACAGCTGTCCGAGTGTTGTTGGCTTTTAGGGAGTTAGGACATTTTGATCCAAAGAAACATTAGGAACTTGCTCGCTTGGAAGGTTACTTTCTCCCTTCCCGTGAGCTTATTCGGCTCCTTTGCTGTTGTTCGACTTCACTCCTTCGACTACATCCCTTCCTGTCGGATCGAAAATTCCAACATTTTGGTTGGAAGCAAGAACTGGAGCTCTCTCCCTGTGAAGTTAGCTTTCTTCCCTTCGCATGTTTATTCGGCCAAATTCTACATAAATCCTGTTGCCGAATGGCCTCTTGGAGCTAAAAAAGAGGAAAACAAAGGATTTAAGCTTAATCCTGCTCAAATCTTGCATTTATTTTTACTATTATTATTATTTTATTTTAATTGACAAAATTTAATTATAAGTTAACTATTATTAAGTATAATTAATTAATCATAATGATAATTATTTATAATTAGTTACTTAATTATAATTAATTATTTTCAATTATAATTAATCATCATTAATTTTAACTAATTAAAATTAATTACTTTAATTATAATTAATTAATAATGATGATTAGTTATAAGTAATCATTATTAAGTTTAATTAATTTTAATTAATAAAAATTATTTTAATTATAATAATGATAAAGAATTATAATTAGTTACTTAATTATAATTAAATTATCTTTAATTTTAATTAATTATAGTTAATCATAATTAATTTAAGTTAATTAAAAATAAAAAAAGAAAAGAAAATCTCTCTCTTACCTCAATGTACGTGTCGAGCTGGCAAACCGCACATACACGCTTTTCTCTAACATGATGGGAAGGGAACCCGGTCTGACACCTACGACAAGGTAGGTGAGGGACCCCTCGTCCCCAAAATCCTATCCTCGATGTTCATGTCGAGTCGGTAAACCACTAATGCATGCTTTTCTTTAGCATGGTGGGAAGGGAACCAGGTGCGACCTCTACGACAAGGCGGGTAGGCCCGATGCACGCATTTCTTTGCATGATTGGGATAATCTTAAGTACCCATATACGACTCTATACCTGCGGGGAGATGCCAGGAGGCTGCCAAAATTTGGGGTGAACATATGATCGCACTTGGACCTAATTTGGACTCAAATGAACATGAGCTAATGGACTTGAGCATGAACTACAAGGACTTGTATTTGAACACAACTCAAATGATTAATCAAGATTTGAACCTAAATAAAATAAGTTCGAACTTGAACTGGATTTGAATATAGTGTGAACATAATTTGAACTCAAGCAAAGACTTGAGTTGGACCACATGGGACTGTACTTACAAGCCATTGAACAACAATGAACTTTAACAAATGTGAAAAATAGTGAACTCGAACAAACTACAGAGGACATGAAATTGACTTAAACTTGATCCTGATATAAGAGACTTGAGCAATCAATATAAAATATCCTTTGTTATTCAAACATCACTTTTCTTCCTCTAGTTGAGAAAATAGAAGACTTGTGACACTCAACATGGCTCATCTACATGTAAGTAATCATGTCCATCTGTTACAAACACAAGATCAAAATGCAGTTAAGTGTATTGAGCCCTACAAGTAATAAGGGTCAAAATGTATGAAGAAATTAGCAATAAGTGGAGTTCATCCAACACTCATCATACACAATGCAACACTCATCATACATTTGAAGCACATACGAGTCCCTACGAGGTCAAATGCACCATGCTTGCAAGAACAACAGATGGTTACAGAATGCATATGTGTATCCTATATGCATTATGAAAAACTCAATATAAATAATAATTCACGTGTTGTTTGAAGAAGGCAACACTGGAGATCAATAACAGAGAACCCATTACCGTAAATAACTTGTGAATGACAAAGGGTAATAGACTCCTATGACAATCCCTACAAGATTGAGATGGCAACACTGATAGTGGAAGATACATCATTGCAAACAAGTGCATCAAACTCACCTGAGATTGATGAATGGTGGATATGATGTAGGAATAATAGCTCTTCTATGAACACTTCCAAGAGGTCGTAGTGAATACAATGGGTTCCTATAAATAAACACGAACCACTTGAGGATAACAACAATGGGTATATCATAAGTACAACGAACCCTTGTGGACACAAGTATAGATATCGCCTACAATAGCGGTGATTGAGATTTGTAAGTACGTCATATATGAGAACAAATCTATGTATGGAAAAGGACACCTCCCAGTAGAATGGGAGAGATGTTTGAACAAATTCAAATTAAACTTTTTGGCGTTCCAAAATTCTTTCAAGAAAATGCAGAGGAATGATAAGAAATGTAAATGCCTACGGGCAATGCGAGAAGATTTCCTTTTCAAAGCAACCTTTTACAAAAAGAGAGGTATCATGCTTGTGATGAATACAGTTACCAACAAGATAAAGCAGGAGATTCGTTAGTGCACTACAATCTATCTATATAAACCATGCAAGTATTACACGATAATCTACATGTATAAAAGCAACAAGCAACTCAATCCAAACACTGGTATAACACGCCACCGGATATGCAACTTAAATACATGAAGACAGAAGGCATGTACGAGCTATTATAGAAGATATATTATATATATCTCAAAATACCCCGCACATGCACTATAGGTTGTATACATATAGGTACACTCAAATGGGGTATACAATCAAGAACCTATATGGGTCCTGGCGAGCCTGGTATAAGTACACACCTGACATCTTGGGATGCTGCACGAGTTAGTAAGTGAATTTAAGTTTGAACCCAATCCTTCTATGCAGATCAATAGGAGTCGACAAGGTTCAAACCATCAAATAAATATAAGGTTGCAGCAACCGGCATATTTGCCTTAATATATTTATATTAGGCCTTCTAGGCACATATCAAAGAGAATTCACTAATAAAGCATAAATCCTATGAAACTCGATCCTCTATCGATAACTCAATGGGTTGATAAGGTTCATCTATGAAATGTAGCTATTTTTAAACAAAAATGACTCAACACCTCGATGATAGCCGTGTTGAATGTAAATCTCAACCTGAGGGGTTAACAAACACTTTCAAATGCCTCAAAACTTCTAGAAAATTTAAATTCCTATAAAAATATAAAATAATGCCCCCACCCGATGATTGTAGATCTCAATTGGAGGGGTTAATTTTAAGCATTTCAAATTGCACTTAAATATTTTTCAAGGACCTCATACACCCTGATGATGTCCGTGTTGAATGTCGATCTTAACCAGAGGGGTTAATTTCAAGCATTTTTAAATGCCATCCCAAATACCCATAAAATCCAAAATTTTCACAAATCCTAAAAAATCTAAAAATATTTAAAATTGAAATAAATCCATCAATCACTTAAAGTAAAAAGCCCATCCACTCTCTGCAATAGTATGCCAGGGGTGGACAAATCAAAGTTCGCTTCAGCTCACATAAAACTAATGCCTAGTAAAAAATATCACTAGGATCCATTCTCAAATAATCTCTTGCCAATAAAGAAGTGGTATGTATCCTTTGACCGGTGGTTTTGCCACCAAATAGCATCACAGGATAAATGGTTATGACTCGGGGTCCTATGAACAGAGTGGTTTTGCCGGCAAATGACACCATAAAATACCAGTTATGGCCAGATCCAATATGCTCCTTAGTGACATTAAATCCTTGAGATATGAATCAATAAGATATGATCTATAGGGCACAAAGCTCTTTGTTAGCTAAGTTGGATTCAAATTTATCCCCTTAGACAAACATTCACCATAGGTCTACAAGGTCCCCTTGGACGAAGCAACCCATGGCTTCCGATAAGGATTCTTCTATCATTTTGGGTTTACTGCCTCCTTTGGCTAAGTAAACCAAGGACCATGATGACCCGGGATGATGGACCATGGGATTTTGATCTGGTCCATCTTCCATTCCCCCACCATCTACTTTAAGTATAAGATAGTGAAATTTCTAATTTTAAATATCAAACTTCCAACATCCAAGCTCAATGTTTCTACTTTATGCTAGATAAACACGTATTTATACGTATTTGATTGACGACTAGCCTTAATCAAAAGTTCCCTCTTATTTTTGGGAGGGGTAATTAACTATAGGTGCTTGCACCTATAGAAAACTAGAACTCATATCATAAAGTCCTCGCAAAATGAGGGTGAAATCTCTAGGCAGTGTCTTATCTACAAACCCATCTGCCTTCCCAAAGTTTACTCCGGAACTTAAATCCGTTAAAACTCCCCCTGAAAGAAAAAGCAACAATGGGCGGAGGTCAGGGATGAATTTTTTGAGCCCACTATATATATATATATATATATATATATATATATATATATATATATATATATATGAAAATAAAATTTTCAAACTCACTAGCAGTTTTTGCTTGCCCACTGCCCATTATAGTGAGTTACAAATTCCGTGATGTGTATATAGCAAGTAGGAATTTATTCATTCTTATTGGTTTAAGCTGGTGCTTTTCATAGGTTTTAACCTAGATAAAAAGCTTAAACTCTAGTTTCTTAGCCTTGATGAGCTCCTCCATAAGGCTTCTAAAATGGAGACACTCCTATATTATAGTTGTGGTCTTTACAAAGACACAATGCTTTGAAGTATCTAGGTTGCACATGGTTGCCTTAAATGTGTTGGGTAGCTGAAGAATTCTAAATTTTGAATGGTGTTAACAAGCTTGATTATGGACACTCAGCCACGTATAGGTGGGGTAAGTCGGTGGACGATCACACTTTCTTCATGTAAGGGGTGAATGGAAGAAGAGCTGAACCTAAATACAGGTGATTTGTGATTCTTTGTAGTCTTTATTGTAAAGGCAACAACAAACTCTAGGAAAATTTGATCTCTTATTTCTTTCCATCTCTTTTATGAGTTCTTTCTCTTTCACATCTTTTTTATTGCTCTCTTATGGAAACAAATTCATCAAGGTGAGTGGCTAAGGAGGACTCAACCACTCCATTGTACTCTTTAACGTTCACATGGTTACTAGCTAGCTCAAAAAGTTCGATTAGAGTCTTTGGGTTGTGCAATACAAGAGCATATTTGAATGATATGCTTTCAATCCTTAGTTCAACTCCTCCAAGAAGACTTCAAGCTCTAGGTCCTTTACTTCAAGTATTTCTCTTTGCGACATCATCGTTAAGCTTTATTGCAAATTGGGAGCCTGTTCTTTTATTTTTTATGGTTGCAAATATTATTCTGTGATCATTTACTTATTTCTATTTTATACACTACATATTTCTTGTGTGTCACTAACTATTTTAGGTACAACATACACCTAGCAGAATTAATAAAATGAGACTCAAGATAGTGTAAGATTGATGTTTAAGTTAGCTTGCATTTGATAAAGTCTATAATTTTCTATTTTATTGGTGTTACAAATCTGGACCCAAGCCCTGTGATTTTGATGATAATAAACATTATTGAATTCCTTATTATGCTATCTTCTAGTAACTACTATTATTGCATATATGCTTTTTCTTGTGCACTAACATTTCACATACATCGTACACTATGCAAAATTGACCAACTCAAGATTGGATAAAATGGGGTCAAAATATATAGAAGAGTCTATAATTTTGCCTTTTGTTATTTCTACATTTCTTAAGTCAATTACATATTTCGTGGAAAGCTTGGTGAACTTGCAAACACACAATCAAGGGAGAGAATTAATGACAAATTTAGAAGTTCAATTTTTTGAAATAATCATATTATTCAATCCATATCGTCCCATATGATCAACTAGTAAAAAACTATTAAAATGTCTAATTATGATAATTAGTGTAAGGGGTTCACATAGTTGCTCCAAAGCAAGTGTTTTTCCTTGTTCCTCCAAGTGTCTATCTAGGTTTCTTAGGTGGCTCTAAAAAGAAGCTCTTTAGCTCAAGGATATGGTTCCCTTCCATTACCAGGAGGGTGAGAAAGGAGTTTATGGTTCTCTGCCATCACCTAGAGGGTAAGAAAGAAGTTCGTAGTTCTCTGCCATCACCAAGAGGGTGAAAAAGGAGTTCTTGATTCTCTATCATCACCATAAGAGTGAGAAAGGAGTTTGAGGTTCTCTACCTTCTCTATGAGGGAGAAAAGATTGAAGGTTCGTTATCATCACTAGGAGGGTGACAAAGCTTCCGGTTCTCCATCACACAGGGTTGGTGGAAGTGAGTTGTGTAAGGGCTTCTCTATTTTCTTGTGGGGGCAAAAGGAAAGACATGATAGTTATAGTGTAATACCTAGAGTAGAGGACTCTGTGGAGTAGATTTAGGTCATTGTTTGACCAAACCAGTAAAATCTCTGATGTGTTTGTTCTAATTTTCTACTTTTGTATTTTAATTTTTTTTTACTTTATTTCTAGGATGAGTGCTTGGTGAAAATTTCTATAAATTATAGTATAGACCTTTTAGAATTTATAACTAAACTTAGATTACTTTATTTTTGCCACTAAGATAAGCTGGCATAGGATGTAAAATTCAGGTGTGCGTTGCCAAATCAGTCAAACTAAAGCCTTAATAAGTTTGGACTAGTCATATTGGTTTTAGATATATATATTTGAATCTACAAAGACCAAATTCATGTGTCAACCCTTGCTTTGTGCAATATTAGAGACCCACCCTCCTGGACATTCTTTACCAGAGATAAATTTTAGGCAATTTTAAAAAATGAAATGATTTTTTTTAACATTAACCAAAGTTAATGTAATTATATATTTAACACCCAAAATTTTTTTTTGAACCACTAACTTCCTATATTGGAATTATTGTTAACAAAGAAATGAAAATTTGATGAAATATTGGGAAAAAGGTTAGTAGTATTTTTTGTGCATTATAATGTCCTCAGTTAGGGAATCTACATTCCTTGTAGCATAATTTTAGTCTCTCATATGACGAGGTAGAGCAATGTATTTTTCTTTCCAAGAAGTTGAGATCATATTTGCTGATATAAATCAAGAAGGCGTATAATATTTTCATGCCAATTCAACAGATAAAACTCCATGTTATGATGAAACACACATGAAAGAGAACATAGTCATACAAACAATTTAGAGACGAGAGAAAAAGTATTATCCCATTGAGATTGAAATCACTAAATACTAAAAGTAGCTTGATCCTATTATTATTCTAAAGGTCGAAAATAGGTTGAGGTCTTGGAGAAAAATTAAGAAACTAATAAAAAAACAAAATTTATGGAGGATTGTAGATTAGAGGTTCAAGTTCCAAGGGTTAGATTTTATTCAAAATAGTCCTTCTGGTTAATGTTTCAACACAAATTTCTTAATTTTATTATAAACAAGTCCTACGCCAACCCTAATGTTCTCTTAAAAACCTAGTGCTTGTGAACATTTCAATAAAATTTATCTCTATTATTTGGGTAAATTCAATACCAACAAGTCCTACAACACTAATATAAAGATAAAGGATAAGGTCACAAATCAATGCACTACATCAACATTTGGATCATTTATCATGCACAAAATTCCATGCAAGATCATACCCATAATATATTTAAAATCATAAGATCATTATTATAAAGCTTAATTTAAGGGCCCTTAATGTGTATGTGGGCAAAAGCGGCGAAACTAGTCTAAGAAAGAAAAACTTGCAAAAGTTATTTGATTTTAGAACTCCTCTACTAGCTATATTTAGGAAATCCAAATTATTATACATTTGGAAACTTTGCATTTTTTATCTTATTTTTATTCACATTGTAATATGAGAATTTTATTGGATCCAATGGCTTTCCAAAGTTGTCTATGCTTGAAAAAGGCTTAAAAATATAATCTTATTTTTAACTTCTAGATTGATAAATAAAATTTACTTTTTATTTTGCATATATTTTTTTTAGAAAGGATTGGTAGTTTATGTACTCTCCATTGAAGCTTGGTGGTTGATTATTTAAGGCTTTGGTGAGTTCTAAGTTATATCTCCTCTCCCTTAATCTCCCTTATTCCTAACAAATTATTATCTCCATGACATACAATTAATCCTAGCTTCCCATAACCCTAAAAATACTTCCAAACTCATTAAAACTCTCTAAAATATCACCTCACATCAATATTAAAAGTTTAAGGCTATATGTCCCCAATGAAACTAAAATATATTACCTAAAGCACAATATAAAGAGATTATTTTTTACTATAAGTAGCAAAATTAGAAAATATTACAACTTATTAATAATTGATCAAACATATCAAACATTCCACAACTTTGATGTATAATTCCTCTCTGCTTTCCTCTTAGAAAAAATGTGGTTAAAAATCTAAAAGATTTTATAACCAAATTTATCCAAATTGTTAATACTCGTCTCAAACCATGTAAATAACCCTTCCACCACAATCCAAAGGGGACATTAACAAAATTTCAACCTTTACCATAAAGATCTTACAAACCTTACATCACATTGGAATCATAGCTAAGGGTTCTAAAAAAGTCAAGGTCATATAGTACGAATGCACACATCACCCAAGGCTAAAATTGAATATTTTTGCAACAAGAATTATAAGACTAAAAACAATTTGAGGTGTTTTGAAAATAAGTTTTCTTTTTTTCTGCAAGAAAACTTGTTATTTTCATCCTAATTTTTAAATTTTCTTATTTGATAGTTTATTAAAAATATATTTATTTAGTATTTAAATAAGAATTTTCTTTTATCTAAATTAATATTATCACTAAAAGACTTAATCTATTCATTGATTGGACCTACCATCGCCTTTTTTTGAGATTTTTTTTAAAGAAAGGGTGTGCTCCACAAACAAAATCCATACCTTGAAGTGGATTAAAATAAGATAGCTAAAAATATATTTCTATGATCACTATTTATACTTTATAAGTTTAAGCTTTTTTTTGCATTAATTACTATTTGAAAGGATTTCTTACTTCATAAAATTCATAAATACAAAATATGTTCTTTCTTTTTTCAAATTTTAGAATATATTGTTCTAAACTATGTGTTTTAAGGCAAAATAGAATTTATCAAAAATATCTAAACTATTTAAGTAGTGCTTGGGATATAAATAGTCATATACCCAAGGTTTAATTTCATTTTGACTACATACATATATTCTCTCTATTACTCTCTCTCTCTCTCTCTCTCTCTCTCTCTCTCTCTCTCTCTCTCTCTCTCTCTCTCTCTCTCACACACACACACACACACACACACACACACACATACATACACACACGAACACATATGAACATGTCTCCTAAAGTTGACATTTAAGATTAATTTAAATAATTTCAAAATAATGTGAATAACTTCTATCAAATCTCTGAAAGAAAATAAGATGATATTGGTACGAAGTTTTATATGCTTCAAAATATATTTCAAATGTATCAAGTTCAATTATAAAACTTTAATGTTAAGTTCCAAATCACCCCTGAGCTTGAACCTAAGGATGATTAGTTGGGAATACTTTTAGTACATGAAATTGACCTAAATAAGACTTTAAGATTCCTAATGATCCTTTCACAAAAATAAAATCTTAAACCCTAATTTTTAATTAAATGAATGATTCAAAGAAATTTCTAGACTAGTTAGCCGACATATTATATTTTTCTAAGTTGCTTAACATAAATAAATTTTAGCAAATAAATCTTGCCAATATGAAATTATTGGTCATGTTAAAATCTACTAGACCAACTTCCTAATTAAATAGTTTGGAATGATAAAAATAATGGACTTGGCTTGAAATAAAAGAACTTTTAATATATATATATATATATATATATATATATATATATATATATATATATATATATATATATATATATATATATATATATATATATTGTCCTATATTACATGACAAAAATCTATATAACTAACTGCTAACCTTATATATATATTGTCCTATATTACTTTACAAAGCTTAAGAACCTATCCTATTGAGCATCCATATTCATATCTACTAGGCCATCTATCTTAATTTTTTATATATAATTATTAACAAGTATCCACCATTCCAAAACAATCTCTAAAGCCAACCATAAGAGCACCAATGATATTATTTATTTAAATATCATAAATAGGGTCATATGCAGGATAATGCATAATAATTATTTTATTTTATGAAGAAATTGAGTATATTGAAATTTAAAATTATGAGTAATTTTTGGCTGATGGACCTCTTTTAGAAAATAAAGATGGTTTGTATAAAACACTCGTGGTTGTTATAAAATGATTTTTAGTTGTTAAACTAAATTTGAAGATTGGTGTTAATGTACTCCATTTTAAATTATTTTTATATTTATTGAGATGTAAAGTTATTGTTGATTGTGGGACTGCATTGAAAGTTATCTCCAATAGTATTTTATTCAAACTAACTTAAAACATGAACCTCACCCTTAGTCATTTCATGTTAATTTGGTCAATAACACCTCTAGGTTTGACTTCTAGATAATTAGTTCTAAATAAGATCAATACTTATTGGATTCAAAACTTATATAATGTTCTACCAATGAATATAACCAATATAAAGTGGTGAAGACCCTTCCTTTATAAAAGAGTTGTGGTTCACTATAGTTGAAAAAATACATATACATCTAAAGCCAATAATAAGTCCATTAAGCTTCTCCCTACAAACAATAGGTGAACAAGCACTACAAAAAATAATGGCAATTAGGGTACCTTAAAGTGCACTAATTTGTATATATGAGGGCACATGATGTATTGACACATCAAATAATGGTGTCATTTAGGTGGCCATTGTGATAGGAGAAAGGGCATCTTTATGTTCCCTAAAAACTAAATTTTCATGGCATATAAATTTGATGGAATTGTCTCTAAATGACAATTATAAGGTGTGCTAATACACAAGCTTTTCTTGTTGAGGCTAGTGAATAGGTTGTTAAACCTAAGTTAATGTCCCACGGATATCAAGAGGGGGGGGGGGGGGTGAATTGGTAGTTAAAAATTATCCCTCTTTTAGATGAGTTGAACCAAAAATAAATTTTAATTAATTTTTATAAAAAGTTTTTCAATCACAACTTTTTAAACAGTAAAATGCAGAAAAAATAGTAAAAATAAACGACACAAGATTTATAGTGGTTCGGTCTAAACCAGACCTACATCCACTCCCCAGAGGCACCCTCTGAGTATTGCACTAATACCAATAGTGTCTCTTCTTTTGCACCCACAGCAAGGCGGAGAAGCCTTTACAAAAACTCTTTCCACCACTACCCGGTGCAGCAGACAACCATCATCCTTTTACACTATCCCTAGTGTTGGCAGAGAACCGTCCGTCCTTTCACACTCTCATAGTGTGGACAGAGAACCCTTCGTCCTTTTACACTCTTCTAGTGTGGGCAGAGAACCCTTCGTCCTTTCGCACTCTCCTAGTGTGGGCAGTGAACCCGATCTCTTTGACAGATCTCCTCACAAGAAATTTAGAAAGAAGAAAGAAAAGAGTGAAGTAATCTCAAATCACAAGTAACAAATCTTACCTTTGAACACCAACCAAAGCCTTCACGCTCCAATGGAAGAAATCCTTTTTTGAATGCTCTCTCTCACTCTCTCCTTGAGTCTTCTTTAAATAGGCACGAAGATCAATGACCAAAAAGATTTGGTGGCAGTCTAATTTGGACTATATATAGGAAAGACAAGAAAAACTTCCAAAAAACTACAAATTTTCAATTATGTACGCAGTGGATCGTCCCGTACGATCGTGGATCATCCCGGATGATTTTACTTAAAGTGTCGGAAATGATCCTAATGTATATTGGTATGAATTTTATTCGTACACGATCATCATCCCGTACAAACTAGGTTCGTCCGGTACGAAATGGTTATTCCATAGGTCGGTTTCCAAATCCCTACAGGACGTAACCAACTGTGGTAAGTCGGTTCGGTTCATTCTGGGACGAACGAGTTTCATCCTGGATGATTTTAAACAGAGAGTTTCGTCCAGCGACGAAGGATAAATTTTGTCATGGATGATTTTAAACAAAGAATCTCGTCCAGAGACAAACCATGCATTTTGTCTGGACGAACAATGCAAAGTGAGAACCAGAGGAGTTCGTCCCGGGACGAATATTAAATTCGTCCGGATGATTAAGACTTAGAAAAATTTTCTCACTGCCTGTTCGATCCATTACTCTTCCAAGGGGTTAATTGACATGATCGTCTCGTACGAACTATGTTCGTCCCGTACGATCAATTTAAAAAAATTAATCCCCCATATGTGTGTTGTGAATATTCACTCAATTACAATCACTCCTCAATTCAAAGAAATTTTTAAATCTTTTAATTTACAAATGATTGCATGCTGAATTTGATTTGAAGTCCTCATAGTTTGGAGTTAATTTTCCTGAAATGTTAGTACACACTAGAGGAAAAACAAATCTTCCAAAAAGTGTTAGGAGATATCTATATATAAAATAATAATATTTGAAATCATCAAAATAATATAAGTTGCAAAGAATGTAAAACATGTAAATAGCAACTCTCTTAATAATCTCCCACTTTTTGATGAGAGCAGAATAATTATTATTTATAGGATTTTAAATTCTAAGAATATCCTAAACTCCTCCTGAATTGATGAATACATGAAAAATAAGGAGGCATAAATTCAAAATTTTTATTTTTTAAAAATTTTATACAAAACAAGAAACATACAAAACATACAACTACAATAATGACAAACATAAAAGGATTATAAAAAACAAACAAATAATTTCTCCACCTTTTTGACAACAGCAAAAAGTGAAGAAGAAAAGAAGTCTTGAAATGTAAGCTGAAGTATAAAATTCATTTGATAATTTAATCTTGAAAGTGATTGAAATAAGGTATGCAAATAAAATTAAAACATTAGAGAAATCATAGAATTTCATATAATTTAAGAAGTGATATAACATAGATAATAAAAAGAATTTATCAAAGGCATGAGTCAATTTAGACATTAAGATAAAGAAAATCATTGCACTAAGGATGAATAAAAAAATTTATATTTTAAATTTCAATGTCAATTATAAATAAACATAAGATCAATTTGAATTAATAAATCAAAAGAGTCCGGAAAAAAGTAACTACCACATGTGGCGCTTTGCGCATCTTTTTCAATTTTTATGGCACATTTTTGTGCATCTTTTTACTTTGGGCTTATTTTGTGCCTCTTTTTCTTATTGCAAACTTTTGTGCAATTCTTTTGATTTTTGTACATTTGTACAATTTTCAAGAGTAATTGAATTTTTTCCAAAATCAATAATCTAAAATTTTAAATTTTTCTAAGTGCATAAATACTTTTTGAAAAGAGAAATATAAAATAAGTAAATATCTAAAATGCAATAATAATATTAAAGATAATGTAGTCTAAATAAGAGACATGGAATTGAAAATCCTAATAATATCAAGTTATAAGCATCACTTAAATTTAGAATAATTAGATTTTCCAATGAAATTAATTTTAATTTACAGTTTAGGTTAAAGCACTATTAAGATTGAAAAAAAACAATGAATGTCATAAAGTCTAACACACATTTTTAAAACAATTAAACAACAAAATATTATAACATATATTGATATCAAATGAAGATATTACAATTTTAAGTCCTAGATATCAATAATAACATAACTAAAATAAGGAGAATACAACAATCTAAAAGAAATCACTTAACACATGAACTATAAAGAAACACAGAACAAACACAACAATCATTAAGATGGACCCTGATCTGGAGGAGGAGGAGGTGGTGTTGCACCAAAGAAGTTAAAGTAACTACTCATCATAAGCATGTTGGTATTTATATTATTTATCTGATCACGCATAAATCCCATATCTTGATTGTATTGAATATCCCGTTGCTACAAATGAGTTTCAATTTGATCAAACCTTTGATCAAAATGAGCCTCTAAATTGTCAAATCTTTGAACCAAATTCTGATAATTTGGTTCAGTAGAAGATGTAGGTTCAGCTTCTTCTTCTGTTTCACTCAAAACAACATGAGTTTTGCTAGGCTCTTCCTTATTGAAGATTACTCTAAAGGATGCATCATTGTAGTAGAGTGGTTCTTCAAAATCTTATTCTGGATGAATCAAATCATACTTCATTTCCAAAATATAGGCAATCAGATGTCCTAAGGCTATGTTCTTCTTTCTTTTATGATCAACATGATCAACTTCAGAAAGACCATAAATGTAGTCAATTAGGAGTTGGGCCTCATCTATAGGTTCTCTGGTCATTATCAAGTAGGTAACAGTAGAAAGAAGAGGAGTGATATTGACTCTATCACCAGCTTTAGGTATAATGGAAGTTCTAAGTACGTGCTGGATGATACGGGCATCACGAACTAAAGTTGCTATCTTAGGTAAATGATCCTTAAAGTTTACTAATCTAATCACTCGATTAACTTCAGTCTAATTAAAATTTATGGAGGTAAAGGTGTGTGCTCTTAATCCTTCAGTCCTTAAATTTAGAAAGATACCAAGGTCAGGCTTGGTGATTTCAATTTTCTTTTTAAAAACAAAGGAACTGATGAAAGAATGGTCGGAGTTAAAAGACATGTTCGCCAAAAAATAATGAAAGGTTTCTTTGTTGTAGAAGTGTACTAAGGTGAGGATTGAACCAAATTGAGTAGAGGCAAACAAGTGCATTACCTTAAAAGTTAATTGTTCCTGTAGGAGTACTCTAGATGGGGTAATTTTTACGGAGATAAACCTAGCATAGGATTCTTCATTGGCTTTAGAAAGGAAATTTTCAGATGTGGTTTTTGGTGGACCCTTAGCCAAAGACTTTTGGCGCTTGCTAGAACTTGCCATTGAAAGATCTTAAGAGAAGAAAGGTTTGAAAGAGATGTGTGAAAGTGACTGTTCAGTTAAAAATTGCCGTCAATTTATGGAAAAATGACTGTTCGTACCAGATGAAATTTCTTTCATCCCGTGCGAATTAGATTCGTCCTGTACGAACAAATTTCGTATGGACGAACGAATGAGTAAAAAAAGAAATGGCTTTTCGTAAACACACAACTTACGAAGCATCCTTTCGTACAGGCTTATGACCAAAATGATCGTACAGACGAATACGTGTTCGTCCGGACGATCAAAAATTTAATTCATTTTAATGGCAGTTGAAAACTGTCCCCCGCTATGAATCGACATGTGTTTGTCTGGACGAACCAAAGGTTCATACGGATGAAGTTCATATTAAAAACTATCTTATCCATTCAACTTCTTCATTCATTCGTCCCATCGTTTGAAAAATATTTCATCCCGGACGATCGTGACGATCGTACAGACGAATTACATTAAAACTGCTCTTAAAACGGTTCAAAATCCCATAGTTTGTCATACTACACAAATCGTCCCGTACGAAATGATTTCGTCACGTACGATGATGAAAAAAAAAATTCAAAAACAAAATAAAATGAAATTATTCACACAAATCAAAACTAAGAAACACAACAACAACAAAATAACAAACACAAAAACATTAACTAGAAATAAAATATCAATGTTGCTAAAAATATTTTTATTTAAGCATTCAAATCAATCACACCAAGCCTTATTCTTAATGTACTGAAAGTATCAAAGGCTAATGATTTTGTAAAAATATCTCCAAGTTGATTTTCAGTAAAAACATGAGTTAGTTCAATTTCTCCTTTGGACACATGATCCATTATAAAATGATGCCTTATGTCTATATGTTTGGTTCTTGAATGTTGAATTGGATTTTTAGAAATGCAAATAGCACTAGTGTTATCACAATAAATAGGAATATTGCCTATAGACAATCTTAAATCAATCAACTGTTATTTTAACCAAAGTACTTGTGCCACACAACTTCCTAAAGCAATGTATTCAGCTTCAGCAGTAGATAGGGCTACTGAATTTTGTTTTCTACTAGAACATGAAACTAATAAATTTCCAATGAATTGACATGTTCCATAAATACTTTTAACATCCACCTATAGCCTGCAAAGTTAGAATATGAGTAACCAATAATTTCAAATGAAGAGCTAAACCTAGGATATCAAATTCCTGAGTTCTGAGTACCCAGCAAATATCTTAAAATCCTTTTCACTGCTGTCAAATGTGATTCTTTTGGATATGATTGAAATCTAGCACACAAGCAAACATTAAACATGATATCGGGTCGGCTAGCAGTCAAGTAAAGTAAAGATCCAATTATCCCTCTAAATTTCTTTTGATTAACAGATTTTCCCTTAGGATCCTTATCCAACTAAATTGAGGAACTCATTGGAGTACTAACAGGTTTAGTATTATACATTTCATATTTTTGAGGATGTCCTTAACATATTTAGATTGGCTAAGAAATGTTCCTTCCTTAAGTTGCTTAATGCTAAAGCCTAGAAAGTAACTTAAGTCTCCCATTAGACTCATCTCAAATTCACTACTCATTATTTTAGAAAAATCATCACAAAGATTTTTATTTGAAGATCCAAAAATGATATCATCCACATAAATTTGAACAATGAGTATATCATTTTCAAATTTCTTCAAAAAGAGAGTTATATCCACACTTCCTTTTTCAAAAGATCTTTCAAGTAGGAAGGTGCTAAACCTCTCATACTAAGTCCTAGGTGCCTATTTTAATCCATATAATGTCTTTTTCAACTTGAACACATGATTTGGGTATTTAGAATTTTTAAAACCTGGAGGTTGTTCTACAAAGTCATCATCTTCAATTACCCCATTTAAAAAGGTACTTTTCACATCCATTTGAAATAATTTGAAACATCTAAAACAGGCAAAGGCTAACAAAACCCTAATTGCTTCAAGTCTAGCTACAGGGGAAAAAGTCTCCTCAAAATCAATCCCTTCTATCTGATTATACCCCTTAGTAACTAATCTAGCCTTATTTCTAATGACTACTCTTGAGTCATTCATTTTGTTTTTGAATACCCACTTAGTTTCAACAACACTTTGATCTTTTGGCCTTAAAGTTAATTCCCAAACTTTATTTCTTACAAATTGATTCAACTCTTATTGCATGGCCAATATCCAAAATTCATCAGAAAGTGCTTGATCAATATTAGTGGGTTCTATAGTTGAAATAAAGGCTGAATGATTGACTTCCTTGTTTAATCCACGCCTAGTTCTAACACCATCAATAGGTTCACCTATAATCAATTCCTTTGGGTGATTTTTAGAATATCTCAAATCTCTAGGCAAAGGGTTTTCTATCTCAAAATTTTCTTCCATATTTTCTTCCAAGTTTATTCTATTAATCTTTTAGGAGTTATTCTCAATCTCATCTTCAATAACATTTGGCTCTTCCAAATTTCTAGATTCATCAAATACAACATGTGTAGTCTCCTCAATAATCAAAGTTCTTTTATTGAATACCCTATAAGATTTTCCAACACTTGAGTATCCAATAAAAATTCCTTCATCTGATTTTGGATCAAATTTTTTTAAGACAGATTTTCCATTATTATGAATGTACACCTTGCAACCAAAAATATGCAAATGTGACAAATTAGGTGTTATATCTTTTAACAACTCATAGGGTGTTTTATTTAATTTAGATCTTATATTCACCCTATTCAGAACATAACATACAATGCTAACTGCCTCAGTCCAAAAATATTTAGGAAGTGAGTATTCTGCCAACATTGCTCGGGTGGCTTCTATTAATGTTTTGTTTTTCCTTTCCACTACCCCATTCTACTGAGGGGTTCTATGTGCAGAAAAGTTGTGATCAATTCTTTTCTCCTTACAAAAATTTTCAAATCTCACATTCTCAAATTCTCCTTCATAATCACTTTGTATAGAAATAATTTCACACCCTAATTTTCTTTAAATCCAAGTCGAAAAATTTCTAAATTCCTCAAATGATTCACTCTTATGAAATAGAAATCTAACCAAAGAGAATCTTGAGTAATCATCCACAATAACAAATCCGTATACCTTCCCTCCTAGACTTACAGTTCCAACTGGTCCAAAAAGATCTATGTGTAAAATTTCCAATGATTTACTAGTTCTAAGATCCTTATTAGACTGAAAAGAGGACTTCACCTGCTTTCCTAATTGACATGCATCACAAAGGTGGTCCTTAGTAAAATTTAGTTTTGGTATACCTTTCACTAAGTTCTTTTGGGTTATTCTCCTAAGGTTCTTCATGCTAGAATGATAAAGTCTCCTATGCCAAAGCCTATTATTCATCAGAAACAGTTTTTAAACAAAAAGCAGTAGGAGTATGAATGCAATTTAAATCTAGCATATAAACATTATTTACCCTTTTTCCATTCAAAACATCTTTACCATTAAGGCTTAATATCTAGCTAGTAGGAAAATTTTTTACACAATAACCCTTGTCACATAGCTGGCTTATACTTAACAAATTATATTTTAAGCCTTCAACCAATAATACATTGTCTATAAACAAATTCTTTAAATTTACAATCATACCTGTCACAACCACCTTCCTTGTGGTGTTATCTCCAAGTGTAACCTTGCCTCCACTCCTGGCTTCCAGCATTATGAATTGAGCAGTATCTCTAGTCATGTGCTTTGAACATCCGCTGTCCAGGTATCATATGCTATAACGAAGTCTTATGTGAGAGCAACCCTGCAAATTATCAAATGTTAGACCTGGGAACCCAAATAAGTTTTGGTTCTCCTTTTGGCAATTTATAATAAGTTGCATGTATAATATGTCTAGGTTTATGCATCTTAAGTCTCCACACCAAATTAATTTTCATCTTCAAGGTACATGTGTGAGCTATATGTCCAAGCAATCCACAATTATTATATTTAACATTAGAAAAAGGATTTCTAAGTCTTTTACCACTTATCTGTCTTTTTAGGGATTGCATAAATTTAGGATACAAAATAGGATTAGTAAAATCTTTAAGTCTAGGGGGTATCCTATTATCCTCAAGAGCTTTTATTTTTAACTTATAAAATGAATTCATATCTTCAAAGATTCGATTTGTATAATTGATTTGATATGTTTTGCTCTCTGATTCAACCTTAAATTTTGTAAATTCTTTTTCAAGATCAGTATATGATGATTTTAAATTCTCATAATTTTTATTCAAGTCATTAAAGTCATCGAGTAGTTTCAAATAATTCATCATAAGTTAAGTCACTTACTTTATCTTGATCTGACTGATCAAGATTATCTACCATCAAGCAAAGATTGGTGACTTCTTCTTCCTTTTCATTCTCTGATGAATCTGAAGCTAAGTCCGCCCAAAAAGCTCTTTGAAACTTCTTCTTGCTCTTCTTTACAGTTGGTTTCTCCTCTACCTTCTCCTTGTTAGGAGTAGCTTTGAGTTTTGGGCATTCATTTTTTATATGACCAGATTTTCTGCATTCATATTAAATTACTTCATTAGAAACCTTACCATTTATCTTAAATTTACCTCTATTCCATTACTGGCATCTCTTTTATTTCCTTTTCAGAAAGCTTCTAAATTGTCTAGTCATTAATGCAATGTCATCTTCATCCTCAGGTTGTGAGTGTTCACTCTCAGACTCTTCCACTTTTAGTGCTATGTTCTTTTCCTTTCGTGGTTCACCTGCATCAATCTTTCTTTGGCTAACTCCTTGCTCGTAAGCAATAAGTGAACCAAGAAGATTGTCAATTGAATAAATATTTAGATCTTTAGACTCTGTAATTGCAGTAATTTTAACATCATAAGTAGTTGGTAAATAACAAAGAATCTTATTAACAATTACAACATTCGTTAGTTCCCTACCAAGTGCATGCAAAGAGGTGACTATTTGAGTAAATCTTGTGTACATATCAGAAATGGATTCATTAGGTTTCATGCAAAATAGTTCATAATCATGCAACAAGATATTAAGTCTAGAATGTTTAACCTCGTTAGTCCCCTCATATGTTATATAAAGTCTATCCCATATGTCCTTTCCACTTTTGTAAGTGGACACCCGCATGTAGTCTTCAGAATTTAAAGCACAAAAGAAACTATTCAAACATTTAGCATTTAGTTGTGCTAAGTCACGTTCTTCTACAGTCCAGTCTGCAAAAGGTGTTTCAACTCTAACTCCATCAACTAATCTAGTTGGTTTTGTATATCCTTCCTGGACTAAGATCCACATACGATAATCAAGTGACTGTAAAAAAGTAGACATGCATGTTTTCTAAAAATCAAAAGGTATATTGTCAAACAGTGGAGGTCTAGTAATAGAGTAACCCTCAGGTGTGTTTCGATTTCCAAATGTAGCCATCTACGTTAATCAAAAAGTAGTTTAAACTTATGATTTTGAAACAAAGCTCTGATACCACTTGTTGAGGCTAGTGAATAGGTTGTTAAACCTAAGTTAATGCCCCACGACTATCAAGAGGGGGGGGGGGTTAATTGGTAGTTAAAAATTATCCCTCTTTTAGATGAGTTGAGCCAAAAATAAATTTTAATTAATTTTTATAAAAAGTTTTTCAACCACAACTTTTTAAACAGTAAAATACAAAAAATAAAAAATAGTAAAAATAAACGATATAATATTTATAGTGGTTCGGTCTAAACCAGACCTACATTCACTCCCCAGAGGCACCCTTTGAGTATTGCACTAATATCAATAGTGTCTCTCCTTTTGCACCCACAGTAAGGCGGAGAAGACTTTACAAACACTCTTTCCACCACTACTCGGTGCGGTAGAGAACCGTCATCGTTTTACACTATCTCCAGTGTTGGCAGAGAATCGTCCATCCTTTCACACTTTCCTAGTGTGGCAGAGAACTCTTCATCCTTTTATACTCTTCTAGTGTGGGCAGAGAACCCTTCGTCCTTTCACACTCTCCTAGTGTGGGTAGAGAACCCGATCTCCTTTACAGATCTTCTCACAAGAAATCTAGAAGGAAGAAAGAAAAGAGTGAAGTAATCTCAAATCACAAGTAGGAAATCTTACCTTTGAACACCAAGCAAAGCCTTCACGCTCCAGTGGAAGAAATCCTTCTTTGAATGGTCTCTCTCACTCTCTCCTTGAGTCTTCTTTCAATAGGCACGAAGATCAATGACAAAAAAGATTTGGTGGCAGTCTAATTTGGACTATATATAGGAAAGACAAGAAAAACTGTAAAAAAATTACAAATTTTTAATTCTGTACGCAGTGGATCGTCCCGTACGATCGTGGATCGTCCCGGACGATTTTACTTAAAGTGTCAGAAATGATCATAATGTATATTTGTACGAACTATGTTCATACACGATCATCATCCCGTACGAACTAGGTTCGTTCGGTACGAAGCTGTTATTCCATAGGTCGGTTTCCAAATCACTGCAGGACGTAACCAACTGTGGTAAGTCGGTTTTGTTCATCCTGGGATGAACGAGTTTCATCCTGGATGACTTTAAACAGAGATTTTTGTCTAGGGATGAAGGCTAAATTTCATCTTCGATGATTTTAAACAGAGAATCTCGTCCAGAGACGAACCATACATTTCATCTTGACGAACAGTGCAAAAAGAGAATCCAGAGGAGTTCGTCCAGGGACGAATATTAAATTCGTCCTGACGATTAGGACTTAGAAAATTTTTCTCACTGCCTGTTCGATTCATTGCTCTTCCGAGGGGTTAATTGACATGATTGTCCCGTACGAACTATGTTCGTCCCGTAGGATCAGTTCACAAAAATTATTCCCCCATATGTGTGTGTTGTGAATATACACTCAATTACAATCACTCCTCAATTCAAAGACATTTTTAAAGCTTTTAATTTACTAATGATTGGATTCTAAATTTGATTTGAAGTCTTCATAATTTGGAGTTGATTTTCCTGAAATATTAGAACACACTAGAGAAAAAACAAATCTTCCAAAAAGTGTTAGGAGATATCTATACATAAAACAATAATATTTCAAATCATTAAAATAATACAAGTTGCAAGAATGGAAATCATGCAAATAGCAATTCTCTTAACATTTCTAACATCTTAATGTAATGAAAATTGTGAATAAATACAACAAATATTAGGTGTCATAGTAGATTAACTTTTTTAATGCATTTTTTTTGATGGAACATATTTAATAATAAGGCACATTTAGACTACCCTATGATTTATGATTTCCCAACACTTCAATTTAATGAAATGGGTTCAATAAAATCACACTTTATCCAATTCAAATTACATTTATTTATTAATTAATTATGATGACTCATAATATCTCAATTGCAAATAATTAATTTCCCTTAAAATTTCAAAAAATCTCGCATATGAGAGTTTCCATAAGCTATTTTTATTCAAATAAAAAAGTTATTTCTTAAATCTAAAGTTATATGAATTTTTTACCTTAAACAAAATGACAACTTCAAGCTTCACATATATACATAATCAATCTATTACAATAAATGTTTTCATAAAACATTACAAAAATATAAAAAAATGGCCCTTATCATGAGGGCAATTTATTAGCACAATAACAACTAGGTTTTAAGATATGTGTTTTCAGACTTCATTGGCATCCACTCCAGCCTCCAGCCGAAACGTGGGCTCTGAAAATTCATCCCTGGCCTCCACCTACTTTGCTTTTTCTTCGGGGGAGTTTTAACAGTTTAAGTTCCAGGGTAAATTTTGGGAAAGCAGATGTGTTTGTAGATAAGACACTACTCAGAGATTCTACCCTCATTTTGCGAGGACTTTATGATCTGAGTTCTGGTTTCCTATAGGTATAAGTGCTATAGTTAATTACATTTTCGATAATAAGAGAGAACTTTCGATTAGGGCTAGTTATCAATCAGATACATTATATCCATAGATATATATTATCAGACATATAATAGCAGCATGTTCATGAGAATTTGAGAATTTGAAAATTTGATATTTAAAAGTAGAAATTTTACCACTTTGCACTTAAAGAGAATGGTGGGGGAATGAATGATTGGCTTCATCAAGATCCCATGGTTTCATCATTTCGGGCCATCATGGTCTCTGGTCTACTTAGTTAGAGGAGGTAGTTGACCCAACCTAATCAAAGGATCGTTGTTGGTAGCCATGGGTTTCTTCGTCCAAAGGGAACTTGTAGACCTAGGGTGAATGTTTGTCTAAGGGGGAAATTTTAAATCTATCTTAGCTAATAGAGAGCTTTGTGCCCTATCAATTATATTATATTGATTCATATCTCAAGAATTTGATATCACTAAGGAACATATTTGTCACGACCCAACCCGACCGGGATGGATCCCGCTCGCATCGGGTCGTGATCCAGATTCAAACCGACTGAACTGATTCCAGGATCTGGCTTTGGAATTTGTCTCAGAACTTTCTTCCAAACATACAGACAGAAATAGACACACCCCTTCCAAACATACAGACAGAAACAGACACACAGAGCTACTATAAACATCAAAATATAGCGGAACAGATCATCTATCTTTTTCTTCCTCAAAAGAATCATATACAAATACAGCTCATGGCTTTTAGACAGAAAGAAAACAGAACAGAAAAGCCATGACTGTACAAAAATAAAAAGTGCAAAATACCTATAACAGATCAGACTCTGAACTCCTACTCAAGGACTTCATTCCCTTTCCCAGAATCTAAAAACCACGCAGAAAACAAGGATGATCTACAATAGCTCAGCAAGACATCTAACCTCCAATAAGAATCCTCAGAATCCACATCAAACACATCAGACAAAATCCATACATAAATCAGATCAACAGAATCGTATATCGAATCAGAACAGAACAAAAATCACAGAAGTCATAATCATAACAGAATCATACAGATCAGATCAAATCAGAACAGAACAGAATCATATCAGAATCAGATCAAATCAGAACAAATATTTCAGAACAGATATTCCTTCCAGATTTCAGAACTTTCCCTTATAACTCCCTTGTGCATACAGCACCAGAACTTCCCCTTATAGCTCCCAATTGTGCTCATAGCACCAGAACAGAATAGATATACAAAATTTTAGAATTTCACAGAACTTCTCAGAACTTCCCCTTATAGCTCTCTTGTGCTTACAGCACCTTCCCCTTATGGCTCCCAATAGCATACGAATAATTAATTCAATTCAGAACAAATCCGGACAAATTCAGAAATTGAACGAAAATCCGGCGGCATAACGGTAGTATACAGAATTTACACAAAATTCACCAAATCAGAATTTTACCAAATTACCACTGAACATTCACAACAACATTATAAGACTTTTATTCTAATGCCCAGACAATTTCAGAAATCATCAGAAATTACAGTCAAAAGAAAACACCACTGAATCAAAACTATCCAGTCAAAAATCTCCAGAAAATAATCAAAATGTGCACACTCGGCACTTCAATAACATATCAAAAGTTACGCGGTAAAAACTGAACCAATTGGAAAATACAGACAAAATTCGTTAACGAAAATGAAATCCGGACATAAAACTCGTTCAAACTTCACCATTCTGAAAATTGAGAAAGGCGGAATGTGCCTTACCTTGCGTACACCAATTTCTTGAACTGTCTCGACGAACGAAAACGGCCCGGCGTTGTCCAAAAATTAACTTTTCTTCTTTTTCCATCGACATTCTCTCTCCTCAAAAAGTTTTTTATAAAATATCTGATTTTTCTCTCTTCAAAATGAGCTGATTTCAGCTAAATATCCTTCTGATCGGCCCGGCCAATCGCACGATCGTCCTGGACGATTTGAACAAAATTGCATCATCCTGGGACGATTTCTCAGGACGATAATTAATTTTCTTGGACGATAAAAACCCCTACTCTCTGACTTGTGCCATGCTCTGATCGTCCCGGTACGATCCCCTATCGGCCCGGACGATGCTTACAGGAAATTTTCCTGTAACTTCTGTACAGATTCTGGAACAAACTTTAAACTGATCGTCCCGGGACGATCTACGATCGACCCGGACGATAGGAACAAAACTGCTGTTATAATCTCCCCAACTTCAAAAAAATGTCGTCCTCGATATTGTCCAATCAGAACCCAGTCAAAACAAATACGGATACGACTTCCTCATATCCGATTCTTTCTCCCAAGTCGCTTCTCGTGCAGTTCGGTGCTTCCACTGCACCTTAACCATCGGAATCTGTTTACTCCTCAACTTACGAACATCGTAAGCTAAAATCAACTCGGGTTCTTCTTTATAGCTCAGATTCTCCTGAATCTCAACCTCATCAGCAGACACTTTCTTTCCAGAGTCAGATATTTATTTTCTCAAAGTAGATACGTGGAACACATTGTGCACATCAGACATCTGATCAGATAACAACAGCCGATAAACAAATTTACCAATCCTTTCAAGGATTTAAAATGGTCCAACATATTTTGGACTGAGCTTACTCACTCTGCCAAATTTGCTCACACCCTTCATCGGACTTACTTTGACATACACAAAGTCACAAACTTGAAATTCAACGAACCTGTGCTTCTGATTGTAATATTTCTGCTGTCGATCTTGTGTAGCTTTCAACCTTTCTTTAATCAAATTGATTTTCTTAACAGTTTCATCTACAAAAATGGCACCCATCTCATGTCTATCTCCAACCTCAGTCAGAGTCAAAGGAGTTCTACACTTCCGACCATATAGAGCTTCATAAGGTGCCATACCAATACTGGACTGAAAACTATTATTGTAAGCAAACTCTATCAGAGGAATGTGATCTTCCCAGCTTCCTCCAAAATCTAAAACACATAGCCTCAGCAGATCTTCCAGTACCTAAATAGTCCTTTCAGATTGTCCGCCAGTCTGCGGATGAAAAGCTGTACTGAAATGTAACTTCGTACCCAAACCTTGCTGAATACCCTTCCAAAGTATGGAAGTAAACCGTCCATCTCGATCAGAAACAATCACCTTAGGCACACCGTATAATCTGACAATCTCTTTCACATATACCTGTGCCAATCGATCCACCAGATCGGTCTGCCTGATCGGAAGAAAATGAGCAGACTTCGTCAATCGATTCACAATCACCCAAATGGCATCGTGCCCTTGCCTTGATCGAGGAAAACCCATAGCAAAATCCATTGTTACCTCCTCCCACTTCCACTCAGGGATAGGCAACGACTGCAAAAGTCCTCCTAGTCGCTGATGCTCTGCCTTCACCAACTGATAGGCCTCGCATCTAGCAACAAAATCTGCTACATCCTTTTTATTCCCGGCCACCAGAACAAACTCTTCATATCTCCGTACATCTTGCCACTTCCCGGATGAACAGTGAAGCCTGAATGATGAGATTCATACAGAATGTCTTTCCTCAAATCTCCAAATAGAGGAATCCACAACCTGTTCTTGCAGAAAATAGTACCAGAATCAGAAACTCGGAGTTCAGGCTTCTTACCAGATTCAATCTGAGCAATCAATGTCAAATAATCAGAATCTAACTTCTGGGCTTCCTGAATCCTGTCTTCCAAAGAAGACTGAATGCTCAACTGAGTCAAAACTCCAGAATTCAATAGTTTGGATTATATCACCTTCAACTGCAAACGTTCCATATCTCAAATCAGATAATCATCGGAAGTGAGCTGAATACCTGATAATCCAGAAGATTTCCTGCTTAGACCATCTGCTACCACATTAGCTTTACCAGGCTGATACTGAATCATCAGATCGTAGTCCTTGATCAACTCAAGCCACCTTCTTTGCCTCAAATTCAGATCTTTCTGAGTGAAAATGTACTTCAAACTCTTGTGATCCGTAAAGATCTCACATCTGACACCATATAAATAGTGACGCCAAATCTTCAAAGCAAAAACAACTGTAGCTAATTCCAAATCATGTGTGGGGTAATTCTTCTCATGTGGTTTTAACTGTCTCGAGGCATAAGCAATTACCATACCATGTTGATGTAGCACACATCCCAAACCTTTCAATGAAGCATCACTGAACACCTGAAATCCTTCCGTACCTGACGGAAGTGCTAACTCTGGAGCTGAAGTCAGACAATCCTTCAATCTCTGAAAACTAGCCTCACACTCCGGTGTCCAAATAAAAGCTACTGACTTCTGAGTCAGTCTCTTCAGAGGCGTAGCAATCTGAGAAAATCCTTTCACAAACTTTCTGTAATATCCAGCTATGCCTAAGAAACTATGTACCTCAAATACCGTAGTAGGCATTGGCCAATCCGCAACAGCCTGAATCTTCTGGGGATCAACAGAAATACCTTCACCGCTAACCACATGCCCCAGAAATGAAATGCTCTTCAGCCAGAATTCACACTTGGAGAACTTAGCATACAACTGATGTCGTCTCAAAGTCTCCAACACCATACTCAAATATCTAGCATGATCATCCTCAAAAGCAGAATATACCAGAATATCGTCGATAAAGACGATCACAAACTGATCTAGATATTCCCTGAACACTATGTTCATCAGATCCATAAAAATAGCAGGTGCATTGGTTACCCCAAAAGGCATAACCAAAAACTCATAGTGTCCGTACCGAGTACTGAAAGCTGTCTTCAACACATCAGCTTCCTTCACCTTCACCTGATAATATCCAGATCTCAAATCAATCTTCGAAAATACAGAAGAACCAAAAAGCTGGTCAAACAAATCATCAATCCGTGGTAAGGGGTACTTGTTCTTGATCGTGACTTTATTCAAATCTTTGTAGTAAACACACATACGGAGTGTTCCGTCCTTCTTCTTCACAAATAAAACAGGTGCTCCCCAAGGAGAAACACTAGGATGAATAAATCCTCTATCCACTAACTCCTGAAGCTGAACTTTCAACTCAGAAAGTTCTTTCGGTGTCATCCTGTACGGAGCTTTTAATATCGGAGCTGTACCCGAAAAAACATCGATAGAGAACTCCACATCTCTTTCCGGAGGTAAACCAATCAACTCCTTAGGAAATACATCACCAAACTCTCGTACCACTGGGATATCAGAAACAGAATCCACATCCAGATTCATATCCCGTATAGAAGCCAAAAAGACTGGACAACCCTTCGTCCACATTCTTCTCACTTCCAATACAGAAATCAGAACGGAGAGAACACCTCGTAAGCCTTGGAATACACATCTCTCTCCTGACATAAGCAAACTCACTTGCTTCTTCAAACAGTTAATCTGGGCCTCATACAGACTCAGCCAATCCATATCCAAAATCACATTGTACTAAGAAATCAGCAATAGAATCAAACTCGATTTCCACTTCTTTATAGCAATATCAATCTCACAAAAACAAAACTTTCGAACAATCAAATTACTTCTAGCTGGCAAAATCACAGAAAGAGAAACCGGAAGAAAAATCGAATCCAGATGTAAAGCATCAAAATAACGCTCGGAAAGAAACGAGTGACTGGCTCCAGAATCAAACAAAATACGACAGGGCTGATCAGAAATATAAATCGTACCTGTCACCACATTCGGAGTATCTCGATCCTCCTGCTGACTCAGAGTGTACACTCGTGGCTGAACAGGAGCTAGAGCTGAAGTATTAGGCTCCCTCTGACTAACAGTAGGTGGTCGTCGTGGCACAGAACTCGAACCACCACCTCTACCAGAAAATCCCTCAGTCACAGGGCGTGGAGGAACAGTCCTCGATCTTCCTGCTGAACCGGCAGGTCGAACAAAGCTCTCGGATCGAAACTCAGATCGTCGATCAAATCCAGCCTGTGGACACTCTGCAATCCGATGTCCCGGCTGACCACATCTGAAGCACAGACCAGTCATCCTGTAGCACTGGCCAAAATGTCATCGTCCACAACTCTGGCATACAGGTGCCCCACTAACAGATCTAGAACTGGTTGTACTTGTCATAATCGTACCAGCAAATCCTGACTGTCCACTCCTCCTGGAGTCTCCAGAACCAGAAACAAATCTCCTCTTGCAAAAGGAACTACTGCTCGAATCACCCCCAAACCTCTTCCTACTCGCAGTCCACCGCTGCTGAGTAGCCACCAGATCGTTCTCTATCAGACGAGCTCTCTCCACAAGCTTAGAAAAATTAGAAATATGAAATGGTACCAGGGGCTGCCTCAGACTGTCTCGTAGTCCCCTCAGAAATTGATAGAACTTCTCCATAGAAGTACTCACCAGCTGCGGAGCATATCGGGCTAAGGCAGTAAACTCTGCCTCGTACTGCATCACCGTCTTGCTCCCTTGAACCAGCCTCAGAAAACTCTCCTGCATCTGCTGCACGGCAGATGGGGGAACAAACCAAGATCGGAATACCTCAGAAAATTCTTCCCAAGAAATCAGGGAATTCAATCTGCCCTGAAACTTTGCTTCTTGCTGGCCTACCCACCAGTGCTCTGCTTCCCCATCTAACAGAAAAACTGCCAAATGTACTTTCCTGTCTGACGGACACTGCATGCCGTCAAAAGTCTTATCTAACCTCCTCACCCACTCCTCAGTTGCTCTGGGCTCAACAGCGCCCTCAAACCTTGGTGGTTTCAATCTCAGAAACATCTGAAGATGTCTATCAATATCCTCAGATCGAACAGTAGAGGCTCTACTGTGAGTCTCACTCATCATCTGAGCAACCAATGTAGCAAACTGGGAAAGTGTATCTGTACCAACCACTGGGGCTGTACTACCCACTTGTGCTGCCTGACTGGCACTCTAACCGTCTGTCATATCGGGGTCTGGCAGATCCATACAGAAAGTCCAAAAAATCTAAAAAATCCAGAAAACTAATCACAAAAACAACACAATAAAAATCCGGACAAATCAAAACTACCCTAGACAAACTCATATCACTTCCTATAGCTCTGTCTTATAATCCAAATTCCAAATTCCAAAACCTTTTCTCTGATACCACCAAAGCTTGTCACGACCCAACCCGACCGGGACGGATCCCGCTCGCATCGGGTCGTGATCTAGATTCAAACGACTGAACTGATTCCAGGATCTGGCTTTGGAATTTGTCTCAAAACTTTCTTCCAAAAATACAGACAGAAACAGACACACCCCTTCCAAACATACAGACAGAAACAGACACACAGAGCTACTATAAACATCAAAATACAGTGGAACAAATCATCTATCTTTTTCTTCCTCAAAAGAATCATATACAAATACAGCTCATGGATTTTAGACAGAAAGAAATAAGAACATAAAAGCCATGACTGTACAAAAATCAAAAGTGCAAAATACTTATAACAGATCAGACTCTGAACTCCTACTCCAGGACTTCCTTCCCTTTCCCAGAACCTGAAAATCACGTAGAAAACAAGAATGAGCTACAACAGCTCAGCAAGACATCAAACCTCCAATCAGAATCCTCAGAATCCACATCAAACACATCAGACAAAATCTATACGGAAATCAGATCAACAGAATCATATATCGAATCAGAACAGAACAGAAATCATAGAAGTCATAATAAGAACAGAATCATACAGATCAAATCAAATCAGAACATAACAGAATCATATCAGAATCAGATCAAATCAGAACAAATATTTCAGAATAGATATTCCTTCCAGATTTCAGAACTTCCCCTTATAACTCCCTTGTGCATATAGCACCAGAACTTCTCCTTATAGCTCCCTTGTGCATACAGCACCAGAACTTCCCCTTATAGCTCTCAATTGTGCTCATAGCACCAGAACAGAACAGATATACAGAATTTCAGAATTTCATAGAACTTCTCAGAACTTCCCCTTATAGCTCCCTTGTGCTTACAACACCTTCCCCTTATGGATCCCAATAGCATACGAATAATTAATTCAATTCAGAACAAATCCGGACAAATTCAGAAATTGTACGAAAATCCGGCAGCATAACGGCAGTATACAGAATTTACACAAAATTCACCAAATCAGAATTTTACCAAATTACCACAGAACATTCACAACAACATTATAAGACTTTTATTCTACTGCACAGACAATTTCAGAAATCATCAGAAATTACAGTCGAAAGAAAACACCGCCGAATCAAAACTATCCCGTAAAAAATCCAGAAAATAATCAAAACGTGCACACTCGGCACTTCAATAACATATCAAAAGTTACGTAGTAAAAATTGAACCAATTGAAAAATACGGACAAAACTCGCTAACGAAAATGAAATCCGGACAGAAAACTCGTTCAAACTTCACCGTTCTGAAAATTGAGAAAGGTGGAATGTGCCTTACCTTGCGTACACCAATTTCTTGAACTGTCTCGACGAACGAAAATGGCCCGGCGTTGTCCAAAAATCAACTTTTCTTCTTTTTCCCTCGACCTTCTCTCTCCTCAAAAAGTTTTTTTATAAAATATCTAATTTTTCTCTCTCTTCAAAATGAGCTGATTTAAGCTAAAAATCCTTCTGATCGGCCCGACCGATCGCACCTTCATCCTGGACGATCTGAACAAAATTGCATCATCCTGGGACGATTTCTCAGGACGATAATTAATTTTCTTGGACGATAAAAACCCCTACTCTCTGACTTGTGCCATGCTCTGATCGTCTCAGGATGATCCCCTATCAGCTCGGACGATGATTACAGGAAAACTTTCCTGTAACTTCTGTACAGATTCTGGAACAAACTTTGAACTGATCGTCCCAGGACGATCCACGATCGGCCCGGACGATAGGAACAAAATTGCTGTTATAATATTGGCTCTAGCCATAACTGCTCAGTTCAGATGGCCCAGGGTCATAACCGTTTATCCTATAGTACCATTTGGTGGCAAAACCTTCGGTCAGAGAACATGTACCACATCCCTACTAGCAGAAGATTATTTGAGAATGGATTCTAATTATATTTTTGATTAAGCAATTAGCTCTATGTGAGCTGAAGTTATATTCAAGTTTGTCGACTTTGGCAAACTTTTATAGAGGGTGGATGGATTTTTCTTTAATTGATTTAATGGATGGATTTTAGCTTTAAATATTTTGGACTTTGGATGATTTTTAGAATTTTGGAGCTTTGAATTTTGTGGGTATTTGAGTGTAGCTTGGAAGACATTTGAATATTCAGAATTAACCCCTCTAATTGAGATTTTCATTCAACATGGCCATCATCGAGGTATTTGGGGTCATTTCAATTTGAAAATATTTATATTTTATGGAAAAATATTGTCTACTCTATTGAGTTATCGACAGAGGATCATGTTTCATAGGTTTTATATTTTTGTGACTAAATTTTCATTATTATAGGCCTTGGAAGGCCTAATATGAATGTATTAAAACAATAATATTGGTACCCATAATTACATATTTGTCTGATGATTTGAACCCTGTCGACTCCTATTTATTTGCTTAGGAGGATCGTGTTTCGTAGGCTTTATGCCTTTGCAAATGAATTTTCATTGTTATAGGCTTTGAAGGCCTAATATGAATGTATTAAAATAATTGTATTGGTCCCATAATTGCATATTTGTCTGATGATTTGAACCTTCTCGACTCCTATTTACTGAAAGTTTGTTAGGGATGTTAAGCCCTATAGAACTGGCCCAAGCTAACCAAAAGGGGAGGTGAATTGGTATTTTAAAAACTCTTTTCACAAAGAATAAAAAATTGCATAAACCAAATCACACCACAAAAAATAAATGCGGAATTTAAAAGTGCGGAAGCAAGAAAAAGAACATAGAAATTTATAGTGGTTCAGTCTACTCGACCTACGTCCACTCCTTGGAGCCACCCTCCAAGTATTGCACTACAAAACGTGACTCTCCTTTAGCCCCCACGTCTAGGCCGAGAAGCCCTTACAAGAACCTCCTTTTTGCCACCCTGGCAAGGCAGAGAACCTACCTCCTTTTGCTTCCTCCTGAAGCTGGCAGAGAACCACAACCAAAAGCAAACTCCTTACCTCTACCGACCCTTCCTCGGACGAGAAACTCTAGACGAAAGACTAGCAGAGCGATCCTTGAAGCAACCCTTGTGAATCCCCTCACAAGCTCCCCCTCACAAGATCCTCTCTCTCTCTCCCTCTCTCTCTTTCTCTCCTCAAGGTCTTCTCAGGTCAAGGCAGCAGCCAAAGGTCTTGAAAAATGTTGAACAAGAGCTCTTAAATAGAAGAGCTCAAAAGGAGCTCATTAATTGCAAGTAGCCGACTTTATCGTCCAGGCCGATATGGACATCGGCCTGGCCGATCAGTACAAACTTAGAAGATCGGCCAGAGGCAAATCGTCCCGGCCGAACTTTGGCTTGATCGTCCCGGCCGAACTCATGATCGTCCTGGCCGATCAATTCAAATCAGAGGCAAATCGTCCTGAGCATCGCCCTGTTTTTGAGCTGGCCGATATTTATCGTCCTGAAGTAACTTAAGGATTTTGAATGGATCGTCCTGGCTGATCCAAGGATCGTCCCGGACGATATGATCTTATCAATCATCCTTAATTACTCCCTTGATTTCCTGATCAATTAAGGCATAATTTGATAATTTCGTCCAGGCCGATCTGAGGATTGTCCTGGCCGATAATTTAAAAATACAGTATACCTTAATTGTTTAAGGCGGCTACTTCTTTCTGTTTTGAGCTTATCGTCCTGGCCGATACACGTATCGTCCAGGCCGATATGTTAATGACGGCTGCCTTAATTAAGAATCCTTATTTAGACTTTCTGTTTTAAGCTGATCGTCCAGGACGATATAAATATCGGCCTGGCCGATGTGGGCAAAACAGAAATTCTAAGTCTCTCAAGTGTGTGTGTAGGGTTACTTAGCATCAGTCTCTTGACCATTATAAGTGGACTCAAAAAGTAAAAAAGTACAGACTGACTCAACCCTAAACCTACGCAATCATGAACTGGCTTCTTCTTGATCGTCCGATCTTCGATTCTTAGAAAGTTAGAAGAAACAAGCAGTCCAAGAGAAATAGTGTTTTTCAATCATCAAAACATAAGCCATGAAAAATAGATTTGCAACAATCTCCTTCTTTTTGATGATGGCAAACACAAGTAGGAAAATTTAAAAAAACAGGTTCATTAGAAAATCAAAGTTACAACAGCTTTTTTCTACCACACCCTACTCCCCCTTTTGTCATCACAAAAAAGAGGGTTCAAAAACAAAAGAAAAATATCACAAAAGACTAACAAGCAAACTACAAAAAGATAGGAAACAAACAACACAGAGTACAGACTAAAACAACGAGGGATCCAGATCATCAGATGGAGGTGGTGGAGGTGGCTGCTGAAAGTAGGTGGCAAGTGTGGTGAACTGAGCATTGAACCAGACGATGTCCTGGTCATGCTGCTGCTGGTGCTGAGTAAGAAAACTGTCAAATCGTGCTAAATCCTCAGCGCGGTGCTGCTCGTAGCAGACAATGTCCTCGGAGTCTTGCTGCTCCTGTGCAGCAACGTAGGCGTCAAAACAAATCTCCCAACGATCAAACCTCTCTATTAACTGATCAACCGATGAGTGCTGGTGGAGAGGGACAGGATCAGGAACGGGAGCGGGAGCGGGAGCCTCCTCCTCTCTAGCCCCTAAACCTTCCCCATCTCCTGGGTGGAGACGAGTACTATGAAGGGTAGTGAAGAAATTATTTGAGTAGCAAGGAGGATGAAGGTCAGGACGAGCAGGATATTGGAGATTATATTTGGTTTCAAGGACATAGGCTATGATGTGTCCTAAGGCTAGATTGGGCTTTCTCTTATGGCCTGGATCGCAAATTGTGGTTAGGTGATCGATGTAGCGAAAGAGTAGATCAGTGGCATTGAATTCTCTTTGGGCCATAATGTTGAAAATAGTTAAGGAAAGTAGTGGAGTGATGTGGATTCAGTCCCCGGCTTTTGGAATTATAGAGGTGCGAAGGACATGTTGGATAGTCCTAGCATCTTTGACTAAAGAGCTAGTCTCTCCAACATGGAAAGGTGCATTGGTCTGGCGAAGGAAGTGATTCGCCGTAGACCAGTCAAAATCAGGATCAGAGGAGACTAGGTGCAGCTTATCCCCAGTGATGGATAGCTGTAAAAGATCAACACAATCCTGATATGTAATTTCGACAGGGCGTCGATTCTTATAGGAGGTCAGGACTGTGAAGGTGCGGTTAATGCGCATGCTAGCATAAAATTCATGGAGGAGTTCGGAAGAGAAAGGGACGGCGAGAGTGAGTATGAAATAAAGAGAGGTGTGAGCAAAAAGATCCATTACCGGATATGAGAGATGTGCAGGATTGATTGTCTGGGAGAGGGTGATGCTACACTCTTTGTAGCGACGGTAGGCAGCCTGATCTTCTGCCTCCCTGAATCGAGGGTCCAGAGTCGACCTCGAAGAACTCTCAGATGTCTGACGAACACGTTTCCCACCAGCCATAGAAGCGAGTTAGCAAGAAACCACACAAGGAAGAAAGGTGGAGAGTGAGCAATCTTGGTTGGAACGGCCTGAATTTAAAGAAACGGCCATATCGTCCTGGCCGATCGTAGAATCGTCCAGGCAGATATGGCACAATAATTGCGTACAGGCCGATTGGTCAAAAAGGCAGTCAGATCATCCGGGCCGATCAGATATCGGCCAGGCCGATTAGACACAAGCGATCAACCCGAGGAGTCAGGCCGAACGACCGTTGAAAAAATAGATCGTTCGGGCCGATTAGGTGTATCGTCCAGGACGATGCACAATAATTGATCGTACCGGCCGAAGTTAAAATATTTTAAATTCTTGCCATGTGTATCGTCCAGGATGAACAGTGGATCGGCCGGGACGATTGTCCAATAATGGATCGTCCGGGGCCGAATTTAAAGATCAAAACGTGCTGACACGTGGATCGTCCAGGACGATCCAGTGTATCGGCCAGGACGATGCACATAAAATGCATCGACCAGATAAATATACTATTGACCAGGACTATCACCATGAGTTTGATCAAATTGTTCAGGATGTTATAGGATCGTCCAGGACGATGAGTTACAGCAAGCACAGAAAAAGGTCAGCAGATGGATTTTGAACAGAATTTGTCATATCGTCCAGGACGATAAAAGTATCGGCCAGGACGATGTGACTAGAAATTGAAATCAAGGAAGGAATGATGATGATCAAGACCCTCAAAAATAAAATAAAAGAAAAACAGTCAAAACATAGTAAAGGAAAAAAAAATAAAAACACAACGAAAATCAAACAACGAATATTTTTGGATTTTAATTTTTCTAATTTTTTTGTTTTATGGAGGCATCATATGAGAATTATTTTCAAAAGTTAAACTTTTAAAGTTCCAAGAGATCAAGAAGTTTAACAAATCCCAATTAGAAGAAGGTAGAATATCTGATTCTGTTAACCCTAGATCGGACATCCTTCAGGGTACAAAATTCTTGGAAAACAGAAATCTAACACAGAATAACTAAATAGGATAAAAAGATCCATTCAAGACTTGTTTATAAGGAAAATATCTCCTAATTAATAAACCAAAGTAATTTTTTTCAATCATGAAAATTGAAATCAAGTCTTTGAAAGCATCACATAATCAATGAGTTTTCTAAATTTTAAGAGTTTTACCAAAGAGAGGATAGCTTGCATCTAGTGGGCTCATTTTATGCCTCTTGTCATTTTGATTGGCTCTTTTGAGCATCTTTTGAAACTTTGATACACTTTTGTGTATATAGCTTTCTTTTCAATTTGGCTTCATTGGCCTCTTTCCTTTTTAACTCTTGCAAGCTATAAACTCTTTAATATACCCTTAAAAAAAACTTAGTTGTGAGTATATCCTCCAAATATTAGAGAATAGGAGCTCTCTCTCTAACATAGGGAAGAATAATCCACAACACAAAATCAAAATCATGTGATAAATACAATGGCAAGATTTCAAAAGCTTGAATGATATCTAAAAACTTTGGCTATTATGCATAAGATAAATTAATGTAGCAAGATAAGAAAAAGATCTTAAATAAAAAGTCATTGGTTAAACTGAGTTTAGACTTTTGTTTAGAGAAGAAAATCATACCATTAACAAAAGTCAGAAGGAGGGAAAACATCAACAGTATTACTCCCTTTAACCAATTTAGAAAAACTAAACCCTATCTCCAAAACACCAATATTTAAAAGTTTGAAAAGATTCATTATATGGAAGGCCAAATTTAAAGAACAATATGAAAATAAAACACATAAAAATAAAGCAAACTAGAAACAACACAAAGTGAGCACAAGAACTAGCACAAAAAATAAAATAAAAGACACACAAAAACTAAAGATTTCAAGCAAGTGATAAAGCAGCGAGTTTAAGCAATTTTGAGCTGCGAGCCTCCTTATGTCCAGTTATCCTATGCTCCCACGAGGTCTTTGGTGAGAGCACACCTGCAAAACTCAACAACAGTCAGATCTAGGAACCCAAACCGGTTTGGGCCCCATCTTATGAAAAGTAGAAGGTGATGCTTGTGTGTCATGCTGTGCATTATTTAATTTTGGTCTCCACACCCATCGTGTAATATGATAAACTGTGCAAGTGTGTGAGATGTGTCCTAGCATGCCACAAGAAAAACATTGAACTCCAGGAAAAGATTTTCTTAAATGGTTTGGGTAAAAATGCCTCTTACTAGGTTCTGGCTTTTGATTAGGAGTTGGTGTCATCCTAGCTTTCTTACATGTTTCCAAATCATTTTGAATCCTCAAGTTGGTTCCTTTTAAGGCATCATTGTCAATCCTCAAATTGTTCTCAATCTCTTTAGATTTTTTAAGATCAGAATTAAGAGATGTGTGTGAATCTTTCAATGCATTATGTTCATCAATTAATTCCAAATATTTATTGTTTATGTCATCAAATTCATCAAGAAGAGCCATGTGATTTGAATCAATCGTTGCATGATCTTTGAGAATAACTTCATGCTCTCTTTGTGGATTTGAATGTTCTAATTTTAAGCTAGCATGTGTCTTCTTAAGTTTTTTGTATGATGCATGGATTTTTTCACAAATTTCAAACAATTCATTATAGGTTGGTTTACATACCTCTTCATCACTTTGATCTTCTCCCATAAAACACAAGTTTGTAGTCTCTTCCTCTGGTTCAGTCTCAGAGGAGTCAGTACCAGATTCTGCCCAAAAACCCCTTTGGATTTTCTTCTTGTCCTTCCTAGACTTAGCTTTCTCCTCACCTTTTTCCTTATCTTTGCTTGAGTGATCTTGAAGTGTAGGACAATCGGCTCTCACATGTCCAGGTTTTCTACATTCAAAACAAACAATATTAGAAGATCCTTTAACATGTTTATGATCCTTACCTTTTCTCCAACTTTGATGATGCTTTTGTTTCTTCCTTAGAAAGCTTTTGAATTGCCTTGTGATGAAGGTAACTTCATCGCTTTCAGACCCGGAAGATTCAAAATCTGACTTATGCGCTTTCAGTGCAATTATTTTCTCCTTTTTCTTCTCACCTGCATCAAGATTTCTTTGATTCACCCCTTGCTCATAAGCAATGAGTGAGCCAAGTAAGTTATCAATAGAATAGGTGTTCAAATCTTTAGATTCAGTGATTGCAGTGATTTTTGCATCATAAGACGAAGGCAAACATCTCAAAATCTTATTAACTTTTTCATAATTTGAAAGTTCCTTTCCTAGTGCATGCAATGAAGTAACTATCTGAGTAAACCTAGTGTACATGTCAGAAATTGATTCATGAGATTTCATACGAAAAAGTTTGTAGTCATGCAAGAGAAAGTTCAAACGGGATTGCTTAACTTCATTAGTACCTTCAAAGGTGATGCATAATTTATCCCAAATTTCTTTACCAGTTTTGCAAGTTGAAACACGCATGTAATCCTCAGATTTCAAAGCACAGAAAAAATAGTTCAAACACTTCGCATTTAATTGAGCCAAATCACGTTCATCGAAAGTCCATTCAGTAAAAGTAACTTCAATTTTAACACCATTAATTTCACGAGAAGGTGGAGAATAACCTTCTTGAATAAGCATCCACATGCGATAATCAGTAGATTGTAAAAATGTTGACATGCGGGTTTTCCAAAAATCAAAAGGTAGGTTATCGAACAGGGGAGGTCGGGTAATGGAATACCCTTCCGTAGTGTTACGATTCCCAATGTTAGCCATGGATCAAATTCAAAAAGTTTTCAAACTTAAATTTTCGAATCCCGCTCTGATACCACTTGAAATTTCGTTAGGGATGTTAAGCCCTATAGAACTGGCCCAAGCTAACCAAGAGGGGGGGGGGTAAATTGGTATTTTAAAAACTCTTTTCACAAAGAATAAAAAATTGTATAAACCAAATCATACCACAAAAAATAAATGCGGAATTTAAAAGTGCGGAAGCAAGAAAAAGAACGCAGAAATTTATAGTGGTTCGGTCGACTTGACCTACGTCCACTCCTTGGAGCCACCCTCCAAGTATTGCACTACAAAATGTGACTCTCCTTTAGCCCCCACGGCTAGGCGGAGAAGCCCTTACAAGAACCTCCTTTTTGCCACCCCGGCAAGGCGGAGAACCTACCTCCTTTTGCTTCCTCCTGAAGCTGGCAGAGAACCACAACCAAAAGCAACTCCTTACCTCTACCGACCCTTCCACGGACAAGAAACTCCAGACAAAAGACAAGCGGAGCGATCCTTGAAGCAACCCTTGTGAATCCCCACACAAGCTCCCCCTCACAAGATCCTCTCTCTCTCCCTCTCTCTCTTTTTCTCCTCAAGGTCTTCTCAGGTCAAGGCAGCAGCCAAAGGTCTTGAAAAACATTGAACAAGAGCTCTTAAATAGAAGAGCTCAAGAGGAGCTCATTAATTGCAAGTAGCCGACTTTATCGTCAGGACGATATGGACATCGGCCTGGCCGATCAGTGCAAACTCAGAAGATCGGCCAGAGCATCGCCCTAAGAACAGTCCTGGACGATTGAAATTTGGCTTGATCGTACCGGTCGAACTCATGATCGTCCTGACCGATCAGTTCAAATCAGAGGCAAATTGTCCTGAGCATCGCCCTATTTTTGAGCTGGCCGATATTTATCGTCCTGAAGTAACTTAAGGATTTTGAATGGATCGTCCTAGCCGATCCTGCGATCGTCCCGGACGATATGATCGTATCAATCATCCTTAATTACTCCCTTGATTTTCTGATCAATTAAGGAATAATTTGATAATTTCGTCCAGGCCGATCCGAGGATCGTCCTGGCCGATAATTTAAAAATACAGTACACCTTCATTGTCTAAGGCGGCTACTTCTTTCTATTTTGAGCTTATCGTCCTGGCCGATACACGTATCTTCCAGGCCGATATGTTAATGACGGCTGCCTTAATTAAGAATCCTTATTTAGACTTTTTGTTTTAAGCTGATCGTTCAGAACGATATAAATATCGGCCTGGCCGATGTGGGCAAAACAGAAATTCTAAGTCTCTCAAGTGTGTGTGTGTGTAGGGTTACTTAGCATCAATCTCTTGACCATTACAAGTGGACTCAAAAGGTAAAAAAGTACAGACTGACTCAACCTTAAACCTACGCAATCCTGAACTGGCTTCTTCTTGATCGTCCGATCTTCGATTCCTGAAAATTTAGAAGCAACAAGCAGTCTAAGAGAAACAGTGTTTGTCAATCATCAAAACATAAGCCATGAAAAAAAGATTTGCAACATTTACCTGCTTAAGATGATCGATTTTCTTAGGATTTATTCCTTTATTAGTGAATTCTCTTAATTATAGGTTTTAAAGGCCTAATATGAATATATTAAAACAAATATAGCAGTTGCCACAACTGTATATTTATTTGATGGTTCAAACCATGTCGACTCCGGTTGATCCGCATAGAAGGATCAGCTTCGAACTTGAATTCACTTATTAATCCGTGCAACATCCCTAAATATCATGTGTGTACTAATAACATGCTTGCCGGGGCCCATACGATTATATGATTATATTTGCCCTTTTTTTGTGTAGCTATGTGTATACAAACTATAGTGCATGTGTGGGTTTATTTTAAATATTTGGCGGATGTGTTATAACATCCTATAGAAGATCATGCCCGTCATAGCCCTTCTTTTTTTGCCCATAGGTGGTATATTGGATGTGCAACCAAGATTCATCAAGAATCATACAAGCCTTAATAATCTTACCCAACATAATGTTCAGGACCAGGTTGAGCTGAGATTCACTCACTACATAATGATTTGATCTGGTTTTCTCTTCCTAGAGCTGGTATATATAGGAATTAGAGGGAAACTCCTTGATTATGCCATCATCATCATCTTCTACTATTGGCTTAAATAAAGAATCAATCATTTCAACCTTGGATGATTGTGTTCTTACTGGTGCTCTCTATACTTTGAACTCAGTAATCACTGTCTTGAACTACTGGTTTGTCATTTCCACCGTATATCGAATCTCCTTTATTATCACCAACATGTTGAGTGAGGGGACAAGCCTCCTATGGTATCATTGAACCCTTCTATTGATATATTTAATGGATGGACCTTTGCATTTTAATTGTATGTCTTTTGGTGCTCGTAAGGACCGTTGTTTATACTTGCAAGATAGATGGCTTAGGTCGCATGAAAGTTTTAAGATTTATAGTTTGTCCACTACCATTATTAACAAGGGCAAAAATATGCTTGTTTGTTAGTCGATGAATGCCACCTATATATACATTATTCTTTGTACAAAGGATCCTCCATCATTGCTTGCAAACTGAATCTTCACATGAATATCTCTGTGTATAAGGGACTTGTAAAATTTATAAAATATCTCTTGTCGCCACTTATACCTGACTCATTACATTCATCTGTGATTTATCATTTGATCATCGGTAAGGTTACATTCATTACCTTCTTTGCTTCATAGAGAATTGTTACACTTTATTGGAGGTTGGTTGTCATCAAATTATTATGGTCATGTTCCTTATGGTTGAATCGTTCATTGCTACATGTCTTCCACACGTGCATCTTCCATTTCGATTAAGTCCTTTCATTTTTTAAGCTTGGGTAGTCTGAATCTAAGAGTCTTATAACACTAACAATCATCATTACAACAATGTTCATTGAAGAAGCATTGAATCAACTTTGGCAATCAAGTTGAAATTTTTTTTTGTCACCTTGCTTTCATTACTTATAGGTGAGATATGCCCAACTTTGGTGTTTCACTAGATTCATTTGTTTCAACAATCCTCAAAGGTGTGGTGTGATTATTTACAAATCATATTAACTTCATTGTTTATGAATGAGATGTTGGGGATTCCATACACCATGAGTCCTTATTTGCATTCAAATCGGTATCTGTATTCTTGAAGATTTTCAATATTCGTGTATTGTAATTATCTCAAAAAGAGATCAATTGTTGGAGCTTTCATTATCATTCATGAATGAGTGGTGCTTGCAAGATTTATATAGGTATTTTCCTCAAGTTCTACATATAACACATTGGGTGCTCTCATCATTCATTATGATTACATTCGTTTGCTTGAAATCATGATAGAAATGTTCATTACACTTTAATTATATTATTAAAAAATTATATGTCAAAGCTTGTGTATGAATTATTTTCTTGTTTGCATAAGGTCTTGAATGATTCAAACTTTGCATTCTAATGAAATGACAATTCCACTGTTATCATTCAAGACAAATTCTTTGATATTTTTTGTTCAAATCTTCTTATCACATTGAGCTCAATTCTCTAAGTCCAGTTCAAGTTCATGTGGTCTTGTTTAGTTCATTTCATTTAGTCAACTTTGATTTAAATATCTTGTTCATGTCATATTTAAGTCAAGTTCAATGCATTGTTCCACTCAAGTTTGAGATGTGTTCAAGTTAAAGTTCCCTATTGTCCTTCAAATTCAAGTCTAAGTCTTCATATCTTTAATCCAAATTTTGGCAGCCTCCAAGTGTATCCTATTTAGGGTAAAAACCAATAGGTAGCCTTCCCCTCCACGCTACATGAGCGCTTCAGGTAGATGTCTGTAGACATTGTGGCTACATTTTCTTCAATCCCCAAGGTGCTACATAAGATCTTAGGGGTCTTCAGTACCTATTGAAATGAGCAGTCATTTTCCCACATATGGGTACTTATTTTTATCCCATACACGCTACATGAGTTTTCTAGGGATTACCCGCCTTGTCACAATTGTCGCATGGATTTCCCTCGCCCCATGCTACATGAGCGTGAGGGGAGGTTTGACGGCTCATTACAAGCCATGAGATAGAGATTTTCATGTTATAAGTTATACCTTCGCAAATGGACCAATGGTGTTGGCTCGTTGATCGAGAAAAGAGGAGAGGCAAGCACGCTTCTTCTTCTTTTTTTTAAAACATTAATTAATTATAATTTTATTTAATTAATTAATTTTACTTATAATTAATTGAAATTATTAATTATAATTAAATAATATAATTAGTTATAATTAACTTTTATTAATTATTACTAATTAATATTAATTAACTTTAATCAATTATAATTATTTAATAATAGTTAATTGTAATTAAAAAAAATTAATTATAATAAATTAAAATTAACTTTAATTAAAATTAATTATAATTATTTAATAAAAATTAATAGTAATTTATTATAATAACTATAATTAATTAAAATGATTATAACTAAATTAATTAAACTTAACTTAAATTAATCTTAACTAAAACATTAATCCCTCTCTCCCTCTCTAGTTTATGGGATTTGGCAGAGAAGCACGTAAATGGCTAAAATTTAGCTTCATGGAAAGCGAGCTCCCTTTATTACTTCTGATAAAATATGTGTAACTTTCAATTCCACTGGAGGGTGAAGCTGTTGAAGGGGCAAAGTTGAACGACGATAAAGGAGTTGAAGAAGCGCGCCAAAGGGGGTAAGTTACTTCCATGACTAGTGAGCTCTCTTTTTCACTCCTGACAAAATGTTGTAACTTCTATTTTGAGAGGAAGGGGATGCCATCAAAGAAGTGTGGTTGAACAGCAACGAGGAAGCCGAAAAGGGGCTTTCAAAGATTTATGGGATCTAGCCAAAGAAGCGTGTGAATGGGAGGAAGTTACCTTTACAGTGAGTGGAGCTTCGATTATTACTTCTGATCAATGTAGTAACTTTCAATCCTATAGAAAGGGCAAGTCGTCGTTGAAGCAAAGTCGAATAGTATTGAAAGATCTCAAGAAGTGCGCAATTGAGAGAGTCTATAGAGCCTGGGAAGCCTCATTTCTTTGGCTACTTAATGACGAGCGAGGCAGGATGAGGAATGTGGGCAGAATTTCATAGAAGTGCAAATGATGAGCAACCAGCTTTCTGCAATGTGCGAGTGATGACTTAGACAGGTATGAAAGATTTAGCATTTTTTTTTAGGACACAGGTCAATAAATACCCCTAAAAAATGTGGTATGCGTCTTAATCGAAAAATATTTATTGCATGCTGATTGACCATGTGGATCTCTAGATATTTATTTTAGATGTCTCACTAGGGCTTTTCTTTAGCGGATCTCCAAGAGTTTGTTTGGATGTCAAACTAAGATTTTTCTCCTATAGATCTTTTAGAGGTATCCATAGATAGTTGATATATTGTCTTCAATCAAATAGGGATCTAAAGAATAGTAATACATCACTTTGTATTCAGGTCCCTAGAGCATTGCTTTATAGATTAACATTGGTAGTTATTATTTCCACCATTTCGCCTTCTCTCTACAACCTTTAGCTTTAACTTATAACATTTTTGTATACGCTTAACATTTTTCTATCATCTGATTGTATTTTGGAAAAATTTTAAATATTTATTTGGGGATCTTGGCATGTAGTGTGATGTTGACCTAAATAAATATTTAAAATACCCTTAGTGTTCATGGACAATTATAGATGTCATCCAGGGTGCTCATTCCACAGCTTTATCTTGAGTCCTAAGATTTTGATAACTTTTGCCTAGTGCTTTGAGTGGCGAATTTGGTGAAGGGTTATTTGATTTGTCTTTACTCACTTGTTAGAAGATTTGTATGCCTTCTGCCCTTTGTTTCTTACTTTAATATGCTTGATAAAGGGATAGATGCCAGTGACCTAAAACCTTTAGGTTTATACTAGGTCGGTGGCAAAAAGTCATCATTCCAAAGTTTTGTGTATAGCAAATTTGTTGATGACAAAATCCTCTTAGTTTATCTTTGAGCTTTTTATGAACTTTGGAATAATTTCTTCGGTCCTTTACTTTGTACTTCGATGGTCTTGTTGAAGAAGAACTCTTTCGATCCTCATTTTGTACTTTATAGATTTGTTGAAGGATTTATATGTTATGGACTCGGATGATAGTACCAAATATAGATAGTATCTTGATCCTTAACAACTTGAGGAGACTTTAATATGAGTCACTTGAGTTCATCAAATTAGGAGAACTAAGATTTGATAGCTCTTCATCTTCTTGGTTGTTGAGATGGGGGTTTCTCTACTACAATCTTTCTTATGACGTGTTGAGTAGATGAAGACGCCAGCAATCTGGCCATATTTGAGCTTGTTGGATCTGACCTCTTACACCCATTCAATCCTCAAACTTGAGCTACGGGAAATATACTTCCCAATGTTGAATCTATTGAAGTTGGTAAATTTGGAGTCATCCTTTGTGGTTGAAGATTTAGAGCCTATGAGCATTCGGTGGTTGTTCATGACTCCTCCTTCTACTTGAACTTTGACTATCCAGTCAATTAGGAGAATTTTGTAGACTACGAATACTAGAACTTATTTAGTCAAATTAGCCTTTGTATTTACCACAGTCCTTACTAATGGGTTGATGAAGTGGGAGTTCCGCTACTTTGATTTTCATATGGATTATTGAGTAGACGAAGCTGCCAGTGGTTCGGCCATATTTAGGTATTTTGGATCTAGACTTTTACACCCAATCAAACCTTAAGCTTCAGGATGATGAAAGGCTTCAAGCTATTCTTGCTCAATTTATTGGAGTGTGTAGTTACAAAAATCTTTTTCTGACTTTTGAGTCTTTGTTCGTTGGAGAAGGTGGTGTCTTGAACTTTTGGAAGATCACCTACATATACTTTGAAATTAATTTATTGTATCTTCCTCAAAGGGATATTTACATTGATAATTTTAAATATTTATTCGGGGTCTCAGCACATAGCATGATGTCGACTAGAATAAATATTCAAAATGCCCTTATCTCATAGGGACATTTTAGGATAAAATATATTTAAAAATTTGATATTTTAAATATTTATTTGGGGATCTTGGTATATAGCTCGATATCAATCCAAATAAATATTTAAAATATTGCGTCTTGTAGAGAAATTTTAAATGGGTTTTGTATTTTGAGATTTTAAATATTTATTTGAGGATTTCGGCATGCAGCATGATGTCGACTTGAATAAATATTTAAAATGACCCAAGTTTGATGGGGGATATTGAAATGCATTCTTTCTACATAAGAGAATTTCAAAATATGAAATATATATGCTAATAAATATGTACGGAACCATAGCGTATTAAACATAACATTTTCTTCGGAAATTTAATGCATAGTATTTCTTCAGGTATTTGCCATTGATCGTTGGCATTGGCCTCTGACCGTTCAGATCGATCAATTGATAAGCTCCTCCTTGGTATAATTTCTCGATGATGAAAGTTCCTTTCCAGTTGGATACATATTTGCCACCAATTTTTCTATACGAGATGATTGGCCTTCTCTACACTAGGACCAATTCCCCTTCTTGAAATGATTGAGGATGTGCCATCCGATCAAAGTACTTTGTTATCCTCTTTCACTAATTCTCTAGGTTATATTGATCTTGCAACCTAACTTCATCGAGTGCATCGAGCTCCTCCATTCTCAATCGAGTATTTTGTTCTTGAGTAAACTCATTTTTGTTATCGACACGATGTTCTTGATTAAACACATTTTTGTTATCGACACAAAGAGATGGGAGTTATACTTTTAGTGGGGACACTACCTCAACTTGAAACACCAATGAGTAAGGAGTGGCTTTAGTTGGCATTTTGTAAGTTGTACGATACACCCATAATACTTCTGCCTTCATCGTATGCCACTCTTTTTTATTCTTAGTGATAATCTTCTTTAGTAATTTTACCAGTGTTTTGTTGAAGACTTATGCAAAGCCATTTTCTCTTAGAAAGTATATGGAGGAACATTGCCAATCAATCTTGTGCCGATTGATAAATCTATTAATCATAGTACTTTTGAAAGCTATACCTTTATCCAAGATTATGCGGTGTTACACACCAAATTTGTAGTTGACATTATGAATGAAGAAGTTGATCATATGCTCGAATGTAACTTCTTTGAATGAATCTACTTCTATCCACTTGGAGAAATAATCAGTTACTATCAAGATGAAATAATGTCCTACTGATAATGTCGGATCTATCGGCTGACTACATTAGTACCCCAACATTCAAATGGCTAGAATGCTATTATAGGGTGCAGTGGATTTGGTGGATAATGTAAAGTATCCCCATGAGTCTAACACTCTTGGAACCTTTTAGCTTCGTCAATATAATCTTTTATTATTCTTGGCCAATAGTAGCCCATTCTTTTAATTTTAAATGCCATTTTGAGACTTAATTGGTGCGCTCCACAAAGTCCTTCATGAACTTTTGCTATCACTTTATCAGCTTCTCGGATCCCTAGACATCTTAACCATATTTGATCGAAATTACACTGATATAATGTATTGTTAACAAATGCATACATAATGCTCTCTTCCTAATTTGAGTAGCTAATGCTTTTTTCATTGGTAGTTTACTTTCATTAAAGTAGTCAATGAAAAGCTGCCTCCAATCATCATCTTCTTCAACATCTAAATAATGTTATCATGATTCTAAAGCTTGACTAGCATTGCATGTTTTCTTAGGAGGTTGCTATTCTTCAGGTTGATCTTTAAGATCAACTGGTTGGGGAGGTTGAGGATCAACCAAAGTTGCAACCTGCTGGCTTGAATTTGGTATCCCTTTGCCTGTGGGGGTTTAATAGTACTGGCTCGAAGACCCAACAATTATGCACCATAATTATTATTTGCCATTCATCATCCATATTTGCCATTTTCTTAACCAATTTGGCTATACAATCAGTTTTACTATTTTGACCCCAGGGAACTTCAGTTAATTTAACAACTAGAGTTTGCTTCATAAGTTTAAAAACTCATCGATGATAATATGCCAACTCGAACATGGTGATTTTTTAAACTCCTAATACTTGGTTTACAATAAGTTTAGAATCACAAAAAATTTAGAGATTTTGGATTTTTATGTCGATTGTAATCTCTAGTCCTACTAGTAAGGCTTTATATTCAGCCTCATTGTTAGTCCGAGGTTCAGTCAAGCTGAATGAAATTCTCAAAAATGAGACTGATTTCAGCTTGAGCTTTTCCCAAATTTGGAGGCCGAGCACACTTAATTAATGATGCTCTATTGAAGTACATTTCTTATACTTATAGGATCTCCTCCTCTTTGACATTCATGATCTGCTCGTTAGGTAGACCATCGATGAGCGATGAAACAACAGGGATAAGGTGTGTAGCAAGGAAATTTTCCAACACATGCCCTTTCACTTTCTTTTACAGGACATATGTGATATCAAATTACATGAGTATTACTATCCACCTTTCAATGCTAGTCTTGTCATCAAGAATTTTAGCAGATTAATCTTTGAGATCAAGGTAATTTTTTAAGAAAGCATATAATGGCGAAGTTTCTGAACTGTGAAAATTAGAGCCAAGCAATGCTTCTCAATTGGAGAGTAGGGCATTTCTACTCCAATCAATCTTCGACTGATGAAGTATGGCGTATTTTCCTTGCCTTATTCATTGTACAGAGTCAACAATGCCCCAAAGACTCTTCTAGTACTAATGTATACAATATCAGAGGTTTCCCTAGAGTTGACACTATAAGAATAGGTGGATTTAACAAGTATCTTTTGATACTGTCCTTCCTGACACTCTTCACCCCACTGGAAATCGAATCTTTTTTCATCAGCTTTGAAAATGGCTGGCACCTACTTGACAGATTTGATATGAACTGCTAAAATAAAAGCCAGTTATCCTTGTAAGGTGCGAAGTTGTCAAAAATTCTTTAGAGGTGGTATCTCCATGATTACCTTGATCTTGTTGGGGTCGACTTCAATTCCTCGATGGAGAACAAAGTTCCCCAAGAATTTTCATGAGGATACCCCAAATATACACTTGAAAAAGTTCATATTCAGATCATATTTTTTGATCATCTCGAACACAATTCTCAAGTCATCTAAGTAGTCTTTTTGGTCCATACTATTTTTGACCAAGTCATATATGTAGCATTCAGCCTTTTGATGAATCAAATCATCAAATATATGAGTCATCGGCCATTGCTATGTGGCACCAGTATTCTTCAGGCCGAAGGGCATTAATATATAGCAAAATATGCCTATAGGTATTCTGAACTATCTATGCTTTTCATCTTCAGGTGCCATTTTGATTTGTTTGTAGACTGAAGATCCATCCACGAAGGAGAACATATCATAGTTGGATATGTTGTCAACTAGAAGTTTTGATATTGGGAGAAAAAAGTCATATTTTGGACATGCCTTATTGAGGTCCTTAAAGTCGATGCATATACAAATCTAGCCATTCTTCTTCTTTTTAGAGATAATATTGGCAATCCAGTCGGCATATTTTTCTTTTCGAATGAAGCCTATTTCTATAAGCTTCTTATCTCTACAATCATCTGTTCTTTAATGTCCAAACTCATTCTCCTTAGAGCTTGTTTGACTGGTTCTACATCTGGTTTAATGGCTAATCTGTGAATTGCTATGTCCGGGGATAAGTCAGGCATCTCAGCATATAACCCGGCAAAGAAGTCATTGAATTCACATAAAAGCTTCTTCATTTTTTCAACTTTCTCTTCTGGTAGAAGAGAGCTAATGAAGGTTGAGCAAGGGTCTTGCTCAGTGCCCAAGTTGACATCCTTTAGCTTATCGATAGTAGCAGCCTGTCAACCATTTTCCAGTTCTTCTGGTGTAGGCTTAGCCTCTACGGGTTAATTATTATAAGCATTAACTTCGTACATCTCATCACTATCATCATTGGATTTGATTTTCTTGCTGGTGATTTCTTGGTAAGTCTACTTCTTGAGAACTTTTTGCTTGATGAATCCAATACCTTTATACTGAGCTATATCTTTCTATCATAATGGACACGGATTGAACATTAATTTTCTTTCGTAGCATTCTTTGAATACCTTTGGTATTAAACATAGGTAGCCTTGTAGGATGTAACTATTCGAAATCAATGAGTATGCAACACCGATCATAATTCTCTTCTTCATGCTTTTCTATAGAATATAGTATATTCCCTAGCATAGTCCCTTTTTTAAGAGGAGGCAAATAAAGGGTGGTGAGTTCTTCAATCTTATGCACCTCACATGGAATGATTTCTTTGAAGTATTGTAGGGGAATATGCGTGACTACGAGTACACTATCTAAGATTGATAAGCTGTCTATTCTTCTGGAGATTACATCATGCACCGTGTTCATATAGATAGAGTCATAATCATAATCATTATTTGAATATTCAACCTTTTTACTCCATTTGTCTGTAGACTGGCATACTCTTTAGGATTTGATTAGAGTGACATCATCTTCATCCGTGTAACTCCCTAGATGAGGCACATGTTTTTTTAATTTAGGAGTGATCGTTGCTTTGGGAAGAGTCAGAGTTGCATTTTTTATCCACACTTGCTTCTTCTCACCTTCCTGTTCGGGTTACTTTATAGGCTTTGAATTTAATGCCTTAGCCTCAAGGGAGCTTGACAGCTTCAGCTTCTTATGCATGAAGTACCTGACATCTTCATATATCATTGCTTCATGAATTGCAAAGGGCTGGATAACACCAGAGATCCTTAATTCTTCTCCATCCCTAAGATACTTCATGTACTAGTGTACTGTTGACGGGACAACACGTATTCATGCAGCCAGGGGATTATAATGAATTGCAAAAAGTATTAATTATAATTAATTAAAATTAAAATTAATTAAAATTATTTAATTAAAATTAACAGTAATTAATTATAATAATTATAATTAATTAAAATGATTATAACTAAATTAATTAAAATTAACTTTAATTAATCTTAACTAAAACATTAATCCCTCTTCCTCTCTCTAATTTAAGGGATTTAGCAGAAGAAGCACGCGAATGGGGGAAAGTTACCTTCACGGAAAGCCAGTTCCCTTTGTAACTTCCGATAAAAATTGTGTAACTTTCGATCCCACAAGAGGGTGAAGCCATCGAAGAGGCAAAGTCGAACGACAATGAAGGAGTTGAAGAAGCGCGCCAAAGGGGGTATGTTACTTCCACGGCTAGTGAGCTCCCATCATCGCTCCTGATCAAAATGTCGTAACTTCCATTCCGAGAGGAAGGGGATGTTGTCGAAGAACCGTGGTCGAACAACAGCGAGGAAGCCGAAAAGGGGCTTCGGAAGATTTATGTGATCTAGCCGAAGAATCGTGCGAACGGGAGGAAGTTGCCTTTACAGCAAGCGGAGCTCCAATCGTTGCTTCTGATCAAAGTCATAACTTCCGATCCTACAGAAAGGGCAAGTTGTTGGGGAAGCAGAGTTGAATAGAAACGAAAGAGCCCTAGAAGTGCGCGATCGAGAGAGTCCAGAGAGCCCGGGATGCCTCGTTTCTTCGGCTATTTAACGACGAGTGAGGCAGGATGACGAACATGGGAGAAATGCCGAAGACGTGCAAACGATGTGCAACCAGCTTCCCGCGACGTTCGAGTGATGACTTCGGACAGGTATGAAAGATATAGCATTTTTTTTAGACACAAATCAACACGAAAAGACAATTTGGAATCTGAAATAATGAAATCATGAATATGAATAGGTTGATTGCTTATATCTCATTCATATAACTTTAAATAAGTAAAAAATTATGATGACGAAAATAACACACATTAAAGGAGATATAGGAGCTGGCAGAATTAAGAATGCAATTGATAAGCAAACCTAAAAGGGTTTGTCCCTACATTGAAATATGCATCCATGTTCCTCAATAAAATGGTACCATCTTTATCGGCTTATGCAATAATAACATTGTGAAGGGAAACCTATAAAAAAACACCACACCAAACATACTCATTGATACTGAAAATGATGGATATCTTATTCATTCAATTTTTGATTATATGATTCTGCTGCTCAGTATTGTTTATCCGTCTTGTTATTAACTGAGAGAACAAAATAATCTTATCTTCATAGAAGTAAGTGGACAATACGTTCAGTGAAAAGTCCACATCAGGATAGAAAAAATCAATTTGAGAGCAAATTATAGTATCCCCTGCTTTAGATTCTTGCATCATTTGCTGACATTTAATGAAGTAACTAGTCATATAGTGTAGCAAATAATTATATTGGATTATTATCTATAGCAAGTTTTCGGGTTGAAAATGAACTTGATCAAGAAATATACCGTAATCAATTTTAATGCAAAAATGGAATCCCCATGTATCTTCCTCCAATAACTTGCTCTGTATAAGGAAAAGAGAAAACATGAATCAGCAATCTCGGAAAGACAAATGAAAACTAAATAAAGAGCTCTGTTGTAATTCTATTAAGAACAACCCAAACATATTTTCACGTATAAATCGCAATTTTTTTTCCTAACAAAACATGAGAAAATATACACCAAACAAAATGTAAGGCATACTAAAAAAAAAAAAACATGAATGCCTCATGGTATGATTGATATGGCTTTTATCTATTTTCTAGAACATCTTTTTAGTATATAAAAATTTTTAGTTCAAAATAATTTTAAACTACAAAGCTGCTTTAAAAAATAGTAAGAAAGCTTCCCCAAATGAAACCTAAAAGGACAAACAAAAAATAATAAATTTTAAACCTGCTGAAGATTTCTAGTATGATTGATCCATTTCAGGTAACAGCATATAAACTGCATATAATCCACATTGCTATCATCATATAAACACATATAACCCACATTGATAATTCATTTGACCACATTGATAACAGAATATAACCCACATCGATCTGCTGAATATTCTCAACAATTGCAAACACAATAAAGGTTATATGCCCAGCTTTGAACCAAAATTTGCTAGGGGAACATGTACGTACAAAGTCATACAAATTGCTCTCAACTTGGTTTTTTAGCATTCTTTGTTCAGCCGACTAGCTCCAGCAATAGCTTTCCCACGTCAGATCTTTAAATCCTACAAGAAACTTGCATCTAGTACGAGAAAAATCCAGACAATTATTTGCGCAAAATCATTCCATTTTCAAATTACCAAAAGGTTTCTTCAAGTTACTACATAACTTCCTGCTTACAAATCCTGCAAGAATCATAAACCAAGTAAACCCAACAGATTTTAAAAGCTTTTTCTTCAATAAACACAATGGCCATTCAACAAACATAGCCAAGATCAACAAGAAGGAACATTTTCAGGGTGTTCACAAGCATTAAACTATCATTACGTAAGAAAATTAATTCAAGGCTAGAAGATTAAAAAGAATAAACCAACAAATTAAACAGCACAAACGAAAACTTCTTTCAGGTGGGTGTTCAAGCTTACACTAATTGCAGAATGAAATTTCCTGAGTTGCATTTCATGCGCTAGTACAGTATAATAGGATGAAATCATGAGAAAATCCACATGACCTAGGTATTAGCATAATCTAGAAGAGGGCTGAGCTTGTTCTACGAAGCTGATTTTTTTGTTCTGGAGGTGGTACATAATGTAGTTTCTTGTCCAGTTCTTGCATTAAAGGGAATATAAATGTGGGCAGGTCATCCTGCCATTGTAATTCAATATTCAATCGCAGTTGATAATTTAGTCATTTATGCTAAAACAAAATCTTAGGTAAATGTATAAAATAACTTGCTAGCCACCTAACCTATAGAACTTAGCTAATAGGTAATCACACCATGCTGAAAATTAACAAACTGGCAATATAGACATACATTAATCCCAACACTTATTGAACAATTAGAAGCCTTCAAAGATAGCACTGAGTTTTAAGAACGAGCCATTGGATTTTAACTGCATTTCTATCTAAAATAAAGAAGGTTCATGGATGAAAGAGCATGAGTAAGGTAGGAAGAGGAAAAGAAAGAGGACAAAGAGAGAACTAAAATTGAAACATTAAGGCAATTGCAGCCCAAGAAGAAGTAGATTTTACTCTATATCTTAATAAAGCATTTTCTATCAACTACTAACAATAAAAAAACATAACAAAACCCATGTCATTCAACTTTTTTTGGCAACATCTTTGAATAAGGGTTCTTGTTTCATATTGTATGTTATGAAAGAAAAATAAAAAATTCAAGATGAAAGATTATGAACACAGAGTAACCACATAACCAAATTCTATCTACATATTAAAAAAACAATTATCGTATATATAAGAATGTTCAAATCCAGCTAGACTCTTCAAAAATTTGCAAGTATTTTTATATGTCAATCTTCTTCATAAACAACCTGAATTAAAGTAATAAAAAATATAAGAAACTTGATTATTTAATAAAAAAATTAATCAACAAAACATAAAAGTTAATTTTTTTAAAAAATTACATACTAAAAGGTTGCGGCCACAAACATCAGTTCCAATTAATTGTCCAACTGCTGTTAAAGTATTGTAGGGTCTAATCAAGTGTTCCTCCCAATCATCAGGAATGTTTATACGCACTGTAAACTAGTTTGGACATAATGGATAGGTACCACTTTGAATATTTTTGATTGCCACAACTTTAGTAGAATTAAGAATACTTTTGATTGCAAATTTAGTACCAAATTATATATATGAAGTTTATAAGATCTAACAAAATTTAGTATCAATATATGAAATGTCAAAATATGGCTGTACAAGTTGATAAATAAATTATTTTCTTACTTGAATATGACCACAGTTATTGAAAGAGTGTAAGTCACCTATTTGAGAATATTGATCAGCTCATAATGGTGTTCTATGAGTAGCTTGTTGTCTACTTTCCATATCCACCTTCATATGAGCAATTGCCTCACCCAATTTGTGAACTTGTTTTTCCATTTTTCCAAGAGCTTCTTTGTAACGATATATGTTTCGGTAAGCGTTACTTCGATTTGAGATTTCTCCCCACGCAACATAAGGTGTTATACCAAATCCATATATGCTAACTTTTCCAACCTTGTAATTTTCAAGAACCTTTAAGAAAGCATAATCGTCTTCTAACATATTTTGTTTGAGATTTTTGACTTCTTATTTCAATTGTTCTTTCCAAAATATAATGAATATTAAGTTTTTCACATAAAGATAAGTATAGTTCATAAGTAATATAAGATAGGGTTATTATTAGTACTTACCAAAGCTTCACAAACCTCAATATTATTTGAAACCCCTTCTTTTGGGTAACACTTCTCAAACATTTTAAGTATTGTAGGTGAATGACCTATGCCATACTCCTAAAAATAAAATTAAAAAAATTTAAAAATAATGATTATAAATTTTACTTCAAAATTCAATTATAACACACACATGAACATTTTTTTTTCCTAAAAATTTAGCTTAGCTTCACGCACTTGACCAAAACTCTTTTTTCCAGTTTTGTGCATTAAACACTTTTTTGAGCTACACTTTTTATTTCATTCACTTATATGCTAAACACAAATACGAATTACTAATTAAATTATAACTTGCAAATCTAATAAAATTTAAAAATAATGATTTATTCTTTCCAATAGGTTGACCATATTTATTAAAATTAACAACTCCTCATTCTCCACCATGTTGACTAGCATGATATCTCGAAATACCGCACGTATAGGTTGGACCGCTTTTTTGTTTTTTATTCCACATTGCTTCAACTTGGTAGAAAAAAGTACCTTAAAAGTAAAATCAGTTAAGTAGGATAAATACAAATTGTAAGAAAGAATAGAAAATTTTGACAATATCTTAACTTAGAGGCAAACTTGCAAAATAAATTTTTTAAGGTTTTTTCTTGTAACATCTATTTTGATTTCACTTTATTGGCTGCATCCCATATTTTTAACATGTGTTCTAATGTGTGGTGGAACGCCTTAAAAATCATTCTAGAACAAATACGAGAGTATAGCATAATAGAAGATAAACAATGTACCAACAAGATATAAAAAAACTATATCTATGTTCTATTCTCCATTCTTCTTATATTTATTTAAGAACATATGAGCCATATAATGAAGTTATGGGAGAATATAATATGATATAAAAGAGGTGAATTACATCATTTTTGGATAGCAAATTTAATTTCATGCAAGACACTTGCTAGAAAAAACAAATTCCTTTAAAATTTTGTCCATTGATCCAAATCAAATTCCAAATTAGAAGTTTCCAACATCATCTACAAAATATTTGACCAAAATTTCACAAATTCATGAATTATGAAGATTTTTTTAATTCATGAATTTGCAGGTTTTAAATTCATACACTGTCCCTTGCATGAGTTCATGTTATAAGAACATTTTGCCTCCAATCTTTAGAAATAAAATGTAATTCCATTGTTTTTTTCGATATGCTTCAGTTTCACCATAACCATAATGTTAACTATTTTATGTAAGGGGAGCTAAGCAGAAGCTTATATAAGTAAAGAAAATCACTTCATTTGCATTTGTTGGAGGAATAACTGTATTACTTGGGAAAACTAAGCTTCCTACAAGTGTAGGCTGCTCTCTACTTTCTAAATTTAAAAAGGCTTTTAAAGATTTAGAAGGCAGTGCCAGATTTTTTCTTTTAATCAGAAAGCTAATAATCTTTAATTGAAAATTGTTTAAAAAATGTTCATAAAGCTAATAATAGGGAGCAAATGAATATATAGCCTAAAGTTCATAAAGTAAAAAAAAAAATCAAATCATATGTAGATTCATCTAGTTTATGCAATTTCTTATTGAGACGGGTGTGAATTTTCTCTGCAGCTCAGCATAGAAGACTAATAATTTTTAATTGAAAATTGTGGAAAGAGAAAACTTTAAGGCGTAGATTGATATGAAAAAATTCACAAAAGTGAGACGAAGATTACGTGGTAATTACATTGATACAATGATCTAATCATATAAGCATAAAATAAAATGTTTTTACATTATTAAAAGAACCCTAAACTCAAATAAATTACTCTACGAGCATGCCATCAACTTAATCTCTAGTCTAGTGAACTTTATCATCGATAAAATACTGCTCAGTAGAAGTCTCACTTTGCAAGTAGTCATTGTTGACCTCTTTTTTATCATGAGGTTAACCAAACTCAAAAAATCAAATCCAAAATCATATTCAAATACAAAATTCCAAACCAAAATTCAAGTCAAAGGCCCAAGTCCAATGACCCTTTTTGGGTGATTGTTTGATCTCCTTAAATCAAATCAAATGACCCCTAATTCATGATATATCAATTGCATATTAATTAGGAATGTCCCCAGGGTCAGACCTCAAAATTTGAGATCATTTCAGGGCCTCTAACCCAAAAAGATCAATTGAAATCAAAAGGTTGAAAAACCTTCAAATATTTACAACCTATGCCATTGGATCTTGCATATTGTAGAATTTGACCTTGGGACCTGCTCCAAAACCCTTAAATGTGTTCGTAATCATATTTATGACATATCAAACACTAAACTACACTTTGGTGGACCTTGGTTGACCTAGAGTTAACTAGGGGCCCAAATGACCAAAATATCCCTTTAGAGCAAAATTGAAGTTTTCTCTAAGCATCAACATGACTCAATCAAACTAGATCATGAAATCTCTTCTAATGCATCCTAGACATCATTAGGAATGCATTGAACCCAAATCCAAGTTTTGGTTTGACCAGGTTGACCAAAATGCCCCTTAACAGCCCAAATATCCATTTAATGCAAAGGTACCTAACCATTGCATGGGACCACCTCCATTGGGTCCAAAATATCATTTTGAATTTGTTGAGCCCAACTTAAACCCATTGTTTGACTTGGTTGTCCAAATAAAACATAAACCTAACAAAATTCAAATTCAATGCCTCAAGCAATTTTAAACCAAATTGGCCGCCTAAAATCATTTAATTGGACATTCCAATCATGTTCAAAAATTTTCTAAGTCAAATCCCCATTGATTTTACTTGGTCGTAACCCATTTAAAGGGGTCAAAATAATGCATGAACAAATTACCATCCAAACTCCTTGATGTGGTTTTCTAAATCATGCATGACCTTCCAAATCATCATCCCAATCACCATTGATTGGTTGACTAGTCAACAAGTCAACATACTCTTCTAAAGCATGAAAATGTGGTCAAATAGTCTACCAAAGTCTAAGCATTTCCAACCCTTCAAATCCTCCAACAAAAGATGCCTAAAACATATCCAAATCAAGCCTAAATCTGCCCAAAAGAACCCTTTGATGGATCGTAAACAATGCCCAATCCATTGGCTTACCTTAATGGGGTAAAGTGCGGTCTCCCCCATTACATGTGTCAAGGAAAGTATCACTCAGGGCTCCTGCCCTCTCCCTTATTTCCATGAACTTTGGGATAGATGACTATTACAATTCAGGACGTATTTAGTCAAATAAACCATGACTTAAGTAATAATAACTGATTATACCATCCGATAGATAGAGTCAAAATTTGGTCATCCCAAAGATCGTACAAAGAAAACCAAAATTTTTAAACTAATCATTTTATACAATATTCATATCATACTTAACTGAAATTATGAGGTGCGCCAAGGGGGGGGGGGGGTGTGAATTGGAAAATTGTTGCAATAAAAAATCCTAAATAGGAGTTCTAATTTTTTGTGTTTTTAAAATTTAAACAAGAAAATTAAATTATGCTGAAGCAAGTGCTTGAAACACAATTTGCAAAAACAAATTTCAGAATAATTTTCACCAAGTAATTTTAATGAAAATAAAAAATGCAAGCGTAAATAAAAAGCAATAAAGGAAAAATTACACCAGAGATTTTATAGTGGTTCAGTCACTTGTCCTATGTCCACTCCCCAAAGTCATCCACTATGGGAATTTCACTACTAAACAATAGTTCTCCTTTTGCCCCCATGGCAACATGGAGAAGCCCTTACAAACCTCACTTTCACCAACCCTGCATGGCTGAGTGCCAAGCGCTTTGTCACCTCCTGGTGATGGCAACATACCTTCTAATTTTTCTTCCTCCTGAAGAAGGCAGAGTACCTTAGAGGACACAGATGCAGAAGAATCTCCCCCTCGGAGAGCCTCCCACAAGATCTTCTTGGGCCATAGAAGGAGCAAAGTGCAACAAGCTTGGAGCATCCATGTGATCTCCCTCACGCTCCTTCTCCCTCACTAAGCCCACCTTTTCCTTCCTCTCACAAACCCTAAAATCTTCTCAAGAGCTCTCTCCCAAGGAATCCCTCTCTAATCACGTTCCTTTCTCATAGTTACACACCAAAAAATAGAAGTTTTGATATTTAAAACAAGCTCCAAGAAACCCTAAAATTTTTCCAATTAACCGTTATGATCGTACAGTACGATCATATATCATATAGTACGATTTGTAAAGAATAGCCTTCATTCTGGTACAAAGGTTAACAAACAGGCCAAAATTCTGAATATTATCATGCCATATGATATAAACTTGTACAATACAATATATAAAGTCCATCTGTCATACAGGACAATTACCGGGACAATGAATCTCGTCTCTGGACATTATATGGTACGAACCACTTCGTACAATATGATTAATATAAAATCAAGGGATCGTTCAGTACAATATCCGTGATGACCAAAAATAGCCTCGGTTGATCATACAGTATGAACATAATTGTATAGTATGATAATCAATCAGAAATTAGTTCTTAATTTATGCACTAATATCGGGGTTAATTTAAGTAAGTATTCAAAATATATTGTACAGTATGACTTAGATCGTACAGTACGCTTAGTTATTAAACTTACTTAAATTACTCTAGCGGCTAGGATTTTTAAAATTAGAAACACTTCGTATAGTACGAAGGGAATCGTACAGTATGACTTGTTCATAGATAACCATTTTAGCTAGATCAGATCGTATAGTATGATTTAAACTTGTACAGTACGATCAATAGAGAACAATTTTCTTCAATTTTTAAACCCTAACTGCTTGTATGTATGCATGGTTGCTCAATCTTACATACAATTTGTGGCTAGACTCAAGAAACAAAAAATAATAATGTTATGGACTCCAACTCCTACTCTACCCAGTCTTGAGTCTTCTTATTGTCCTGAGTAACTTGTGTTCTCCCTAAAATGCTAGTACTCACAGACAAGAGCAGAAATCAAAAGTATTCAATGAATAATAATTCAAACAACATTATATGTCGTTATCAAAATCTCAGACTAGGGGTCATGGATTGCAACAATGACCTAAATCAACTAATCATATTGAATAATTATAGCAATGTAGGATGATTGACAAAGATGATTTCTAATCACCGAGGAATCATCCTATGGCAATTGAGAGAAAGCTAATAATTGTATTGGACAATCTTTAGATCATATTGTATGATGTGTTTGAAAAGTTGAACAGTTTGTCTAAATAACTATTTACATCATATTAGATAGGCCTAGTTTTTGAACTGATTGTAATGTACAAAGTGAAATCGTAATATACGAATAATGATAACTAACTTGAATTTTTAGGATTTCTTGAAGCTCAATACTTAACCAATTTTTTGAGAATCTCTTTAAAATAAGAGAGGATGGTGTGACTATCGAAGGTACTTTGAGAGAGAAGCTTTTGAAAGAAATTAGGGTTTGATAGGAAGGAGAAGGTGAGGTTGAGCATGAGCGAGATGTGTGAGGGGATCACACGGTTGCTCCGGGAAAACTACACCCTTACTCCTCTTGTGGCCTTGGTGAGTTCTTGAAGGCTCTTTAGGAGAGAAGCTTTTAGGTCAAGTCCTCAAGGTACTTTACCTTCTCCATGATGAAGAAAAAGGAATTGAGGTTCTCTACATATGAAAGGATTATGGTTCTTTTCTATCTCCAAGATGGAGAAAAAGGATTCAAGGAACTCTACCATCTCTAGGAGGGAGAAAAAGGATTTGAGGTTCTTTGCATGTGAAAAGATTCTGGTTCTCTACCATCTCTAGGAGGAAGAAAAATGATTCAGGTTCTCTTCCCTCCACAGGATGGAGAAAAAAGATTCATGATTTGATGCCATCGCTAAAGAGGTGACATAGCTTCTAGCACTCCACCAGATAAGGTTTGTAAAAAGTTAGTCTATAAAGGCTTCTCCACTTTGCTGTCGGAGTAAAAGCATAGTCATTTTTTGTTAGTGCAATGTTTAGAGCAGATGACTCGGGGTAGTAAACATAGGTCAAGGTTGATCGAATCACTATAAAATTTCTAGCGTGCTTTTCATTTTAAGCACTTTACTTTTTACACTTAAGTTTTGTGATAATTGCCTGGTGAAAATTTGAAATTAATGTACTATGCTGTTAATTAAAATTTCATCTTCAGTATTTTAATTGTTATTAAATTATTAGCCTCTGCATTTAGTGATCAAACAATTTATTTCAAGATTTTGAAAATTTTACAAAAAGAATAGAATTCCTACTTAGAATTTTTGAAATTACCAATTCACCCCCTATTGGTGAGCCTTATGCTAGTTCTATGAGTTTTAACAACCTTCTTAAACTTTCAATGGCAAGCATGCAAGCTCTCTCTGTAATCAATCCTAACCCTCAATTCAAAAACAAGACTAAGATCATCAAAATACATCCATTGGTTTGTATGATATCTCAACATTTAGCCATGATTTTAAATTAAAAGTGCTCAATATTTTTAATGCAAGGAGCCTCCAAACTCCAAGCAATGATAATCTATGTTGTCATGAGTTTGTGTTTCAAATTTTGTAGAATTTGGATGAGTGTTGTTAAAGATATGAACATTTCTTTTTTTGGTTCATCTTGAACTATTTTGATTCAATCAGAGCTGTCCGATCCCAAAATCAACCACAACATCAGAACTCAAAGGTGAGTCTACTCCAAGGCACGAACGCGTGTCTCTCTAAACTACAGGATGCTTATCAGGCTGAATCCAAGCCATTGTTGCGTTCAGCGGTCGATCAGACAGCTGCATCAGCATTACTGATGTGGATAAGTGGCTATATATAATAAAAATTAGGATGTGGAATGCGTGTCCCTTTTTTGACATGTTTAACACCACGCATTAGATCATGTTGCACTAATAATGATTATTACTACCTTTAATTTTTACAACGATTTAAAAAAGTTTTAAATGCTCTTAACTTCTAAAATTCATAGCAAATTTATTTTTTCACCAAATTTGATGATTTTAGTGTCATTGGAAAGGTATTGATACTTTGTTTATTTAAAAAAAAAATTATGAATTTTGATTAATGAATTGTTTAAAATTTTTTATCGTTTGAATTTCAAATTTTGAAAATTTCTCATGATCCTATGGTTAAATTGGACCCAATTTTTGGTCAAAAATTTTTGAGCCTCTTAGACACCCCCTCTATTTTATATATGTCCATATGCTCTTTGGATTGCTGTGACGTGAAGTTTTAAAGTGATGTGCCCCTTTTGGACCCAAAATTAAAAAAAATCATAAATCCACAGGTTTGTAGCATTAGGTTGTCATTTTACTATGGTTCATTTTTCATGTTTCACATTTAGATGAACCAAAATTTGGACCCATTGGCATAGTAATAACACTTAGGAAATATAATTAAGGATAATGACTAGATGATTTAGAAAAAATATAGGAAATTCCAAATGAACCTAATAAGGGTTAAACTCTAAGGCATTGAACTTCTTAACATTATAATTGTTAGGTTTTAATTTCTAAAATTTAGACTTCATTTTGTCACAAAATTAGCTAAATAAAAAATCAGCCCTTCTATGGGGTTGAAACTTTTAAAAATGCAATAAATCAAAATTAAATTCAAATATTAAAAAAAATATCTCAAATTGTTCATAATTCAATCTTATATCCAAGAATATTAAAATATCCTTCATTGGAATTCAAAATTAATCTTAATTTAATAATTAAGGAAATTCAATAATTATTAAAAATAAATATTTAAAAATTATTAAAAATGCAAAATAAATTCCAAACCCCTTGAAAACAATCCTATAAGTCATCCTTGGCCTTTGGGAGTGATTTTAAGGAGTTTGGTGCAAAAATAACAAAATATCCTTAATTAAATAATTAAATATCTCAACTAAATGGAAAAATTTCAAAAATTCATAACTAATTGTAAAAAACTTCAAATTGGGCAAACTTAAAGGAATTAGAATCCTATTAGTCTGTAATATTTATTTTAAATATTAAAATTCAAGAAATAACAAAAAATAAAAAAGTCAATGCTTTGGTTAACTTTTGTTCAAAATGACATCATAGTTTTTAAGAGATCATAACTAATTCTAAAAAAATCCAAATACAACAAACTTAGTATTATTTTACTCCTCTTAAGGTCTTGTGTTTATAAAAAAAAAAGGAATAAAACTTCAGAACTTAATCTAAATCAATAAGACAAAATTAGGCTCTATATTTTATGATTTAAAATAATTCATAAATTCCAAAAATTAAAAAATGACTAAAATTCTATTGAAACAAAAATCCAATCAATATAATCAGATAACCAACCCAAAAATACACAAAAACACTCTATTGATGTATATTTAAAGATGGACTACCTCAATCTACGGGGCTACCAGTTCTAAGAAGGCCTTGGTTATTGTGCACATTTTGATAACACCGTGAATAGATTCAATGGAGTGAAAAACCATAAATTAGCTAATCAATAATTAGTTAAACAAATTTAAATCCTTAATACAACTACATCTATTAAGTTTTTTTGGATGGACTACCTCTAAGTGCAAGACTATATGTCCTAAGAAGACCTTGATTCTCGTGTCTATTATCACAACACCATGAACCAATTGATGGCAAATAAAAAATTATCAATCTAATCAATTGAATCAATAACTAATTAATTATAAATCATCAACACTTAATTTGAATTAAATAATATTGGTTACTATTAGGTAACCTAGGCCTACGAGGCTAATAACTTAGCACAAAAAGAGTGAAATAAATTTCAAGGACTTGATGTAAACAAAGATAGTAAGCACTCAAAAAATAAAATTCAACTCAAAATAAATGTTAAAATACTAATACTTATACTCAAACTAAAAATCCCTTCAGCTTACAACAAATTAAAGAAAACACCAAAAAATTTCAACAACAACACATCCTAGGACATATCCAAGCTAGACAGTCTAACACATAATTTAGATGATTTGTGAGAACAACCAATCCTAGTTTTAGGCTAGGCTAATGTTCTTTCTTTTATACTATTTGTGTGATGAGATTTTTCATGGATTTCAGTACATGCCCATTATTATAACATGGTTATTGTGATTTCTTATAATATAATATTTTTCTTTACCATGTTATTTTTTATTGATATGATGTGTACTATATTTTTCAAGGTTAGGATGGTATAGTTGCTCACATAATTTTTACAGGTGATCATACTGATGCAAGACTAAAATAAAGGGGGTTAATTAAATTATAACAAATGAAATTTAACGCAGGTGCTAAAAATGCCTAGCCCCCTTAAAATTTAAAGAGCATGGCCAAGTGTTTTTTATACTTAGATTATAGAAAATTGATTATATAAATGCTAAAAATGTTAATAATTTATATATATATATATAAACTACCAAGGATAACCATGCAGGTTTGTTTGAGTGATTTTTGTTTTCTATATGTTATTTAAAATTCAAAGTGTTATGAAATTTTAACTAAAATCGGATATTTAGATATCCAATTTGAATTCCATAGAGAAGGAAAATGGTTAAACACTCAATTGATGAAGTTTAGGATGTACTACCTCGAGCTACATGGCTACGTGTCCAAAGTAGATCTTGGTTATCACACATGTTGTGACAACGCTATGAATAGATTCAATTGAGTAAAAAACTCTAAAATTAACAAATCATTAACTAGTTAACAAAAATAAAATCTTTAATACAACTCTATCATTCATATTTTTAGGATGGACTACCTCGAACTTTGAAAATCCAAAGAGGAAAAACATCCCTTTGGGGAGGAGTTCTTTCATTTGGAAATTCAACATATCCAAGGAGCTCAAACAAGGGATGAAGATGAAGAAATGAAGGACACAAAGAAGAAAATATCCCTTTTTAGAAACTTGTGTCCTTATTAGGATTAGAATCTTAGTTTATTATTAGTGGTACCCAACCGCTTTTTATTTCTCTAGACCCTGAGTTATAATTAAGAGGCACTCGACACATAGACTTTCTTACATTCATTTGATTTATTTTGATGTTGTGTTATGATTGATTTTTTACTTTCATGCTTTAGGAATTTCATAAATATTTATAGATTTTTTACTATGTATGCCAATTTTATTTTAGATTGGATTCGATTAGGCTTTCTAAGCACAAACTATTTCTACTAATATTTAAATAAAAGAGTTTGGCTAACAGAGAAAGATAAGCAAATCTAAGAAGTAAGCTTGTACATATCGAGGGACCCATGTACACATATTTACCTTCTCTTCCTTATTTGGAATCTCCCAACCTACGTGTTATGCAGGCAACCTGAACTATTAGGGTGAAGCTCTGTCAAGAGATGTTGTGAAACCTCTAGGGAATAATATATTTATTTAATTAGAAATTTTAAACTGCTTCTTATCATTTATGCATAGAAGGTCAAATAATATCTATTGCATTAGAAACTAATTAAACTAATAAAATTTTAATTGAATCTGAGCATAATTACCCCACATAAGTAAGGGGCCAATTAGGACATTCTATTCTTTAGTCATTAATGCATCTTTGCAATCTTCAAAAAAAAAAAAAAAAAAAAAAATTAGGACATTCTCTAGACATCAGCCCAAATTTCTAAAAAACATAAAGAAAAACCCACCCCTATTTCATAAAGATTGGATACATGGATTTAAAGCTCCTAGGTGGTTTTGTTGTCACTCCAATCTTGGCCGAGGTAAGCCCAAATTTGCATTTCATGAGTGTTTTGAGTAACTATCATTTAGTGCCTAACTTAGACTTAGGATATGAGGCAGGCCCAAAATTATAAGTCCCCAACATCAGGAATCTAATTCCAATAATCTAATAATATAAAAATACAAACTAAAATATTTTCTATACCTAGATGTAAAGCCCAACACATAGGATAGATTGAGGCATTCATGAATTATTTTCTAATCCAAAAATGCCTCCTACTCCTACTCAATTGGCCTCCAAAATAACTGTTTAAATTTTCTCTAATCCATATTCAAATTTTAACATCACCCCTTTCATATCACTCAAAATTTCTAAACGAATTTTCTACCATTATTGTAATTGAGAGTGTTCATAGGAAGCCCAAACTTCCTATATTGTAATTAAATACAAAGGCTTGAATTCATAGGAGATTTAAGATCCTAGATAAATATAAAAATTATTCTTTTTGGGAAAATCTAAATTAAGAACAATTATTATTTTCATCTTTAGGATATCCAATAATAAATGGTGCCTTTCAACTTGCTAAAATATATATATACCATTTCTTATTAGAGCATCTAAATATGAGTTGAATGACAAATGAACATATCATGATTACTGTAGTTTGATGTCTATTTGAACAAAATTTTGACCCCCTTGGGGTCATATGTAGTTCAATATGATGGTCTGGCTATAATAATTGACAATATAGCATTCTAACAATCATAGCTAAACATAGGATTAAAGATCATATTGGCTCTTTGGATTCATACATAATTATTATGTAATTAATGCTTATGAACTTATTGTATTTTATGATGTATATCATACAATATATAATATTTACAATCTTAAATTATTCTCCATAATTAGTCAATTAAATTAATGTTTAATAAATATGGCTAATCTTACTATATATTATAGATCATATTGTATGATGGATAGGAATGAAATTTGAATATCTTGGATATCATACAGTACGATGTAGATCATATTATACAAACACTTAATGTTTGAACTAAATGTACAATACCATGTATATTGTACTGAAAGATTGACATAGATTATTTCCAGTCATCCTAACAATTATCCTATATGAATAGAGGGAAATTGAACTAATTGTACCATATGAACATCTGATCATATTGTATAATAAGTGTTGCGAATTTGATTTCAGGGAATAAAATTTTGGTAATAACAAAAAATTCTGTTGCTATACGACTTCCTTTCCTACTAACGTTTCAGGTCCACAAGATCAAACTGCAAATTGAACCAGCTCAAGATTGGGTGGATTAAGACTGAGTTAGTTTGTAATGTACGATATGTGTCTTTTACCTTTTCTTGAGTCCTTTGTAATAATAGGGTCCTGATGCTAAATAACCTTGCACACACACACTTATGGGAAATTTTCTGACTATTTTAGAGTTTTTTATTTTTGATCACATCATCCGGGACGATCCAAAAAATTAGCCTAGACGATCAGTTAAAAATAGAAACCCTAATTATGGCATCCTGGTTAAGGCATCTGTAATTAAGTGCATCGTCCTAAACAATATTAGTATCGACTGAGAAAATAGGCTTAAATTAGAAAGAATTAGCTTGGATGATCGTGAGAACATCCTGGATGACCTAGTTATTTTTCCATCATCCAGACATCCATCCAGGGTGATTTTTTGGATGATATTCATCAAGTTGAACTAATCATACATGATGATATACTATCATCCTAGATGATATTTAATGATTAGTTATTAATTAGGGCAAATTTTGAGCCCCTGTTTAATAGATATTTTATTTTCTTAAGTTGAGGCCTTTTGCTGCTGTCCTGATCTAAGAGAGCTAAGAGGAGAGGGAGAGCAAGGGAGAGAGAGAGGATCTATTGAGGGAGAGTTTATGAGGGGTTTCACAAAGGTTGCTCCAAGCAAGGATCCACTTCATCTTCTCGAGACATGGTCCCTGGTTCCTTAGGGGTTCTAGAGAGGTCTACTTCAAAAACTGATTGAGGTTCTCTTCCTGCTTCAGGAGGAAGCTAAAGGAGTTGAGTTCTTTGCCTTCTTTTGGAGGAAGCAAAAGGAGTTGGGTTCTCTACCTCACTAGGGTTGGTGGAATGGAGTTTTTTTACGGGCTTCTTAACCTTGCTGTGGGGGTAAAAAAAGTGACACTTTATTTTGTGCAATACTTGAAGGAGAGGCTCAGGGGAGTGGACGTAGGTCAGGTTAATCAAACCACTATAAAATCTGGTGTACATGTTCTTTCTTGTTGTACTTCCACATTTAATTTCCACACTTTAATTTCTATGGCGAATCTTAGTTTGGTTGTGATTGTGTTTTTGCTTAAAGAATTTTTAAAATACCAATTCACCCCCTCTTAGTTAGCCTTGGGACTAGTTCATTAGGGCTTAACATCCCTGTCGAACTTTCAAGTAGTATCAGAGTGGGATTCATAAAATTGAGTTTTTGAAAACTTTTAAATTTTGATCGATGGCTAACTTTGGTAATCGTAATACTAAAGAAGGTTATTTTATTACACGACCACTTTTGTTTGATAATATTCTTTTTAATTTTTAAAAAACTCGAATGTCAACATTTTTGCAATCGATTGACTATCATATGTGGATGCTTATTAAGGATGGTTATAAACCTTCGTCTCATAAAACTAATGATATTAATACTATACTTCCTTTTTATAAATGGAATCTTGATGATAGGGATTTAGCTCAACTGAATGTAATATGCTTGAACTATTTTTTCAGTGCTTTGAAATTTGAAGATTATATAAGTGTTTCAACTTGTGCTACTGGTAAAGAAGTTTAGGATAGATTGTGTATTAATTATGAAGGAACCAATGAAGTTAAACAATCTCGATTGAATATTTTGTTGCATGACTACAAAGATTTTTGTATGAAACCTATTGAATCAATCATTGACATGAATACTAGGTTTACTCAAATTGTCACCTCTTTACATACCTTAGGAATAGAACTAACTAACTATGAAAGAGTGAATAAAATTTTGAGATGCTTTCCTTCTTCCTTTGATACAAAGATCACTGCAATTACTGAATCCAAGAATTTGAATACTTATTCTATTAATAACTTACTTGGATCACTCGTTTCTTATGAGTAAGGAGTGAACCAAAGATAACTTGATGCAGGTGAGTGAAAGAAGGAGAAAACTATGGCGCTGAAGGCAAACAATGCGGATACTGATTCTTCTGGATCTGAAAGCGATGATGTTTCCTTAATCACTAGGCAATTCAAAAGCTTTTTAAGGAAGAATAACAAGTATTATTAAAAATGGAACAAAAGTAAGAGTAACAAAAATTATAAAAGTTCTTCTGATGTTGTTTGTTTTGAATGCAAGAAGCATGTACATATCAAAGCTGATTTTCCTATACTTAAGGATCACCCAAGCAAGGAGAAGGGTGAGGAGAAACGTAAGTTCAGAAAAGATAAGGATAAGGAGCGATTTCTAAAGGCTTTCTAGATGGATTATACATCTAACTCATTTGAGACTGAAGCTGAAGAGGAGACAACAAACTTATGCTTGATGGGTGATCATCTTAATAAGTCTGACAAATAAGAGGTATGTGAACTAACCTATGATCAATTACTTTAAGTTTGTGAGAATATTCTTACATCATATAGAAAACTTAAGAAATCTCATGCTAGTTTAAATTTGGAATTCTCAAATTTATAAAAAGAGAATGAAATTTTAAGTAAAGATCACACTCAAATTGATAGCAATCACATGTCATTACTTGATGAATTTAATGAATTGAATAAAAAGTATTCTGAGTTGGTTGTTGAGCGTGATTCATTGAAAGAATCTTACAACTCACTTGAAACTGATTTTAAAACTTATATTGAAGAATCTGAGCATAGGGAGCACTATTTGAATGTTGATAATACTATTTTAAAAAGTGATAATTTGAGACTTAAAGCTAAATTGAATGCACTTGAGAAAAATAGGACTACACCCACACTTGATCTAAAGCCAAGACCTAGGAAGAGGCATTATAACCCAAACATATTTATATATCATTTTCCTGGTGTTAGATATTTTTCATGTGCATACTAGGTCACATTTCACACACTTGCATTATTCATCATAATATACATTGGGTATGGAGACCCAAATTACATGATTCACAATATAACACACATGCATTACATTCTTTTTTATAAGAAGGGACCAAAACTTATTTGGGTTCCTAAATCTGATATTTGATGATTTTGTAGGTGTTCTCTCACTAAAGAGCTCAAGAGAGCATATGGTACCTGGACAATGGATGCTCATAACACATGATTAGAGATGCCGATCAATTTGTTACGCTGGTGGACAAGGCTGGAGGCAAGGTTACTCTTAGAGACAACACCACCAGGAAAAGTAGTGGGCATAGGTATAATCAAAATTTCAAATAACCTTTTGATTGAAAATGTTTTGCCATCATAAAAAAGGGGGAGATTGTTGCAAATTCAGGCTTATGAACTATGTTTTGATGAATGGAAAACACTCTTACTTGTCTTGGACTGTCTTTTACTACTGACTTTTTAGGAATCAAAGATCGGACGGAAAAACAGAGCCAGCTCAAGATAGGGTAGATTGGGGTTGAGTCAGTCTGTAATTTTATTTTTTCACTTCTTGAGTCAATTGTAATCTTTAGTGTGACTAATGCAAAGTAACCCTACACACACACACACACTTGAGAGAGTTATAATTTCTATTTTTAATCAAATAGGCCAGGATGATATTTACATCGGTCTGGATGATCGGGCTAAAAACAGAAGTTCTAATCAGGGGTTCTTAATTAAGGCAGCCGTCATTAGCCAATCATCCTGGACGATACTTGTATCAGCCTGGACGATATGCTCAAAATAGAAAGATATTGCCGCCATAAAAAATTAAGGTATTCTGTATTTTTGGCAATCGGTCAAGACGATCTTGGATCGGCTTGGACGATATTCACAATTATGCCTTAATTAATCAAATAAATCAAAAAAAAAAAAATTAAGGATGATTGATACGATCACATCGTCCTGGATGATCACAGGATCGGCCAGGTCGATCTATTTAAAAACCTTTGTTACTTCTAGACGATAAATATCGGCCAGCACCAATTCAGGGCGATGTGCTGGACGATCGGGATCGAATAACTTGAATTCAGGGCGATGATCTGGAAGATTTTCCTCTGATTTTAACTTATCGGCCGGGACAATCGTGATATCATCCTGGACGATCAAGCCAATTTTCAATCGTCCAGTTTGCATTCAAGGCGATGCTCTGGCTGATCTCATAGGATTTATACTGATCGGCCAGGACGATATAGTCGGCAACTTGCAATTAATGAGCTCCTTTGAAGCTCTTCTATTTAAGAGCTCTTGATCAACATTTTTGATCATCCTTGGCTATTGTCTTGACCTGAGAAAACCTAAAGGAGAGAGAGAGAGAGGATATTGTGAGGGGGAGCTTATGAGGGGATTCACAAGGGTTGCTCCAAGTATTGTTCCACTTCTTCTTCCCTAGAGTCTCTTGTCCTTGGAAGGGTTGGGAAAGGTAAGTTCCAATAAGCGATCGAGGTTCTCTGCCTACTTCAGGAGGAAGTAAAGGAGTAAGGTTCTCTGCCTTGCCGGGGGTGGCAAAAAGAGGTGCTTGTAAAGGCTTCTCCGCTTAGCTGTGGGAGCTAATGGAGAGTCACGATTGTAGTGCAATACTCGTAGGGCGCCTCCGGGGAGTGGACGTAGGTCGAGTTGACCGAACAACTATAAACCCTTGTGTTCTTATTTTTTACTGCTTCCGCATTTATTTTCTTCCGCGCTTATTTTTTTCGTGGTGATTTGGTTTGTATTCGTGCTTTGCCTAAAGAATTTTTTAAAAGCCAATTCACCCCCCTCTTGGTTAGCCTTGGGCCAGTTCTATAGGGATTAACATCCCTAACAAACTTTCAAATGGTATCAGAGCGGGATTCAAAAATTTAAGTTTTAAAACTTTTTGAATTTGATCAATGGCTAACTTTGGGAATAGAAACACTAATGAAGATTATTCAATTACACGACCTCCATTGTTTGATAACTTACCTTTTGATTTTTGGAAAACTCGCATGTTAACGTTTTTAAAATCTACTGATTATCGCATGTGGATGCTTATTAAAGAAGGGTATTCTCCACCTTCTCATGAAATTAACGGAATTAAAACAAAAGTTACTTTTACTGAATGAACTTTTGATGAAAGAGATTTAGCTAAATTAAATGCAAAATATTTGTACTGTTTTTTCTGTGCTTTAAAGTCTGAGGATTACATGCGTGTCTCCATTTGTAAAACTGGTAAAGAAATTTAGGATAAATTGTGTATCACTTATGAAGGAACCAATGAAGTAAGATAATCTCGTTTGAATATACTCTTGCATGACTACAAACTTTTTCGTATGAAACCTCCTGAATCTATTTCTGACATGTATGCAAGGTTTACTCAAATTGTTACTTCATTGCATGCCTTAGGAAGAGAACTTTAAAATTTTGAAAAAGTAAACAAAATTTTGAGATGCTTGCCTTCATCGTTTGATGCTAAAATCACTGTTATAACTGAATCTAAGGATTTAAAAATGTATTCGATTGACAACTTACTTTGCTCACTCATTGCTTACGAGCAAGGGATGAATCAAAGAAATCTTGATGCAAGTGAAAAAAAGAAAGAGAAAACGGTGGCACTGAAGGTACACAAATCTGACTCCGATTCTTCTGGGTCTGAGAGCGATGAAGTTGCCTTCATCTCAAGGTAATTCAAAAACTTTCTAAGGAAGAAGCAAAAACATCATTAAAGAAAAGGTAAGGATAATAAATATTCTAAAGTATCTTCTGATGTTGTTTGTTATGAATGTAGGAAGCCTGGAGATGTGAAAGCCGATTGTCCTACACTTCAAGATCACTCAAGCAATGGAAAGGGTGAGGAGTGTTGAGTCTAGTGAATATGTTGTTAAACCTAAGTTAATGTCCCAAAGCTACCAAGAGGGGGGTGAATTGGTATTTAAAAAATATTCCTCTTTTAGATAAATCGAACTGAAATTAAACTTTAATGAATTTTTATAAAAAGTTTTTCAACCACAATATTTAAACAACAAAAAATATTGCAGAAAATACAAAAACAGTGAAATAAACAACACACCATTTATAGTGGTTCTGTCTAAACCAGAACTACATCCACTCCCTAGAGGCACCCTCTGAGTATTGCACTAATTTTGCACCCACAGCAAGGTGGAGAAGCCTTTACAAACACTCTTTTCACCACTACCCGGTGCGGCAGAGAACCATCGTCCTTTTACACTTTACCTAGTATTGACAGAGAACCATCATCCTTTCACACTCTCCTAGTGTGGGCAGAGCCACCCTTCATCCTTTCACACTCTCCTAGTGTGGGCAGAGTACCCTCCGTCCTTTCACACTCTCCTAGTGTGGGCAGAGAACCCTTCGTCCTTTCACACTCTCCTAGTGTCGGCAGAGAACCAAATCTCCTTGATAGATCTCTTCACAAGAAATCTAGAAGGAAGAAAGAAAAAGAGTGAAGTAATCTCAAATCAAAAGTAGGAAATCTTACCTTTGAACACCAAGCGAAGCCTTCACGCTCCAGTGGTAGAAATCCTTCTTTGAATGCTCTCTCTCACTCTCTCCTTTGCCTTCTTCCAATAGGCACGTAGATCAATGAGCAAAAAGATTGGATGGCAGTCTAATTTGGACTATATATACAAAAGATAAGAAAAACTGTCCAAAAACTGCAAGTTTTCAATTATGTACGCAGTGGATCGTCCCGTACGATCGTGGATCGTCCCGAACGATTTTACTTATAGTGTTGGAATTGATCCTAATGTATATTGGTACGAACTATGTTCATTCGATACAAAACAGTTATTACATAGGTCGGTTCCCAAAATTCTACAGGACGTAACCAACTGAGGTAAGTCAGTTCTGTTCATCCTGGGACGAACAAGATTCGTCCTGGGATTATTTTATACAGAGAGTTTCGTCCAGGGACAAAGGTTCATTTCGTCCTGTACAATCTCAAACAGAGAGTTTCGTCCAGGGATGAAGGTTCATTTTGTCTTGTACGATCTCAAACAGAGAGTTTCGTCCCGGTACGAACCATGCTTTTCATCTGGACGAACAGTGCAAGGTGAGAGTCCAAAGACGTTCATCCCGGGACGAATATAAAATTCATCTTGGATGATTAGGACTTAAAAAAATTTTCTACCCGCCTGTTTGATCCATTGCTCTTCCTAAGGGTTAATTGACATGATTGTCCCGTACGAATTAGATTCGTTCCGTACAATCAGTTCACAAAAATTATTTCCCCAAGAGTGTGTGATGTGATTTTTCACTCAATTACAATCACTCCCTCTCATTTTAAAACTTATAATTTATAAATGAATAATTTGAAGTCTTCATCACTTGGTGTTGATTTTTCTGAAATATTAGTACACACTAGAGCAAAAAAAAAGCTTCCAAAAAGTGTTAGGAGATATATAAAATAAAAATATTTGAAATCATCAAAATAATACAAGTTACAAGAATGTAAAACATCCAAATAGCAACTCTCTTTACAATCTCTCCCTTTTTGATGATGGAAAAACAATTATTATTTGTAGGATTTTAAATTCTAAGAATCTCCTAAACTCCCCCTGAATTGATGAATACATGAAAAATAAGGAGGCATAAATAATTAATAATTTTTTTTCTAATTTTTTTAATTTTATACAAAACACACAACTATAATAATGACAAACATAAAAGGACTATCAAGACTATAAAACAAACAAAACAAATAAAACAAAACAAAGCAAAGCAAACAAACAATTTCTCCCCCTTTTTCACATCAGCAAAAAGTGAAGAAGAAAAGAAGGCTAAAAATGTAAGCAGAAGTATGAAATTCATTTGATATTTTAATCTTGAAAGTGATTGAAATAAGGTATGCAAATAAAATCAAAATATTAGAAAAATCATAAAATTTCATATAATTTAAGAAGTGATATAACATATAGAATAAAAAGAATTTATCAAAGGCATGTGTCAATTTAGACATTAAGATAAAGAAAATCATTGCACTAAGGATGAATAAAAAATTTTATATTTCAAATTTCAATGTCAATTATAAATGAACATTAGATCAATTTGAATTAAGAGATTAGATGAGTCCGGAAAGAAGTAATTACCACATGTTGCGCTTTGCGCATCTTTTTCAATTTTTATGGCACATTTTTGTGTATCTTTTTACTTTGGGCTTATTTTGTGCCTCTTTTTGTCATTGCAAATTTTTTGCACAATCTTTTTGATTTTTGTACATTTTTACAATTTTCAAGAGTAATTGAATTCTTTCCAAAATCAATAATCTAAAATTTCAAATTTTTCTAAATGCATAAATACTAATTGAAAAGAGAAATACAAAATAAGAAAACATCTAAACTGCAATAATAATATTAAAGATAATGTAGTCTAAAAAAGAGACATGGAATTGAAAATTCTAATAATACAAGTTATAAGTAATCTTAAATTTAGAAAAATTATATTTTCTAATAAAATCAATTTTAATTTACAAATTAGAATAAAGCACTATTAAGATTAAAAAAAAATAAATGTCATAAAGTTTAACACACATTTCTAAAACATTAAACAACAAAATATTGGAACATATATTGATATCGAATGAAGCTACTACAATTTGAAGTTCAAGACATCAATAATAACACAACTAAAATAAGAAAAATACAACAAACTAAAGGAAATCACTAACACATGAACTACAACAAAACACTGAACTGCTGCATTTATTCGTCCCGTCGTTTGAAAAATATTTCATCCCGGACGATCTTGATGATCGTATAGACGAATTACATTAAAAACTGCTCTTAAAACGGTTCGAAATCATACAGTTTGTCATTTTACACAAATCGTCCAGTACGAATAATTTTCGTCCCGGACGATGATGACCACAAATTTATATTTTCACACTCAAAATAAAAACGAATAAAAACAAACAAGACAAACTTAAATACATACATTTTTAAGAAGAAAAAAATCACAAAAACAAACAAAAAAATACAATGAACATTAAACAAAAACAAAATATAAATGTTGCATAAAATATTTTTATCTAAGCATTTAAATCAATCACTCCAAGCCTAGTTCTTAATATACTGAAAGTATCAAAGGCTAAAGGTTTTGTAAAAATGTCTGCAAGTTGATTTTCTGTTTAAACATGGGTAAGTTCAATTTCTCCCTTGGATACATGATCCCTTATGAAATGATGTTATATGTCAATGTGTTTGGTTCTTAAATGTTGAATATGATTTTTTGAAATGCATATAGCACTAGTATTATCACAATAAATTGGTATAGTGCCTATAGTTAATCCTAAATCAATCAACTATTGTTTTAACCAAAATACTTGTGCCACACAACTTCCTAGTGCAATGTATTCTACTTCTGCAGTAGATAGGGCCACTGAATTTTATTTTCTACTAGACCATGAAACTAATGAATTTCTAATGAATTGACATGTTCTAGAAGTGCTTTTCCTATCCACCCTATACCCTGCAAAATCAGAGTCTGAATAACCAATAATTTCAAATGAAGAGCTAAACTTTGTATACCAAATTCCTAAGTTCTGAGTTCCTAGTAAGTATCTTAAAATTCTTTTCACTGCTGTCAAATGTGATTCTTTTGGATCAGATTGAAATATAGCATACAAGTAAACACTAAACATGATTTTTGGTCGGCTAGCAGTCAAGTAATGTAAAGATACAATAATTCCTCTAAATTTCTTTTGATCAACAGATTTTCCCTTAAGGTCCTTATCCAACTGAACTTAGGAACTCATTGGTGTACTAACAGGTTTAACATTATCCATTTCATATTTTTTTAGGATGTCCTTAACATATTTAGATTGACTAAGAAATGTACATTCCTCAAGTTTCTTAATGCTAAAGTCTAGAAAGTAATTTAAGTCTCCCATTAGACTCATCTCAAATTCACTACTCATTGTTTTAGAAAAATCATCACAAAGATTTTTTATTTGAAAATCCAAAAATGATATCATCCACATAAATTTGAATAATGAGTATATCCTTTCCAAATTTATTTAAAAAGAGAATTGTATCCACACTTCCTTTTTCAAAAGATCTTTCAAGTAGGAAGGTGCTTAACCTCTCATACCAAGTCCTAGGTGCCTATTTTAATCCATATAATGTATTTTTTAACTTGAAAATATGATTTGGGTATTTAGAATTTTCAAAACCTAGAGGTTGTTCTACAAAGACATCCTCTTCAATTACCCCATTTAAAAAGGCACTTTTCATATCCATTTGAAACAATTTGAAACCATTAAAACAAGCAAAGGATAGCAAAACCCTAATTGCTTCAAGTTTAGCTACAGGGGTAAAAGTCTCCTTAAAATCAATTCCTTCAATCTGATTATACCCCTTAGTAACTAATCTAGCCTTATTTCTAATGACTATTCCTGAGTCATTCATTTTATTTTTGAATACCCACTTAGTTCCAACAATACTTTGATCTTTTGGCCTTGAAGTTAATTCCCAAACTTTATTTTGTTACAAATTAATTCAACTCTTCTTGCATGGCCAATATCCAAAATTTATCAGAAAGTGCTTGATCAATATTAGTGGGTTCTATAGTTGAAATAAAGGCTGAATGATTGACTTCTTTGTTTAATCCACGCCTAGTTCTAACACCCTCACTAGGTTCACCTATACTCAATTCCCTTGGGTGGTTTTTAGAAAATCTCAAATCTCTAGGCAAAGGGTTTTCTATCTCCAAAGTTTCTTCCACATTTTTTTTCCAAGTTTATTCTATCAATCTTTTGGGAGTTATCCTCAATCTCATCTTTAATAACATTTGGCTCTTCCAAATTTCCAGATTCATCAAATACAACATGTGTGGTCTCTTCAATGACCAAAGTTCTTTTGCTAAATACCCTTTAAGATTTTCCAACACTTAAATATCCAACAAAAATTCCTTAATCTGATTTTGGATCAAATTTTCCTAAGACAGATTTTTTATTATTATGAATAAACACCTTGCAACCAAAAACATGTAAATGTGACATATTAGGTGTTCTCCCTTTTAGCAATTCATAGGGTGTTTTATTTAAATTGGATCTCACATTCACCCTATTCAGAACATAACATGCAGTGCTAACCGCCTCACCCCAAAAATATTTAGGAAGTGAATATTCTTCCAATATTGCTCGGGCGGCTTCTATTAATGTTCTAATTTTTCTTTCTACTACCCCATTTTACTGAGAGAAAAATTGTGCTCAATTCCTTTCTCTTTACAAAAATTTTCAAATCTCTCATTATCAAATTCTCCTCCATGATCACTTTGTATAGAAATAATTTCACACCCTAATTTCCTTTGAATCCAAGTCAAAAAATTTCTAAATTTCTCAAATGATTCACTCTTATGAAATAGAAATCTAACCCAAGTGAATCTTGAGTAATCATCCACTATAACAAATCTGTATACCTTCCCTCCTAGACTTACAGTTCCAACTGGTCCAAAAAGATCCATGTGTAAGATTTCCAAAGGTTTACTAGTCCTAAGATCCTTATTGGACTGAAAAGAGGACTTCACTTGCTTACCTAATTGACATGCATCACAAAGGTGGTCCTTATTAAAGTCTAGTTTTGGTATACCTCTCACTAAATTCTTTTGGGTATTCTTTCTAAGGTTTTTCATGCTAGAATGACAAAGTCTCCTATGCCAAAGTCATGACTCATCAGAAATAGTTTTTAAACAAAAGGCCATAGGAGTATGAATGTAATTTAAATCAAGCATATAAACATTGTTTACCCTTTTTCCATTCAACACATCTGCAGCTAGTAGGAAAATTTTTTTACACTATAACCCTTATCACATAGCTGACTTATACTTAACAAATTATGCTTTAATCCTTCAACCAATAACACATTGTCTATAAAAAAGTTTTTCAAGTTTCCAATAATACCTGATCCAACCACCTTCTTTGTGGTATTATCTCCAAGTGTAACCTTGCCTCCACTCCTGGCTTCCAGCATTATGAATTGAGTAGTATCTCCAGTCATATGCTTTGAACATCCGCTATTCAGGTACCATACGCTCACACGAGGTCTTGTGTGAGAGCGACCCAGCAAAAATATCAAATGTTAGACCTGGGAACCCAAACAAGTTTGGGTTCTCCTGTTAGCAATTTATAATCAGATGCATGTATGATATGTCTAGGTTTATGCATCTTAGGTCTCCACACCAAATCAGATTTCATCTTCAAAGTACAGGTGTGTGCTATTTGTCAAAATAATTCATAATTATTACATTTGACATTAGGAAAAGTATTCTTAAGTCTTCAACCATTTGTTTGTCTTCTAAGGGATTCCATGTATTTAGGATAAAATTTAGGATTTGTAAAATTTTCAAGTTTGGGGGGGGTATCCTATTATCCTCGAGAGCTTTTATTTTTAGCTTATAAAATGAATTCATATCTTCAAAGATTCGATTTGTATAATTGATTCGATATATTTTGCTCTCTAATTAATCCTTAAATTTTTAAATTCTTTTTAATGATCAGCAAAGGATGATTTTAAAATCTCATGATTTTTATTCAGATCATCGTATTCGTTAAGTAGTTTCATGTGGTTGTCATCTATTAAAGCATGATCTTTCCTAAGGATTTCATGTTCTTTCTTAAGTTATTCCAACTCTAAACTTACACTAACATGCATCTTTTTCATTTTCCTATATGCATCATGTATGTGTTCAGAAACTTCAAACAATTCATCATAACTTAAGTCAGATACCTCTTCTTGATCTGATTGATCAAGACTATCTGCCATCAAGCAAAGATTAGTGACTTATTCTTCCTTTTCAGTCTCTGATGAATCTGAAGCTAAGTCCGCCCAAAATGCTCTTTGAAAATTCTTCTTACTCTTCTTTACAGTTGGTTTCTCCTCTACCTTCTCTTTGCTCGGAGTCGCTTTGAGTTTTTGGCAATCAGTCTTGATATGACCTTATTTCCTACATTCATAACAAATCACTTCATCAGAAACCTTGCCATTTCTGTTAAATTTACCTCTATTCCATTGCTGGCGTCTCTTCTTCTTCCTCTTCAGAAAGCTTCTAAATTATCTAGCCATCAATGCAATATTGTCTTCATCCTCAGGTTGTGAGTGTTCACTCTCAGACTCTTCCACTTTTAGTGCTATATTCTACTCCTTTTATGGTTCATCTGCATCAATCTTTCTTTGACTAACCCCTTGCTCGTAAGCAATGAGTGAACTAAGAAGATTGTCAATAGAATAATTGTTTAGATCTTTAGACTCTATAATTACATTTATTTTAGCATTATAAGCAGTAGGTAAACAACGAAGAATCTTATCAACCATTTCAGCATTCATTAGTTCCCTACCAAGTACATGCAAAGAGGTGACAATTTGTGTGAATCTTGTGTACATATCAGAAATAGATTCATTTGGTTTCATGCAAAATAATTCATAATCATATAACAAGATAATAAGTCTTGATTGCTTAACCTCATTAGTCCCCTCATAAGTTATACAAAATCTTTCCCATATGTCCTTTCCACTTTTGCAAGTGGAAACCCGCATGTAGTCTTCAGATTTTAAAGAACAAAAAAAATTATTCAAATATTTAGCATTTAGTTATGCTAAGTCACGTTCTTCTATAGTCCAGTCTGCAAAAGGTGTTTCTATCCTAACTCCATCAACTAATCTAGTTGGTTTTGTATAACCTTCCTGGACTAAGATCCACATACGATAATCAAGTGACTGTAAGAAAGTAGACATGCGTGTTTTCCAAAAATCAAAAGGTATATTATCAAACAGTGGAGGTCTAGTAATAAAGTAACCTTCAGGTGTATTTAAGTTTCCAAATGTAGACATCTACGTTAGTCAAAAAGTAGTTTAATCTTATGATTTTGAAACAAAGCTCTGATACCACTTGTTGAGTCTAGTGAATAGGTTGTTAAACCTCAGTTAATGTCCCAAAGCTACCAAGAGGGGGGGTGAATTGGTATTTAAAAAATATCCCTCTTTTAGATAAATTGAACCGAATTTAAAATTAAATGAATTTTTATAAAAAGTATTTCAACCACAATTTTTAAACAACAAAAAAAAATTGCATAAAATAAAAAACAGTGAAATAAACGACACACGATTTATAGTGGTTTGGTCTAAACCAGACCTACATCCACTCCCCAGAGACACCCTCTGAGTATTGTACTAATACCAATAGTGTCTCTCCTTTTGCACCCACAACAAGGCGGAGAAGCCTTTACAAACACTCTTTTCACCACTACCCGGTGCGGTAGAGAACCATCGTCCTTTTTCACTTTCCCTAGTGTTGGTAGAGAACCGTCATCCTTTCACACTCTCCTAGTGTGGGCATAGTACCTTTCATCCTTTCACACTCTCCTAGTATGAGCAGAGTACCCTTTGTCCTTTGACACTCTCTTAGTGTGGGCAGAGTACCCTTCGTCCTTTCATACTCTCCTAGTGTGGGCAGAGAACCCTTCATCCTTTCACACTCTTCTAGTGTCGGCAAAGAACCGGATATCATTGATAGATCTCTTCACAAGAAATCTAGAAGAAAGAAAGAAAAAGAGTGAAGTAATCTCAAATCACAAGTAGGAAATCTTACCTTTGAACACCAAGCGAAGCCTTCACGCTACAGTGGTAGAAATCCTTCTTTGAATGCTCTCTCTCACTCTCTCCTTTACTCTTCTTCTAATAGGCATGTAGATAAATGAGCAAAAAGATTGGGTGGCAGTCTAATTTGGACTGTATATACAAAAGACAAGAAAAACTGCCCAAAAACTGCAAGTTTTCAATTCTGTACGCAGTGGATCGTCCCGTACGATCGTGGATCGTCCCGGACGATTTTACTTAAAGTGTCGAAAATGATCCTAATTTATATTGGTACGAACTATGTTCGTACACACTCATCTTCCCGTACGAACTAGGTTCGTCCGGAACGAAACGGTTATTATGTAGGTCGGTTCCCAAAATTCTACATGATGTAACCAACTGAGGTAAGTCGGTTCTGTTCATCCTGGGACGAACAAGATTCATCCTGGGATGAATAAGATTCATCCTGGGATGATTTTATACAAAGAGTTTCATCCAGGGATGAAGGTTCATTTCGTCCTATACGATCTCAAACAGAGAGTTTCATCCAGGGATGAAGGTTCATTTCGTCCTGTACGATCTCAAACAGAGAGTTTTATCCAAGTATGAACCATGCTTTTTGTCTGGATGAACAGTACAAGGTGAGAGTCCAAAGTCGTTCATCCCGGGACGAACATAAAATGTCCTGGATAATTAGGACCTAAAAAATTTTCTACCCGCCTGTTCGATCCATTGCTCTTCTTAGGGGTTAATTGACTTGATCGACCCGTACGAACCAAATCCGTCCCGTATGATCAGTTCACAAGAATTGTTTCCCCAAGAGTGTGTGTTGTGATTTTTCACTCAATTACAATCACTCCCTCTCATTTCAAAACTTATAATTTACAAATGAACAATTTGAAGTCTTCATCGCTTGGAGTTGATTTTCCTGAAATGTTAGTACACACTAGAGCAAAAGAAAATCTTCCAAAAAGTGTTAGGAGATATAAAATAATAATATTTAAAATAATCAAAATAATACAAGTTGCAAGAATGTAAAATATGCAAATAGCAACTCTCTCTACAAGGAGAAACCCAAGTTCAGGAAGGACAATAAGAGACTCCAAAAGGCATTTTGGGCAGATTCTGCATCAGATTCATTGGAGACGGAACCAGAAGATGAGACAACAAAGTTATGCTTGATGGCAGACAATCACCTTGATCAAGAAGAGGTATGTGAACTTTCCTACGATCAACTTCTTGAATTTTCTGAAAAAATTCATGCATCATATAGGAAACTCAAGAAAACACATGCAAGCTTAAAATTGAAATTTTTGGAGTTACAAAAAGAGCATGTAATTATGACTAAAGATCATTCTACAATTGATTCAAATCATATGGCTCTACTTGATGAATTTGATGAGTTAAACAAAAAACATTGTGAATTAATTGAAGAGCATGAGTCACTAAAAGTCACACACACCTCACTTGAATCTGATTTTAAGAAGTCTAAAGAGATGGAGAAAAACTTGAGGATTGAGAATGAAGTCTTAAAAAGCATAAATTTTAAGATTCAAAATGAATTAGATGCATATAAGAAAACTAGGATGACACCTACTTTTGATCAAAAGACAAAACCTAGAAAGAGGTATTATAACTCAAACCATTAAGAAACCTTTTCCTGGAGTTAGATGTTTTTCATGTGGCATGCTAGGACACATCTCACACACTTGCACTGTTCACTATAGTACTTATTGGGTGTGGAGACCCAAGGTGCATGATTCACAGTATACCACACATGCATTGCATTCTACTCTTCATAAGAAGGAACCCAAACCTTCTTGGATTCCTAAATCTAACATTTGATAATTTTGTAGGTGGACTCTCACAAAAGACCTCGTGAGAGTATGTGGTACTTGGAAAGCGGTTGCTCTCGACATATGACTGGTGATGCCAATTAATTTATTTCGCTGGAGTCCAGGACTGGAGGCATGGTTACTCTTGGAGACAACACCACCAAGAAAATGGTAGGCGTAGGAATAATTGGTAATTCCAAGAACCTTATGATTGAAAATATTTTGCTTGTAGATGGATTGAAGCACAACCTACTCAGCATCAGTCAACTCTGTGACAAAGGCTTCATCGTGCAATTCTTTGCAAATTCATGCATTGTAAGTTTAACTAACAATACTATTTTGCAGGGAAAGAGGATCAACAACATCTACATGCTTGATTTAAATAACATTGAATGTGCTGCTTCATTTTTCTTAAAAACAGTGATTGATGATTCATGGTTGTGGCACCGGAGACTATGTCATGCAAGTATGAAAACCCTTAGGAAAGTGACCCAAAAGGACCTAGTTAGAGGTGTCCCCAAACTCAAGTTTTCAAAAGACCACCTTTGTGATGCCTATCAACTAGGAAAGCAAGTCCACTCCACCTTTCACCCCACTAAAGAAATTAGCACCTCTAGACATTTAGAAGTACCGCACATGGATTTGTTTGAACCCATTAACACTGCCATCTTGGGAGGGAAAGTCTATGGTTTTGTGATTGTTGATGACTACTATAGGTTCACTTGCAATAGATTTCTTACACATAAAAATGAGTCTTTTGAGGAGTTTAAAACATTTTCTACTTGGATTCAGAAAAAGCTAGGTTGTGAGATCTTGACCATCCATAGTGATCATGAGGAAGAGTTTGAAAATAAAAAATTTGGAGATTTTTGTAAGGACAAGGGGATTTGCCATAATTTCTCATCTCCTAGGACCCCTCAGCAGAACGGGGTAGCTAAAAGGAAGAACCAGACCTTGGTGGAAGCCGCTAGAGCAATGCTTGCTGAGTATTCACTTCCAAAATACTTTTGGGCTGAAGTGGTTAACACAGCTTGTTATGTGTTGAATAGGATGAACGTTAGAGCCAAATTAGAAAAGACACCCTATGAGATCCTTAAGGGTAGGACACCCAATCTTTTCCACCTTCATGTCTTTGGTTGTAAGGTTTTCATTCACAACAATGGGAAGTCTCACTTGGGAAAATTTGATCCTAAATCTGATGAAGGAGTATTCTTGGGATATTCTAGTGTTGGGAAGTCTTTTAGGGTGTTTAATAAGAGTAATTTAGTGGTGTAAGAGACTACCCATGTAGTATTTGATGAGTCTGATCCTAAAAAGTATGGAGTTGAGGATGATGATGATATTGAAGAGATTACTAGTGGAGTAGAAAATGTGGAGAAGGAAGTAAGTCACCAAAACATAGAAGGAGTAGGAGATGTAACCCAAGGAGTAGAAAATTTAGATCTGGAGGAAAGGGTTTGACCTTCTCAGACCTTACCTAGAGATTGGAGATACTCTACAAGTCACCCCAAGGATTTGATCTTAGGAGACCCTTCTAATGGAGTTAAGACTAGACATGGACTTAGGAAGGAGGTGAACCATTATGCCTTTATCTCAATGACTGAACCCACCAACATAAACCAAGCCCTTACTGATGAGTTTTGGATTTTAGCCATGCAGGAGGAGTTGAACCAATTTGTTAGAAATGAAGTTTGGGAGCTTGTAGAAAGACCAAAGAGACAAAGTGTAGTTGGGACAAAGTGGGATTTTAAGAATAAGGTGAATGATTTAGGAGTGGTGGTTAGGAATAAAGCAAGATTGGTGGCTAAGGGATATAACCAAATAGAATGGATAGATTTTGAGAAGACATTTGCCCCTGTAGCTAGATTGGAAGCCATTAGAGTGATATTAGCCTTTACCTGTTATAAAGGATTTAAGCTTTATCAAATGGATGTCAAGAGAGCCTTTTTGAATGGGGAAATAAAAGAGGATGTGTTACCCCAATGTTTTGAGAGTTCCCAATTTCCAAATCATGTTTTTAAATTTTAAAAGGCTTTGTATGGTTTAAAGCATGCACCAAGAGCATGGTATGAGAGGCTTAGCACATTTTTACTAGAAAGTGAGTTTGTTAAGGGGAGCGTAGATACCACCCTTTTTCTTAGAAAAATTGGAGATGATTTACTCAATGTTCAGATTTATGTGAATGATATACTCTTTGGATATCCTAATAAAAAACTTTGTGATGAGTTCTCTAAAATAATGAGTAGAGAATTTGAGATGAGTATGATGGGAGAGTTGTCCTATTTTTTGGGATTTAGCATAAAACAATTGGATGATGGAACCTTTCTTAATCAAACAAAATACATAAAGGACATTTTAAAGAAATATGAGATGGATAAATCTAAGCCAATCAATACTCCCATGACTTCTAGTGTTCCATTGGATAAGGACCCAAGTGATAAGTCTGTTGATTAAAAGAAGTATAGAGCCATGATTGGATCTTTACTCTACTTGACTGCAAGCCGACCCGACATAATGTTTAGTGTTTGCCTTTATGCTAGATTTCAAGCCGACCCTAAGGAATCCCACCTGACTACTGTTAAGAGAATTTTTAGATATCTTTTGGGGACCCAAAGCTTAGGGATTTGGTATCCTAGACATAACACTTTTTTTGAGATTATTGGATTTTCTGACTTTAATTTTACAGGATGCAAGGTTGATAGAAAAAGCACACCAGGGACTTGTCAATTCATAGTACAATCTTTGGTCTCATGGTCTAGTAGAAAGCAAAATTCTATTGCACTTTCCACTACTGAAGCTGAGTACATTGTTCTTGGAAGTTGAGTGGCCCATGTCCTTTGGTTGAAACAACAGGTATTGGATTTAGGATTAACTGTAGGCACTATCTCAATCTTTTGTGACAATACTAGTGCCATATGCATATCTAAGAATCCTATCAAACATTCAAGGACTAAGCACATTGACATTAGACATCACTTCATTAGAGACCATGTGACTAATGGAGACATTGAGCTACACCATGTGACAACTGAAAATCAACTGGCTGACATCTTTACTAAACCACTGGCCTTCGACACTTTCAGCTCTTTAAGGACCAGATTGGGTGTGATTGACATAACTGCTTAAACTTGATCTTCTATTTACTTTATTTGGTTTTTTAATTTTTTTTCCTCTTTGCACTTTGTTTTTCTTTTTATTTTTTATTTTTTTGTTTAATTTGGATTGCTTTCTTTTTTATTGCTTTTTAGCCTTCAAAAATCATCGCTGATATGATATCGTATGCCTTGTCTTTGCTTTTGAGAATTTGTAGTAAATGTTTTACATCTCTTAATCTGTTAGATGGTAAGAATATTTTGTTGATTGTGTCTCCTTCTCTAACCTATTTTAGTGGGATAGTTTTCTTTTCTAATCAAAAATCTATTTCAAATTAAAGATTTTGTATGAAATTTAGAACCTTTCTAAACTCGCTTAAGCAAATATATCTTGTATTCATAATACTTAAAGTCTTTTTTATTACATCAAGATTCCTCGTTACTCTTGTCATTGGTTAATTGATTATGCTTTGTGGATAGTTCTTCTCTATGTTAGAGAGAGAGCCCCTATTCTCAAATATCTAGAAGATATACTCACAACTAAGAACTTTTTAAGAGTTGTAAAAGAGAATGGAGCTTGAAAAAAAAAATATTTGGCCAATGATGCCAACAAAAGATGCGTAATGATGCTAAATTGAAAAATTATATAGCAAAAGATATGCACAAGCACCAATCAATTGACAAGAGCATAAATTGAGCCCACTAAAAAGCAAGCTCCTCTCCCCTTTCAAAATCTTTTAAAAACTTAGAAGTTTTCATGTATCAAAGGCTTGATTTTGAGTGTTTTGCGATTGTGATAAATTTACTTTGGTTCATTATTTTATAAGATATTTTTTCTTAAACCAAGTGATGAATGGATTCTTTTTCCTCATATCCAATTAATTTTTTGAGTTAGGTCATTGATTTCAAAATACGATTCTACTCTAAGAGAAAGTCCGAGCTAAGGGTAATCTTGATCAAATATTCTACTGTTCTTTGGATTATTGATGTTGTTAATTCAATAACTCAAAAATTTTTAAAATCAAGCACATAGAATACTACATCATCATCATGCCTTGATTTTAAAAAAAAGGGATCTTGTGGTTTGGTTTTGTTCATGGTTCCCTCCTTTTTGAGATGTTAAAAGGGGAGTAGTTTTAGGACTTTTTTTTTGCACTCTCGATTTCGTATGTTACACTCTGTTTTTTAAATTTTTGTCATAGTGTTTTGCCATCATAAAAAAGGGGGAGATTGTTGCAAATTCAGGTCTATGAACTATGTTTTGATGATTGGCAAACACTCTTACTTGTCTTGGACTATCTTTTACTTCTGACTTTTTAGGAATCAAAGATCGGACAGAAAAATTGAGCCGGCTCAAGATGGGGTAGATTGGGGTTGAGTCAGTCTATAATTTTATTTTTTCCATTCTTGAGTCAATTGTAATATTTGGTGTGACTAATGCAAAGTAATCCTATACACACACACACACACACTTGAGAGAGTTAGAATTTCTATTTTTAATCAAATCGGCCAGGATGATATTTACATCGGCCTGGATGATCGGGCTCAAAACAAAAGTTCTAATCAGGGGTTCTTGATTAAGGCAGCCATCATTAGCCAATCAACCTGGACGATATGCTTAAAACAGAAAGATATTTCCACCATAAACAATTAAGGTATTCTGTATTTTTGGCAATCGGCCAGGACGATCTTGGATCAGCCTGAACGATATTCACAATTATGCCTTAATTAATCAGACAAATCAAGGAGGTAATTAAGAATGATTGATAGGATCACATCGACCTGGATGATCACAGGATCGGCAAGGACAATCTATTCAAAAACCTTAGTTACTTCTGGATGATAAATATCGGCCAGCAATAATTCAGGGCGATGTGCTGGACGATCGGGATCGGACAGCTTGAATTCAGGGCGATGCTCTGGACGATTTTCCTCTAATTTGAACTTATCGGCCGGGACGATCGTGATATCATCCTAGACGATCAAGCTAATTTTCAATCATCCAGTTTGCATTCAGGGCGATGCTCTGGCCGATCTCATGGGATTTGTACTGATAGGCCAGGACGATATCCATATCGTCCTGGATGATATAGTTGGCAACTTGTAATTAATGAGCTCCTTTGAAGCTCTTCTATTTTAGAGCTCTTGATAACCATTTTTGATCATCCTTGGCTGTTGTATTGACCTGAGAAAACCTAAAGGAGAGAGAGAGAGAGAGAGAGAGAGAGAGGGAGAGAGAGAGAGAGGATCTTGTGAGGGGGAGCTTGTGAGGGGATTCACAAGGGTTACTCTAAGCATTGTTCCACTTCTTCTTCCCTAGAGTCTCTTGTCCTTGGAAGGATTGGGAGAGGTAAGTTCCAGCAAGCGATCGAGGTTCTATGCCTGCTTCAGGAGGAAGCAAAAGGAGGATGGTTCTCTACCTTGACGGGTGTGGCAAAAAGAGGTGCTTGTAAAGGCTTCTTCACCTAGCTGTGGGGGCCAAAGGAGAGTCACGATTGTAGTGCAATACTCGGAGGGCGCCTCCAAGGAGTGGACATAGGTCGAGTTGACCGAACCACTATAAACCCTTGTGTTCTTGTTTTTTTCTGCTTCCGCATTTATTTTCTTCCGCGCTTATTTTTTTTTTGTGGTGATTTGGTTTGTATTCGTGCTTTGCCTAAAGAATTTTTTAAATACCAATTCACCACCCCTCTTGGTTAGCCTTGGGCCATTTCTATAGGGCTTAACATCCCTAACGAACTTTCATCATGCTTGCTAAGTATTCACTTCCAAAATACTTTTAGGATGAAGTGATAAATACAACTTATTATGTGTTAAATAGGGTGAATGTTAGAGCCAAACTTGATAAAAAACCCTATGAGATCCTTTAGGGTAGGACACCCAACCTTTCCCACCTTTATATCTTTGGCTGCAATTTATTTATTCTTAATAATGGGAAGTCATACTTAGGAAAATTTGAGCCAAAATTTGATGGAGTGTTCTTAGGATATTCAAATATGGGGAAACCCTTTATGGTGTTTAAAAAGAGGACATTGTGGTGGAGGAGACTGCTCATGTAGTGTTTGATGAATCTAATCCTAAGGAGTCTAGAGTTGAGGATGAAGATGGTTATGGAGAGATTACCTGAGGAGTTAAACATTTGAAGAAGAGTGTAGAGCCCCAAAACACTAAAGGTGTAGGTGAGATTAACCAAGGAGTAGAAAATGCAAATTTGGAGGAAATGGTAGAAACTACACACACCTTGTCTAGGAATTAGAGATATTCTTTGAATCATCCTAAAGAACTGATCTTAGGAGATCCTTCTGAAGGTGTTAGAATTAGGCATGACTATAGGAAGGAAGTAAGCCACTCTACCTTTATCTCAATGACTAAACACACAAACATTAATCAAGCCTTGTCTGATGAGTTTTGGATCTTAGCCATGCAAGAGGAATTAAACAAATTTGTTAGGAATGATGTTTGGGAGCTTGTAGAATGACCAAAGGGATAAAGTGTAGTTTGAACAAAATAAGTCTTTAAGAATAAGATGAATGATTATAGTGTGATGGTTAGGAATAAGTCGAGATTGGTAGCTAAGGGGTATAATCAGATAGAAGGAATTGATTTTGAGGAGACCTTTGCCCCTGTAGCTATATTGGAAACTATTAGAGTGCTACTAGCCTTTAACTATTATAAGGGATTTAAGCTTTACCAAATGGACGTAAAGAGTGTCTTTTTAAATGGGAAAATAAAAAAGGATTTGTTTGTAGAGAAACCCCTACGTTTGAGAGTTTCTAATTTTCAAATCATGTTTTCAAATTAAAAAAGGCCTTATATGTATTAAAATAGGCATTAAGAGCTTGGTATGAGAGACTTAACACATTTTTACTAAAGAGGGATTTTGTTAAGGGAAGTGTAGACACCACCCTTTTATTTGAGAAAAGTAGGAGATGTGCTACTCATTATTCAGATCTATATTGATGATATACTTTTTTGGATATTTTGATAAAAAGCTATGTGATAATTGTTCTAAAATAATGAGTATGGAGTTTGAGATGAGTATGTCTAAGCAGCAATTGGATGATGAAACCTTTATAAATCAATCAAAATACATTAAAGAAATCTTGAAGAAATATGAAATGGATAACGCCAAGCCAATAAATGCTCCCATAATTTCTAATATTCAGATGGATAAGGACTCAAATGGAAAATCTGTTGATCAAAAGAAGTATAGAGGGATGATTGGATCTTTACTTTACCTGACTGCTAGCCAACCTGATATAATGTTTAAATTTTATCTCTATGCTAGATTTCAAGTTGATCATAAAGAATCCCACCTGATTGTAGTAAAGATAATTCTTATATATCTTTTGGGGACCCAAAACTTAGGAAACTTGTATCCTAGACACAACACTTCTTTTGAGATTATTGGATATTCTGATTTTAATTTTGCAGGATATAGGGTGGATAGAAAGAGCACTTTTGAAACTTTCCAATTTATAGAATAATCTTTAGTCTCATGGTCTAGTAGAAAACAAAACTTTATTGCACTCTCCACTGTTGAAGCTGAGTATATTACCTTAGGAAGTTATGTGGCCTAAGTTCTTTGGTTGAATCAACAAATTATGGATTTAAGATTACCTATACGCATAATTTCAATCCTTTGTGATAACACTAGAGTCATCTTCATCTCTAAGAATCCTATCCAACATTCAAAGACCAAACACATTGATATAAGGCATCACTTTATTAGAGACCATATGACCAAAGGAGACATTTAGTTACACCATGTGACAACTGAGAATCAATTGGCTGACATCTTTACTAAACCAATGGCTTTTGACACTTTCAACATCTTAAGGATAAAATTGGGTGTGATTGACATAAATGCATGAACTTGATGTTTACTGAATTTTGAATCTTCTATTTTATTGCTTTTTTTGTTTGTTTTACTTTTTACTAGGTTTTATTTCTATTATTTCATTTTTTCTTTTTTTTATCACTGCTGTAATGATATTTTATACCATATTTTTGTTTTTTGAAAATTTGTAGTCAATATTTTACATCTCTAAATTAGTTAAAGGGAGAAACACCGTTGATTATTTCTCTTCCTTTAACCTCCTTTAGTGGTGTAATTTTTTTTTCTAAACAAAAATCTATCTTAAATTAACAACTGGACTTTGCGATTGAGATCTTTTCTATCTTGTTATAGTAATCTATCTTATATTTATAATGTTCAAATTCTTTATTTTACTTCCAAGTTTTTTGTAATCTTATCGTTACATTTATCATACAATTTTGATTATATTTTATGGTTTGTTCTTCCTTAAATTAGAGAGTGAGTTTTTCTTCTCTAATATCTTAAATATATACTCATAACTGAGAGTATTTAAGTATTTTGAAAAGGGATATAGCTTGCAAAAAGGCCAATAACGTCAAATCGAAAGATGCACAATAATGCCAAATTAAGAAATATATACAAAGTGTATCAAAAATCAAAATATGTGCAAAGTATGCCAATTAATTGACAAGAGGCATAAAATGAGCCCACTAAAAGTAAGCTCTCATCTCTTTCAAACTTTTAAAACTTAGAAGAATTCATGTGTCACTTGATATTTTTAAAGGCTTGATTTTGAATTTCATAATTGTGACAAATTACTTTGGTATATTATTCTATAAGATATTTTTCTAAAACCAAATTTTGAATGGATCTCTTTTTCTTATCCAATAAGTTTTTCTAAGTTAGGTCTTTTGTTTTCAAAAGATAATTTTGCCCTGAGTGAAGTTCGAGCTAGGGTTAACAGGATCAGTTATTCTACCATTTTCAGGATTTCGACGATATTAACTCATTGGTCTTACAAGTCTTTAAATTCAATCACATGGAGACTTTATTATATTCATGTTTTGATAAAAAAAACTTTTATTTCGTTCTTCCTTTTTTTCTTCTATTCTGCTTTTTCTTTTTTGGTTTTTCCTCCTCCTTTTTGTGATGTCAAAAGGGCGAGTAATGTGTAAGTTATTTAATTATACTATTTTCACTTCTATTTATGTTTTATTTAGTTATAATTATTTTTTTTCCATCATAAAAAAAGGGGGAGATTTTAGCGAATCTAATCTTAGGGAATAGAATTTTGATGATAACAAACACTTATGTTTCTCTATGACTGCCTTGTCTACTAAGATTTTAGGTCCACAAGATCAAACTTTAAATAGAACCAGCTCAAGATTGGGTAAATTAAGACTGAGTCAATTTGTAATAGATGACATGTGTCTTTTACCTTTTCTTGAGTACTTTGTAATAATGTGGGTCTTGATGATAAGTAATCTTGTACACACACACTTGGGGGAAATTTTTAGACTATTTTAGAGTTTTTTATTTTTGATTACATCATCAGGGATGATCCCAAATTTAGCCTAGATGATCAGTTAAAAATAAAAACCCTAATTAAGGCATCCTGGTTAAGGCAGCCGCAATTAAGCGTATCGTCCTAGACGATATTAGTATCAGTCGGGAAAAGAGGATCAAATCAGAAAGAATCTACCACCAGATTTATTAGGCAAATTTTATTTTTGGACATCATCTAGGACATCATCCTGATCGATGTAGTGTAATTATGCCTAAAGTAATCTGGTATTTAAGGAAAGCAATTAAGGTTTGATTACTCAATCATATCATCCTAGATGATCTCAAGGTCAGCTGGGATGATCAGTTCATGAACCTTAGTTCTTCCTGGATGATTAAACATCGATCTGGTTCCATTCAAAGTGATGTTCTAGATGATATGTACTAAATTGAACTAATTGTTTGGGATGATTGGGAGATCAGCTTGGACGATTAAGTTATTTTTCCATCATCCAGACATCCATTCAGAGAGATATTCTGGACGATATTCATCATTTTATACTAATCAGCCCGGATGATCTAGTTATTTTTCATAATCCAGACATCCATCTAGTTCAATATTCTGGACGATATTCATCAAGTTGAACTAATCGTACAGGATAATGTACTATCATCCTAGACAATCTTAGATGATTAGTTGCTAATTAGGACTAATTTTGAGCCCTTATTTAAAAGGTCTCTTATATTCTCAAGTTGAGATCTTTTGCTGCTATCCTGACCTAAGAGAGCTAAGAAGAGAGGGAGAGTAAGGGAGAGAGAGAGAGAGAGAGAGAGAGAGAGAGAGAGAATCTTATGAGGGAGAGTTTATGAGGGGTTTCACAAAGGTTGCTCCAAGCAAGGATACGTATCATCTTCTTTGGTCATCATCCCTTGTTCCTTGGGGGTTCTAGACAGGTTTACTTCAACAACTGATTGTGGTTATTTGCCTGCTTCAGGAGGAAGCAAAAGGAGTTGGGTTCTTTGACTATTTCTGGAGGAAGCAAAAGGAGTTGGGTTCTCTGCCTAATCAGGGTTGGTGAAAAGGAGTTTTGTTATAGGCTTCTTCGCCTTACTATGGGAACAAAAGGAGAGACACTATGTTTAGTGCAATACTCAGAGGAGAGGCTCTGGGGAGTGGACGTAGGTCAGGTTGACCAAACCACTATAAAATATGGTGTGTTCTTTCTTGTTGTACTTCCATATTTAATTTATGCACTTTGATTTATATAGTGAATCTTGGTTTGGTTGTGATTGTTCTTTTGCTTAAAGAATTTTTTAAATACCAATTCACCCCTTCTCTTGGTTAACCTTGGGACTAGTTCATTAGGGCATAACAACCATGTCAAACATTTAATAAGTATGCTGAAATTGAATAGTTTATTTGAATAACTATTCCATCATACTGGATGAACCCCTTTTTGAACTAATTATACTATATAAATAATCACAACTTAATTCAAAATTTAGATTTTTTTGATGCCTTGCACTTAAGTAACATAATTAAGTCTCAAGTAAGTCTTTTAGCTATTGAAGGAACTTTGAGGGAGAATTTTTGATAGAGCTTTGAGATTAAAGAGGTAGAAGGTGGGGTTGTAGATGAGGGAGGAGTGTGAGGGGTGTTCACACGGTTGCTCCATGAAAGCTTTCACCTTGCTTCCTCGAGTGGCCTTAATGAGTTCTTTGAGTAGCTCTAGGGAGAGATGCTTCAACGTAAAAGGTCATTGGTACTCTACCTTCACAAATAGGGTAAAAAAGGATTAAAAGTTCTCTACCATCTGTATGAGGGTGAGAAAAATTTTGTAGGTAGAGGAGTTCACCAAAATGGTGAAAAATGATTAAAGGGTTGCTGCCATCACTAGGAAGATGACATAGCTTTTAGTTTTAGACTATACCAAGTTTGGTGGAAGTGATTTATAAGGGATTTTCTGCCTTACTGTGAGGGAAAAAGGAGTGTCATTATAATGTTAGTGCAGTTCCTGGAGAGGACTTCAAGGAGTGGATGAAGGTTGAGGTTAATTGAACCACTATATAATTTTCTGCATGGTTTTTTTGGTTTTTTTTCCTTTATGCACTATAAATTTTTACACGAGTTTAATTTTCATTGCAAACTATAGTTAGTCTTAATTTGTGTTAGAAAAAAAAAAACATTACTCTTGATTTATCTATATTTCAAAACTTAAAAAAAATCTAATTTTTTAATATTTTCTGAAAGTTCGTTAGGGATGTTAAGCCCTTATGAACTTAGTCCCAAGCTAACCAAGAGGGGGGGTGAATTGGTATTTTAAAAAATTTCTTTTCACAAAGAGTAAAAACACATAAACCAAAATCACACCACGAGAAAAATAAATGCAAAAATTAAAATGCGGAGGCAAGAAAAAAAGAACACAGAGATTTATAGTGGTTCGATCAACTTGACCTACATCTACTCCTTGGAGGCACCCTCCAAGTATTGCACTACAAAACGTGACTCTCCTTTAGCCCCCACGGCTAGGCAGAGAAGCCCTCACAAGAACCTCCTTTTTGCCACCACGGCAAGGCAGATAACCTATCTCCTTTTGCTTCCTCCTGAAGCTGGCAGAGAACCACAACCAAAAGCTAACTCCTTACCTCTACCGACCCTTCCACGGATGAGAACTTCTAGACGAAGAAGAAGCAGAGCGATCCTTAAAGCAACCCTTGTGAATCCCCTGACAAGCTCCTCCTCACAAGATCCTCTCTCTCTCTCCCTCTCTCTCTTTCTCTCCTCAAGGCCTTCTTAGGTCAAGGTCGCAGCCAAAAGGTTTTTTTAAAATGTTGAACAAGAGCTCTTAAATAGAAGAGTTTCAAAGGAGCTCATTAATTGCAAGTTGCCGACAATATCTTCCAGACCGATATGGACATCGGCCTGGCCGATCAGTACAAATCTCAGAAGATCGGCTAGAGCATCGCCCTGAATGCAAAACTAGACGATTGAAAATTGGCTTGATCGTCCAGGCCGATCTCATGATCATCCCGGCCGATCAGTTCAAATCAGAGGAAAATTGTCCTTAGAATCGCCCTGTTTACAAGCTGGCCGATCTCGATCGTCCAGGAGTAACTAAGGATTTTAAATATATCATCCTGGCCGATCCTGCGATCGTCCAGGACGATGTGATCATATCAATCATCCTTAGTTGTTCCCTTGATTTCCTGATCAATTAAGGCATAATTTGAGAATATCGTCCAGGCCGATCAATGATCATCCTGGCCGATAATTAAAAAATACATTATACCTTAATTGTCTATGGCGGCAACTTCTTTCTATTTTGAGCTTATTGTCCTGGCCAATACACGTATCATCCAGGCCGATATGTTAATGTCGGCTACCTTAATTAAGAATCTATGTTTAGACTTTCTGTTTTAAGCCTGATCGTCCAGGACGATGTAAATATCATCCTGGCCAATATGAGTAAAAATAGAAATTCCAAGTCTCTCAAGTGTGTGTGTAGGGTTACTTAGCATCAGTCTCTTTGATCATTACAAATAGACTCAAGAAGAGAAAAATAAAGTACAGACTGACTCAACCCTAAACCTACGCAATTTTGAACTCGCTTCGTTTGTTTGTCCGATCTCTTCGATTCCTGAAAAGTTAGAAGAACCAAGTAGTCCAAAAAAATCAATAGTGTTTGTCAATCATCAAAATATAAGTCATGAAAATAGATTTGCAACATTTTCTACTTGTGCTAGTCACTTAACTAGATTTTTTTATAAAGCATGATATTTGTTAAAATAAAAAAAGGGATTTTATTTTAGTAATTTTTTTAAAACTACTAGTTTACCCACCTCTTAGTGTGGCTAGGTATAGTTCAATAAGGTTTTACAATCTCTCTAAACTTTTAAGTGGTATTTGAGCTAGTCTTGAATTTTATTTTGATAATAGAAATTCTATAGAAGGTTATTCTATAAGCCGTGAACCTCTATTTGAAATATTTCTTTTAATTTTTAGGAAATTTGCATGTCTATATTTTTGTAATCTATAAATTTTAGAATTTGGGATAGGATTTAAACTGGTTATTGACTTCAATCACGTATATATAATGGAGTAAAAACTAATGTTGATTTTACTAAACAGACTAATGGGGAAAGAGTGCTTGCCCAATTAAATGAAAAATATTTGTATTATTTTTTTCTATTCATTAAAATTTGAGGATTCCAAGAGAGTGTATATATGTATTATATAGGATGGAGTGTGCATCACATATTAGGGAACTAGTGAAGGCAAGCAATCTAAGTTAAACCTAGAGAAATAATATAAAAAATTTAAACTAGATTCACCTAGATAGTGCATCCCTGCTTTAACGAGGTAGAGAACTTTCTAATTTTGATAATATTAACAAAATTCTACATTGCCTACGTAGTGTTTATGATGCTAAGGTCACTATAATTTCTAAATCTGAAGATTTAAATATGTATTCTATTGATAACTTTCTTGGGTCACTTATTGCTTATAAGAAAGGCATGAGTCAAAGATTACTTGATGCAGGTAACAAGAAAAAGAAAAAGATTGTAGATTTCAAAGCCAATGACTTGGATAGTGAAAGCTTTGTAGCCGGGGAGGATGAAGGCATTGAATTGATGACTCAATAATTCAAAAACTGTCTGAAATGAAAGAAAAAACATCATCAACAATGGCGTAAAAGTAAAAATAGTAAAAGTTTAAATCATCATCTAACATAATTTGCTTTGAATATTGCAGGAAACCAGACCACCTATGAACTAAATGCTGAAATTTGAAAACTCATCCAATCAAGTAGAAGGGTGAAGAGAAAACAAAGTTTAAAAAGGGGAAGCAAATAATACATAAGGCTTTTTGGGCTTACTCCGCCTCAGAATCATATGCACAATAAAATTAGAAGTAGCAAGCCATGAAAGTGCAAATGAATTGCTAAAAGAAAAAATCCAAGCACTTAAACATAATAAATCACCACCTACATTCTCATAATGGTATAACCCACATCAGTGCATGAATCATATACCCCTATGAAGAGGCACAACACTCGGCATAAAAAAGTAAACTTGTTCCCTAAGGATAGGTGTCATTCTTATGGCATGTTAAGGCACATAGTCTGCACTTGCATAATAGACTATAGGACACATCTATTATGGAGGTCCAAATCACTTGCACCACGTCATAGCATGCCTACCAGTCATTTATCAAAGCATAAGGTGGAATCCAAACTTATTTAGGTTCCTAAATCTATCCTTTGGTGACTTTGTAGGAGTGCTCTGAAAAAAGGCCTAGTGAAAGCATGTGATACTTGGACAGCAAATGCTCAAGGCACACGACTACAAATTTGAAGTAGTTCAACATTTTCAAAGCCAGATCAAGAAGCAAGGTCATACTGAGAGATAACACCACCAAGAAAGTGGTGGGATTAGGTATAATTGGAAACTCAAAGATATTTTATCTTTGAGAATATTTTACTTGTAGATGGTTTAAAGCACTATTTAATTAGTATTAGTTAATTATATGATAAAGGATTTGTCATTACTTTTTTATCCACAAAATGCAAGATTTGTTTGGATGAAAAATTAGTTTTAGGAAGAAAAAGAGTTAATAATATTTATATTTTTTATTTGAATTACATTAAATACTCTAATTCTTTATGTTTAAAAGTCACTATTGATGAATCCTGACTATGACATAGGAGAATATGTCATGTAAGTATGAAGAACCTTAGAAAGATTACTTATAAAGACTTAATTAGTGGCATGCCCAAGTTAGATTTCATTAAGGGGCACCTGTGTGATGCTAACCAACTAGAAAAGAAAATTGAGTGTTCATTTCAATCAATCAAGGACATCATCACCTCTAGGCCACTAAAAATTCTTCATGTGGATCTTTTTGAACATGTTTGTGTAGCCAGCCAAGGATGGTAATCATATGAATTTATGATTGTTGATGACTATTCTAGATTCACCTGGATCAGATTCCTAGAACAAAAGAAAGAATCATTTAATGAATTTAGAACCTTCTCCATATGGATATAGAGGAAATTAGGATATGAGATATAAATTATTCATAGTGATTATAGTGGAGAGTTTGAAAATGATAAGTTTGAATCCTTTTGTTAGGAGGTAGGGATAAAGCTTAAATTTTCTGCCCTTAGGACCCCTCAAAAAATAGAATAGCTAAATGAAAGAATATGTCTTTAGTAGAAGCTTCTAGGGCCACGTCAGCTGAATATTCTCTATCTCTCCATATGCTTTTTGGCAGAAGTAGTAAATACTACTTGTTATGTGATAAATAGGGTCAATGTTAGATCCAAGTTAAATAAGACATCCTATGAGCTCCTTAAGGGTAGAACACCCAACGTTTCTCACTTGCATGTCTTTAGTTGTAGATGATTTGTCCTGATTAATGGCAAATCACATCTAAAAAAGTTTGATCCCAAATTTGACGAGGGAGCCTTCATAGGATATTCATCTATAGGTAAAGACAATAGGATCTTTAGTAGTAGGACCCCAGTAGTATAAGAATCTACCCACATAATATTTGATGAATTAGATAAATATGTTGAGCCTAGGTTAGAAAAAGAAGAAGAAGTAGAGGTGACCCAATCTATTGACCTAGAAGATAGAGTAAAACCTCAGAAGCATTTTCCCAGAGAGTGGAGATCCTCATCTAGTCACCCTAGAGAACTCATCCTAGGAAATCCATTTAAAGGTGTTACCACCAAGCATGGACTTAGAAAGAAGGTTAGTTATTTTCTATTCATCTTTATAGTAGAACCCACAATTGTAACTCTAGCTCCCGAGTTTATATTTTTTATGATTAAAAGCATTAATGATTAGCACTTTTTTTATCCTAGTATTTATAGTGACATATTTATTTATATATGTACTAATAATTTAGGTACATTATACTCCATTAAATAAAGATCCAGGGCTCAAAATCATTATAATGGTTGTTTGTATAATTAAAGCTATTTAAACTAATTATATTGTACTATCAAAATCATACATGATGATCAATTAAAATAAAGATCCCAACCACCATTCATAATTTAGGTAATATTTTAAAATTTAAAATTTATACTAATTATTTAGTATTATGCCGATCAACATTATACTATATAATATAATTAAAATTTGCCTAAAATAATCATTTAATTAGGGGATAATATTTGGAGAAATTGATCCAATCTGATCATACTATATGATTTAACCAATTATATAGTATGACCCCATCTTTTTAGGAGACAATATTTATTTGACACCAATCATACGAGATGATAATCCAATTTAATTGAACTAATCATACTAGATGTTGCACCATATTATATAAGATGATTAGCTTGAATGCTTGAACTGATCATTCAGTGCCTTATTCTTCATACAATTCTAACATGTCTTTTTAAACTAATCATACTGTATGATGTAGGATCATACTATATGATTAGTGATGATATAATTTAATTTTTTAGGTTTTTATAAGCCTTCTATTTAAGCTTTCTCATAAGACTTTATATGAGTCTTTTTACATTCATTAAGTTATTTTCTCTTGAAGAAAGTTTGGAGAGAGAGCCTAGAACTTTGGTAAGAAAGGGTGTTGTTTATGAGAGAGGGAGAAGATCCTTTTTGGTTTTAAGGGAGTGAGAGAGAGAGTTGCATATGGTTTCTTTGGGGAAATTGCATCTGACTTCCTCCATGTGTCAAGGTTTGTATTGGGAGAAACTTTGGGAAGAAGACCTCTTTGGTGTTAAAGGATCCACCTACACAGCCCCACCAGGGAAGGTGAAAGTGATTCAGGGTTCTATGCCTTAACTAGGAGGGTAAAAAAGAAGTTCAAGGTTCTCTTCCTTTACAAGAAGGGTGAAAAAGATTTTTTTATTCTTTGTCGCACAAGTTGGGTGAAAAAATTATGATCCGCTGCTACACCTGGTTGGCGGAAGAGATTTTGCAAGGTCTTCTTCTCCTAGCTGTGGAAGTTAAATGAGAGAAACTAAAGTTTTTGTGTATTACTCGGAGAGTAGGACTTCGAGGAGTATATGTAGGTCATCATTTGACCAAACCTCTTTAAAATTCTTACATGCTCATTATAATTTTTTTCTCTACACTTTACTTTTCTGTGATTTATTTTCCTAAAAAAATGCAAGTTAAAAATTTATGGTTATGTTATAGTATGTAGATTAAGTTATAATCACTATTATTAAAATTATTTATAAGTTTATTAACCTTCACATCAGGTGACAATATTTCTTACCTTTTAGTTATTGAAAAAACTAAAAAAAATAATTTTGTGTTTTAATAGTAAGTGTTTTAAAAATATCAATTCACGGCTTCCAGCCTCCTTTTTGGTGTGCTTAGGGATAGTTCAGTTAGGCTTAACATCCTACAAAAAAACTTTCAAATGTTATTAGAGAGGTTCTCATGAGTTGCATTTAGAAAACCTTAAGAAAAATGATCCATATCACATTTCAGAAATAGAAACATCGCGTTGGAATATTCTTTAACTTGTCCACCTTTATTTGATGACATACCATTTGAATTTAGGAAAATCTACATGTCTATTTCTTTGCAACCAATAATTTTTTTAATGTAGCATATAATTTAAACTTGTTATTCTATGCCATCACATATTATTAATGGAGTAAAAAAAAACATTCCTTTTAACGAATGGAGTAGAGAAGAACAAGTCTTTACACACTGAATGCTAAATTCTTAAACTTTTTTTTTGTGCACATAAGTCTGAAGATTGTATAATAGTTTCTACCTTTACCACTGGCAAGGAATTTTAGGATAGACTATACATTACATATGGAGGTACCAACGAAGTCAAATAATACATTAAACATATTTTTGCATAATTATGAAGTTTTTGCATAAAATCTAATGAGATTGTCTAAGACTTGTGCACTAGGTTTATTCAGATAGTGACATCATTGTATGTTTTTGGTAGAGAACCTTCAAATTATGAAAAGGTTAACAAAATTCTACATTATTTTTATAAAAGTTTTTATACCAAAGTCACTACTATATATGAATCAGAAGACTTAAATGCTTATTCTATTGATAATCTATTTGGCTCAATCATTACCTATGAGTAAAGTGTGAATCAAAGACTATTAGATATACGTGATAAGAGAATAGAGAAGACTATGAAGCTAAAGGCTAAAGATACATATAAAAATGTCTTAGGAGATTATGGGTGTGAGGAGACAACATTAACAACAAACCAATGAAAAAGTTTTTTGAAGTGCAGATAAGAGCTTCAACTAAAGTGGAGAAAATATAAAAATGGTAAAAATGATAAGTTTTCATTTGACATTATTTCCTTTGGGTGCAAGAAAACTAGGAATCTAAAATCTGAACGTCCTAATCATAAATGCCACCTTATCCCATGTAGACTTAGACTCTGACTAATCAGAATAAGTGCAAGAAGAGGTGGTAACGAACTTATGCTGAATGATCAAGTATTCATTAATTAACTTTGATTAGATATAAGAATGTTAAGGATTATTTGTGTGCTTATTTATATGTTTTATTTATTTTTCTTAAAATAATTATGTTTTATGTACGAATGTAAGTTGGAGTTTCTTTTTTGCATGATTTCTTGATTCTGAAAGTCAGTATAGGTTGTTAGACCTAAAGCAAGTGTCCCAATGCTAACCAAAGGGGGGGGGGGGGGGGGGGGGGGGGGGGGGGGGGGTAATTTTAAAAAACCTCTTGAAAATTTTATAGAAAACCATTTTATAATTTTTGCACAATGAAAAATTTTATTAAACTAAAAACTTTTCAACCACAAAAATAAAAATACGATAAAGTAAAAACATAGAGATTTATATTGGTTTGGTCCAACTAGACCTACATCCACTCCCTAAAGACTCCCTCTTCAGGTATTGCACTATTACCAAAGTGACTTTATTTTTGCTCCGTTAGTAAGGTGAAGAAGCCTTTACAAATCACCGCTCTTTCACCAATCCCTGGTACGATAATGTACCATTGTCCTTACACATTATCTAAGTATCGACATAGAACCATCATCCTTTCACATTCTTATGGTATCGGCACTCCACGTGTCATCAGAGAATCATCATCCTTTCACACCCTTCAAGTGTCGGCAGAGAACCTTCATCCTTTCACATCATCCTAGTGTCAGCTAAGAACCAAATCTTCTCTTGAGTAATTTCAAATAAGTAAGGAAGAGATTCTACAAAACTTACAAAGACATACTTACCTTTGGGAAACCTTGTGAACACTTCACAAATTCCCCTTACAGGAGCTCTTTCCATACTCTCAAACACTCTCCCAAAGCACTCTCACACTTGCTTTCAAAGAAAAAATGAAGAAGCATTTGTCTATAGTCAGTTTTGAGGACCTAATATATGAAAGACATGAAAAACCATCCAGAAAATAAAAAATTTTCAATTTAATCGTACATTATCGTACAATATGATCACAAATAATACATATGATCAGTACCCAATTTGTAGGTTTGATCCTATTCAAACTGATTTCATACTCTGATTGAGTTATGTAAGAATTGATATCATATAGTATGATCAGTTTAATTTTGAACATATTCATCTGATACAATTTTGTATGAACTGATTTCATACTCTAAAAGTCATATATATGAACCTAATATCATACAGTATGATCTATTTTAATCTAACCATGCTTCATTTGGTACAAAATGGTAGAGTCCATTTTGTACTCCGAAAGTTATCTATACGATCCTAGGATCGTACAGTACAAACAATTTAAAAAAATTATCTATTCATATGTATGAAAAGATACACAACCATTTTGTACTCTAGACATCATTTGTACTAACCTAAAATTATATAGTACAAATAATTCAGAAAAAACTATGAGTTCATCAGGATGAACTTATATGTATCTATTTCATACTCTAGATGTCATATATATGAATGTAACTTCATATAGAATGTAACTTCATATAGTATGAACAAGACTTAGAAATTTTCTTGGCATAGTTTGATTAACACCATTCTGGAGGAACGCTATGGTCAAATCGTCCCGTATGATCTAAAATCATACAATATGATTAGTTTAAAAAATTTAAGTTTTTAGACTCCCCTAGTGTGTGTGCACGGTTACCCATATATAATCACACTCTCATACTCAAGAAATATATAAAAAGTACATACTTCAAATACAAGAAATCTTAGTTTATTCTTTCTTGAATTCTTCAACTATCTAGAGTATGATTTTCTTGAAATATTAGTACACATAAACAAGAAAAGAAATATATTCAATATATGTTAGAAGAAATAATAATCAATATAATAATATTTTGGAATCATCAAAAATAGACATGATATGAAAACATAGTTATTAAAAGTAAGTTGCAACAATTTCCCCCATGTTGATGATGGCAAAAAAATTATTATTTGAGTTAACATATCACATAAATTTTCTCTTTAGCTTCCACTAAATGAATGACCAATTAAAATCAAGGGGTTCCCATAAAGATCAAAGAAACAAAAAAACTCTAAAATTAAAAAGAAATAAATACGAACACAAAGCACGAAGATGAACATTCAAACATTCAACATATAATATACACATATATCACATCTCATTATACACGCATTCAAACAATTACACATAAACAATACAACAAATAATAATATGACTCCACCTTTTGACAACAACAAAAATGGAAGAAACCTTGAAATAAAAAATTTCTATAGATAAACCAAAAGAGTTGAGGATGAAAAGGATTATAAACTAATTGTAAATATATTATTAAATTTGTAATACTAAGAAGAAAATTTTCAAAATTTTTAAATAAAAAAACAACTAAGATAAGAAAAATCAATCAAGTTCATTGTTCATGCTAGATAAATTAATTAAAAATGATTATTGCAAAAATAATGAAAAGAAGATTAGTTATGTTCGAATTCAATATTAAATATGATTGCTAATTAGATGGATTTGGATTAGAGATTGGATGATAAAGGAAAGAATACTATAAATACTTTTAATTGACGACATTGCACATCTTTTCAATTATTAGTGGCACACTTTCTACATCTTTTCTATTTGGGCTAATTTTGTGCCTCTTTTCACTTTGCAAACCATTGCGCATCTTTTCTATTTTTGCAGGCTTTGTTTATTTCCTTTTTTTTTTACTTTTTGAATCTTTCTGATATTAGTAATCTAAATTTAAATTACACTAATAATAATAAAAAAACATATTAAAAAAATATCAATAATAAGACATCAACCTTGCAACAATTATAGTTTAAACATGTTTATCTATAAAAACATGAAATTGATCTCCTTGTCTACATCCAATTATAATTTAATTTAAACTTTTGGAAGATTAAATTTTGTAAGTAAATTAATTTGTAGTGCAATGTAATTGAGAATCCATTCCAATGACCAACTATAAAAGATTTATCCATTAAAAACATAAACATTTCAAGAAATGTAATTCAAACCAAGTGAACAATATTCCAACATTTTAGTGATATAAAGTAGCACATACAAATATTTTGTTGATGCCACAAATAACAACAATTAACTAACATAATCACAGAGATTTAAAACAACAAATAAAAGCACTACATTCATAGAAGTAATATCAAAATAGAGAACACAAAAGCTCATAAGCAACAACGATAAGGAAGTACATCCATAAATCTAAAGGGCCCTAATCTGGAGGAGGAGGCTAGTTGAACATTGAAAAGTAACTATTTATCATAGATACATTGATGTTGATCGTGTTAAATTGACCATGGATCCAACCATGTATTCCTGATATCTCACATCATGCTGATTTAAGTGATTCCCAATTTGATCAAAACATTGATTAGAATGAGTCTCTAATCTATCAAAGTGCTGGACCATTTCTTGGTAGAAATTCTGGTCAGGTCCAGGTGCAGGTGCTGGAGTAGGAGCTCCCCCTTCTTCCTCTGAATCATCACTCTTAGAACTCTGATCCCGCCTAAAAATTTCCTGAAAAGAGGCATCAATAAAGTAAATAGGAAGTTCTGTGGGAGGATTAGGATGGATTAAATTGTATTTCTTTTCTAAGATATAGGCAATTAAATGTCCTGAAGCCACATTTTTCTTTCTTTTATGATGCGGTAGTCTAATTTCAAAAAGATTGTAGAGATAATCCATGATGAGTTGGGCTTCATCAAAAGGATTTTCGGTCATTATTAAGCAAGTGAGTGTGGACAAAAGAGGAATCATGTTAATACGAACACCAGTTTTAGGAATAATTAAAGTTCTCACCCCGGCATTTTGTTTTAAAGTGTGAACCCTAAACAAATGACTCAATTGGGAGACTTCTCTAAGAGTTCGATTAATTTTAGACCAATAAAAATTAGTTCTTGAGGTCAAAGTATAGGATCGAACCCCTTGGGTTCTCAGATGGAAAAGGTTGCCTAAAACTTCTTTTGTAATCTCTACCCGTTGTTTGAGAACATAGGAAGTAATCCTATAGTGGTCCTCATTTCCTCTCATGTTGGCTAAAAATAATTGGAAAGTGTCTTTATGGTAGGCATATATGAGAGTTGAAGCAAATAAGGGCAAGATAGAGAAAGGAAGTTAAGTTGAAGAAAATAAGGGCATGATAGAGAAATGAAGATCATCTTGAATGAGAAGTCGAGAAGGGGTGATTTTAGCAATAGAATACCTAAAGTAGGCATCCTTATTCTCCTTTGAAATAAAGTTATCATCCCTATCGATTCTAGAAGAAGATCCTTTAGAGAGATGTAGACATTTTCTAGAATATGCCATTCTCAAAACGTGGGCTCTAGAGGGTTTTGAAATGGATATAAAAGTGAGTGAAAATGATTTCTCTTCTATTTAAAAGAAAATGATCTAATGTATAGTATAAAACTTGGATCATACATATTATTTTAAAATTGTACAGGATGAAAATATTTTCATATGTATGATCGGAAATGGTAAAAGAAATGACATTTTGAAAAATGCCTTTTCTAAGGCATCCTTTTATACAGGGTTTTAACCATACGATCATACAGACGAATAAGTGTGCATTTGAGATGATTAAAATATTAAATACCATTTTAACAGCTGGATTATATAGATAAAATATAATTTCATAACTACGATCAGCAATTAATAACTGACACTAACTGGTAAACTGTCCCCATGCATAAAGGTGAAACTGCATAAATCGTATAGTAGGATGACATCATCATACAATATAAACCCTATGAAAAATATAGTTTCACATGCTCAACTCAAAAACCTATTATGTATAAGCTACATAATTCATACAGGACAACAAAATTTCATACAATATGAAAAGAACACTTAGAAAATAATACATGAAAATCAGAAAATCTTCTCAAAAACCAATCACCTTACATTAAATGACTTGCTTCATAGTAAAAAAAAAACACAAAGCTAAACACAAAAAGACAAATAAAATAAATAAAAAGAAACAAGCTAAACAAACACTTATTTACAACACATCAAGTTTACAAAATTTTTAATTTAAGCATTATGATCAATCACACCTAACCTGGTTCTTAAGGTGCTAAAAGTGTAAAAGGCCAGTGGTTTTATAAAAATATCTGCAAGTTAATTTTTCATAGTAACGTGATTCAATTCAATCTCTCCCTTAGCTATATGATCTCTAATGAAGTGATTCCTTATGTCTATATACTATTTTTCTAAAATGTTGAATATGATTCTTTGAAATACAAATGGCTCTAGTATTATCACAAAAAATTAGAATTGTTCTAAATGAAAATCCTAAATCAATCAATTATTATTTCAACCAAAGAACTTATGCCACATAAATAGCTAAGGTAATGTATTCTGTTTTAACAGTAGATAGGGCTACATAAATCTATTTCCAACTGGAACAAGAAACTAAAGAATTTCCTATGAATTGGCAAGTTCCAAATATACTTTTTCGATCAACCCTACATCTTAGAAAATCTGAATCAGAATATCAAACAATTTTAAATGAAAAGCTGTGCTTAGGATACCAAATCCTTAAGTTTTTAGTTCCCAAAAGATATCTTAGAATTATTTTTACTACTATCTAATGTGATTCTTTTGGATAAGATTGAAATCTAGCACACAAACAAACCTTGAATATTATATCGGGTATGCTAGCAGTCAAGTAATACAATAATCTAATTATACCTCTAAATTTCTTTTGTCAATAGATTTTCCCATAGGGTCCTTATCTAATTGAACTGAGGAACTCATTGGTGTAATCAAAGGTTTAGTATTTCCATTTCATATTTCTTGATGATTTCCTTAATATACATTGATTGACTAAGAAAAGTTCCTTCCTCATTTTTCTTTATGTTAAAACCAAGTAAATAACTCAAATCTCCCATCAAACTCATCTCAAATTCACTAATTATTATTTTTAAAAAATCATCACAAAGATTTTTATTTATAGATCCAAATAAGATGTCATCAACATATATTTGAACAATGAGTATATCATCAACTCTCTTCTTCAAAAAGAGAGTGGTATCTACACTTCCTTTCAAAAAAGATCTCTCTAATAGGAAAGTGCTTAACCTCTTTTACTAAGCCCCATGTGTCTATTTCAGTCCATACAATTTCTTTTTCAATTTAAACACATCATTAGAAAATTTAGAATTTTCAAAACCTAGAGGTTGCTCAAAATAAACATTTTATTGTATCATCCCATTCAAAAAGGCACTTTTAACATTCATTTGATATAATTTAAAACCTTTAAAATAAGAAAAGGCTAATAGAATCTTAATTTCTTCAAGCCTTACTACAAGGGCAAAAGTATCTTTAAAATCTATCCCTTCTATTTGATTATATCCTTTGGCCACCAATCTTGCATTATTTCTCATCTTAACTCTTGAATCATTCATTTTATTTTTGAATAGCCACTTAGTTCCAACAACACTTTGATCCATTAGCCTTTCAATCAATTCCAAAATATCATTTCTTACAAATTGATTCAACTCTTCTTATATGGCCAAAATTCAAAATTCATCCAAAAGTGCTTGATTTATATTTGTGAGTTCAACCATTGCTATAAAGGCAGAATGATTCACCTCTTTTCTAAGTCCATGTCTAGTCCTAACACCATTATTAGGTTCACTTAAAATTAATTCCTTAGGGTGATTCTTATAAAATTTCCATTGTTTAGGCAAAGAACTTTTTTTTCCATAATATTCTCTTCTAAATTTATCTTTTCAATTCCTTGGGAATTATTTTCAATATAATCCTCTTTTAATCATGGCTCTTCCAAAATGCCAGATTCATCAAACATAATATATGTGGTCTCCTCAACTACCAAAGTCCTCTTGTTGAAAACTCTATAAGATTTTCCAACACTAGAGTATCCAAGAAAAATTCTTTCATCCGATTTTTTATCAAATTTTCCTAAAGGATATTTTCCATTATTATGAATAAATACCTTATAACCAAAAATATATAAATGAGATAAATTTGGTGTTCTCCCCTTAAGAAGTTGAAAGTGTGTCTTATTTAATTTGATCTAATGTTCACCTTATTCAGAATATAATAATTTGTACTAACTGTTTCAGCCTAAAAATATTTTAGAAGCAAATATTCTGCCAATATGGCTCTAACAGCTTAAATTAATGTTTTATTCTTTCTTTCTACAACCCCATTCTACTGAGGGGTCTTAGGTGATAAAAAATTCTAATCAATTCATTTCTTTTTATAAAAATCTTCAAATTTTTCATTTTTAAAATCATGTCCATGATCACTTTGAATTGATAAAGCCTCAAACCCTAATTTCCATTGAATCCAAGTGCAAAAATTTCTAAATTCCTTAAATGATTCATTATTCTGAAATAAAATTTTAACCAAAGTGAATCTTGAAAAGTCATCAACTATAATAAATCCAAACACTTTACCTCCTAGACTTACAGTGCTAGCCAGTCCAAAAAGATCCATATGAATGATTTCTAATAGTTTTTTAGTTCTAAAATCCTTAATGTAATGAAAGTAGGACTTTACCTATTTTCTTAATTGATATGCATCACATAGTTGATCATTACTAAAGTCTAGTTTGGATATTCCTCTAACCAATTCTTTTTGGATAATTTTTCTAAGATTTTTCATGCTAGCGTGACTAAGTCTCTTATACCATAAATATGATTCATCATTAAGTTTTTTGAGACAAAAAGAGTTAAGAGATTTAATACAATTCAAATCAAGAATGTATAAATTATTTACCCTAATTCCATTCAAACATCAATTCTAATATGGCTTATTATGTAGCTAGTGGAAAATAAATTTACATTATAACCCTTATCATATAGCTGACTAATACTCAACATATTATACTTTAAGCATTCTACAAGTAAAATATTCTCAATAAAAAAATTATTCAGGTTTCCAATCATACATATGCCTAGCCCTTTCCTAGTAGTATTATCTTGCAGTGTAACCTTGCCTCCATTCCTAGTTTCTAGTGATATGAATTATGTAGTGTCTCCAGTCATATGCTTCAAACATGAGCTATCAAGGAACCAAATGCTCTGGCGAGGTCTTGTATGAGAGGATTTCTATAAGATAATCAAACGTTAGTCTTGGAAACCCAAATAAGTTTGGATTCTTCTCTTGGAAAAATTAATCTAGATGCATATTTGATATATGTCTATTCATTCCATAAGGAAAACATTTGACTCCTGAAAAATAATTTATCAATCTACGTGAGTAAAACTATCTTTTCCTAGGAGTTAAAATTTTTTGCTTCTTATCAACATTGAAAAATTGTTTAGGTATGGGTGGAATACTGTTTTCCACAAATGCTTTGAATATAGCATTAAAAAATGAGTTAGTACTTTTTAAAATAGCATTATGAACTTTCAAATAATGTTCTCTACTATCAGATTCATCCATAAATGCTTTAAAATCTTTTTTAACATCAGTGTGGGATGATTTCAATAGTTCATGCTATTTATTCAATTCATCGAACTCATGTAATAGTTTCATATGATTGTTATCAATCAACACGTGATCTTTCCTAAGGATTTTATGCTCTTTTGTAATTATAGAAAATCTAAGTTCAACTTAGTGTGCATATTTTTAAGTTTTCTATATGCAATATGAATTTTTTGAGACACATCAAATAACTCTTCATAGGTTAAGTCACATATCTCTTCTTGATCTAACTAATCAAGCTTATCAGCCATCAAAAAAAAGTTGGTGACTTCCTCCTTTACTTATATTTCTGAAGAATCTAAAGCTCAATTAGTCCAAAAAGCTCTTTGTAATCTCTTCTTGCTCTTCATTATATTTCTTTTGTCCTGGACCTTTTCCTTTATAGGATTAGCTTTAAGATTCAGGAAATCCAATTTGATATGTCTAGGCTTCCTACATTTATGACAAATTACATCATTAGAGGCCTTAACATTTATGTAGAACTTATCTTTATTCCACTACTGATATCTCTTTTTCTTCCTTTTTAGAAAACTCCTGAATTGCCTTTTTATCAAGGCAATGTCATCTTCATCCACTTTCAATGCTATATTCTTCTCCTGCACTTCTCACCTACATTCATCTATTATTGAAAGTATGCAATGATGTGACTATTTGTGTAAAATGTGTATATATGTCAGCGATTGATTCATTTTGTTTTATGTAAAATAGTTTGTAATCATGTAACAAAATATTCAATCTAGATTGTTTCACTTCGTTAGTCCCTTTATATGTGATATGAAGTCTATCACAAATTTCTTTCCACTTTTACAAGAAAAGACACGTATATAGTCTTTAGATTTAAGTGAATAGAAAAAAATTGTTCAAATATTTAGCATTTAACTGAGCTAGTTCTTTTCCTCATATAGACCAATCAGTAAATGATATTTCAATTCTAATGCCATCTATAATTCTAGTTGTCTTAGTATATCCTTCTTGTAGTAAAATCCACATGCGATAGTCAAGAGATTGAAGAAAAGTAAACATACATGTTTTTCAAAAATCAAAAGGGATGTTATCAAATAATAGGGGTCTAGTGATCGAATATCCTTAAGATGTATTACAGTTTCCAAAAGTAGTCATGACCATATTAAAAAATTTGTCTAAACCTTAATTTCTGAAACTAGGCTCTGATACCACTTGAAAGTTAGTATAATTTATAAAAAACTTAACCTAACCAAGAGGGGGGGGGGGTGAATTGGTAATTTTAAAAAATCCTCAAAATAATTTATAAAAAACTATTTTATAAATTTAGCACAATGAAAATTTTTACCAAATTAAAAAAATTTTCAACCACAAAAATAAAATGTGCACAAAAATAAAAATGTGGTAAAAAAAATAGAAATTTATAGTGGTTCGGTCCAACTGGACCTTCATCCGCTCCTTGAAGACTCCCTCTTCAGGTATTACACTATTACTAAAGTGACTCTCCTTTTGCTCTCACTAAAGGCAGAGAAGCCTTTACAAATCACCTCTCTTTCACAAATCCTAGTGCAATAATGTATCGTTAACCTTTCATACTCTCTAAGTGTAGGCAGAGAATCATCTTCCTTTCACACCCTCCTAGTGTTGGTAGAGAATCGTCATCCTTTCACACTCTCCAAGTATTGCTAGATAATTATTGTCCTTTCATACCCTATAAGTATGGCAGATAACCATCATCCTTTCACACCCTATTGGTGTCGGCAAAGAATCAGATCTTCTCTCGAGCAACTATAAAGAAGTAAAGAAGATATTTGACAAAACTTACAAAGAGATCCTCATCTTTGGGCAACATTGTGAATCCTTCACAAATTCTACTTGTAAGATCTCTTTCCACACTCTCAAACAATCTCCCAAAGTACTCTCACACTTAATCTCAAAGAAAAAAAATAAATAAGCATTCATTCACAGTTAGTTTTTAGGTCCTTATATATGAAAGACACGAAAAATCATCTAAAAAATAAAAAATTTTCAATTTGACAATCCATGATCGTACAATATGATTGCAAATCATACATACGATCGATCAGTACATAATTCTTATGTATGATCATGTACAAACCTATTTAATACTTTGATTTTCTTGGGTGCGAATTGACATCGTATGGTACGATCAGTTAAATTTTGAACATATTCATCTAGTATGATTCTATGCGAACTAATTCCATACACTAGATGTCGTATATATGAACCTAATATCATACAATATGATCAATTTTAATTGAATCATGCTTCATTAAAGACATAAAAGGATGAGTCCATTTTATACTCTAGAAGTCATCTGTATGATCCTAAACTTGTACAAAATGAATAGTTTAAAAAATTTACCTGTTCGTATGGATGAAAAGATATGCAACCATTTTATGCTTTGGATGTCTTCTGTATAAACCTAAGATTATACAGTATGAGTAGTTCAAAAAATTTATGAGTTTGCCAGGACAAACTTGTACGTATCTATTTTGTACTTTGGACGTCGTTTGTATAAAGGTAACTCTGTACAATATGAACAAGACTTAAACTTTACTATAATGGTTTAATTAACATTGTTCTAAAGGAACGCTAAGGTCAACTTAGCTCGGATGATTCAAAATTATACAGTACAATTAGTTTAAAAAAAATTAGGTTTTTACACTCCCTTAGTGTGTGTGGACATGATTAACCAATTAAAATCACTCTCTCTCAGACTCAAGAAAAATATAAAAAGTACATACTTTAAATAAAATAAATCCTAGTCTATTATGTCTTGAAGCCCTCAACTGTCTAGAGTATGATTTTATTGAAACATCAGTACACACAAATAATAAAAGTAAAATTTCCAATATATGTTAGGAGAAAAACTAAAAGATACAATAATATTTTGGAATCATAAAAAATACAGATGATATGATAACATAGTTATGAAAACTAAGTTGCAAAAGATTCAAATCTTTTAAGGGTGTATGGTAGCCTAGTGATTGTGTACGCAAAAACTTAGGGGAGAGAGGAAGTGAGAAAATTAGAGCTATAATTTTTCTGAACTAATCATACTGTATGATCCATATCATAGTGTGTGATGAACTATTCAAAAAAGTATTATAACGGATAATTACATAATTAAAGCTATTTAAACTAATCATAATGTACTATCCAAATCATACCAAATGGTAAGTTAAAATCAAGATCATAGCTGCCAATTATAATTTAGGCAATATTTTAAGAGTTAAAATTTGTTCTAATTATGCAATATAATATTAATCAGTATCATACAATATGATATTATAAAATTTTATCTAATTTAATCATGTAATTAGGGGATGTAATTAGATTAATTGGTCAAGTTATATCATATTATATAATTTTACTGATTGTATTGTACGACCCGATCTTGGTATGAGATGCTACTTATTGACCACCAATCATATAGGATGATAATATAATTTGATTAAACTAATCATATTTGATGACCAGCACAAATGCTTGAACTGATTGCATAACGCCTTAGTCTTCATACAATATTAATAGGGCTATTTGAACAAATCATATTATACGATATGGGATCATATTGTACGATCAATGATGACCTAATTAAATTTTTAGGGGTTTTTGTAGATCTCTAATTAAGCTTTCTTATAGGACTTTATAAAAGTCTTTTGTCATTCATTAAGTTAATTTCCTCTTAAGAAAGCTTGAAGAGAAAGCTTGAATATGGGAGAGAAAGGGTGGAGTTTATGAGAGAGGGAGAAGAACTGTATGGGTTTCAAGAGAGTGTGAGAGGAAGCTCCACATGGTTTCTCCGATGAACTTTTATATTAGTTTTTCAATATGTTAAGGTTTGGCTTGAGGGAAGCTTTGGGAAGAAGACCTCTTTGATATAGAAGGTAAAAGACACTTGTTGTACATTATAAACTAACTCAATCCTAATCTACCAAATCTTGAGCTTGTTTTATTTGTAATTTGATCTTATGGACCTAAAATGTTAGTAGGCAAGACAGTTGTCGAGAAACAAAAGTAACAAAAATATTTGCCATCATCAAAATTATATTTCATGAAATCAGATTTATAATAATCTCTCCCTTTTTGATGATGACAAACAATCAAAATAATTAAAGCAGATCAATAGAAATAACGTGAATCAAGAAGTTCAAAATTTACTAAGGGATGAACATAGTACAATATAAAGTAGTACAACTAAGAAACATAAAAAAATTCAACTACTCCCCCTTTTGGCATCACAAAAAGGAGGAGGGAAAGAGAAAAGAAACTAAATAGAAACTACCAAATAGAAGTAAACTACAACAAGAAAAAAAAACAACATCACAAAAAACAAACTAAAAGAAGGATGGCCCTTGATCATCCGAAGGAGGTGGTGGTGAGTACTGTAAAAAATAGGTGGAGGAGCCGCCTCCCCCTCTGCTGTTGCAACCCATGACCCCGAGTTTGAGATTTTGATGATGCCAAATAATGAGTGTTTTGGAACAACTTTTCATTGAATATTATTTTATTTGTTATTGTCCTTGAGTACTAACATTTCAGGAAGATCACAAGTGACTCAGGAAGAAAGGAAGACTCAAGACCGGGTATATTAGGAGTATGAGTCAAACATTGTATTTTTCGGTTTATTTTATTTTTACTTTATTGAGTCTGGCCACAAAATGCATAAGAGTAAGAGCAACCATGCACACACGCAAGGGGAGAGTTTGTTTTTAAATACAAAATGTCATAGAAATTCTTCTCTAGAGATCGTACTGTACAATTTTAATTCGTACCGTACGATCCAAGCTATGTAAACGATTATGTGAATAGATCGTACTGTATGAATGTATTCGTACTGTACGATATGCTCAGATCCAAAACCCTAGCCATAGTTTAATTTGAGTAAGTGATTTTGCGCCGTTCGTACTGTACAAACGTATTCATACTGTACGATCTATTTTTAATACTTACTTAAATTAACCAATTAGTGCATGAAATCCAGGCCTAATTAAATTTTGAATATCGTACTATACAAATTGGATCGTACCATATGATGAACAGAGACGAAGTTTGATCGTCCCAGATATCGTCCTGGACGATCTCTTTGTTTTTGGTCACATCGTACGGTACGATAGTAATCGTACCATACGATGAACAGAGACGACATCTGATCGTCCAGACCATCGTCCTGTACGAATAGTGTTTTGTGGATCGTACCGTACGATATTATATAGCAGAGTACGAATTGTTTTTGAACTGTTCGTACATCTTCGTACCAGGACGATGTCTGTTTATACATATCGTACTGTACGATGTTGAATCGTATTGTACGAACAGTAACGGCTACTTTTGAAATCAGAGGTTTTTGGAGCCCGTTTTAGATGTCAATCATGTCCTTTTTCAGTAAGATTTATAGAGGGGGTGAACATGGTTAGAGAGGGATTCCAAGGGAGAGAGCTCTAGAGAAATTCTTGAGGGTTGAGAGAGGAAGGAGGAGGTGAGCGTTGTGAGGGAGAAGAGGTGTGAGGGAGATCACACAGTTGCTCCAAGCTTGCTGCATCTTGCTCCTCCTGTGGCCCTAGAAGGATTTGAGGGAGGATCTCCAAGGGAAAGGCTCGTTTACATCCGTTACCTCGAGGTTCTCTACCTTCTCCAGGAGGGAGAAAAATGAGAAGGTTCTCTGCCGTCACCAGGAGGGCAAAAATAGAGTTTGGCACTCAACCACGCCGGGTTGGTGAAAGGGAGGTATGTAAAGGCTTCTCCGCCTTGCCGAGGGGGGCAAAAGGAGAACTATTTTGATAGTGAAAATCCCGAAGCGGAGGACTCCAGGGAGTGGACGTAGGTCATATTTTGACCGAACCACTATAAAAATTCTTGGTGTGTTTTTTCCTTATCGTCGTTTACTTTTTACTTGTATTTAATTTTCATATCTATTGCATGGTGAAATTTGTGAAGAAAAATTGCTTAAAATTTGTTTGTAGAATTTCAAAAATAACAAAAAAAAAATAGAACTCTTGTTTAGGGTTATTTTTATTAAGAAAAAGATTTTCACAATTCACCCACCCCCCCCCCCCCCCCCCCCCCCTCTTGTCATTTAGTTATTTCCTCTGCTTAATCAGCTTCCTCGTGCTTGTGGTGGAGATGAGTACTGTAAAAAATATGGAAGGATTTGTTGGAGTTGAAGATAGGTTAAAAGTTTTATGGGGCAAGAAATTAAATATTGTATTTGGATATCAGGACATAGGTTATAATATGTCCTAAGGCAAGATTGATCTTTCTTTTATGTCATGGATCTCTAATGCTCGTGAGGTGCTCAATGTATCAAAAAATTAGATCAATAGAATTAAATTCAAGATGGGCCATGAGATAGAAAGTGGTGATCGAAAGGAGTGTAGTGATGTGAATACGATCACCAGCTTTAGGAAGAACTGAGGTACAAAGGACATGTTGGATTATCCTAACATCTTTGAGTAAGCTTCTAAACTCTCTAACATGATAAAAAACATTAGTGTTCCTTAGAAAGTGATTGGTCGAAGCCCAGTCATGTCGGGGTCTTGGGATAAGATGTGAAGCTTATCTCTAATGGTGGACAACTGTAGGAGCTTATGATAGTCTTGATATGTGATTTTGATAGGGCACCAATTAACATATTACTGAAGATCAGTGAAAGAGGAATTGATGCAAAGGCTAGTAAAGAATTTGAAAAGTAAATCAAAATTGAACGGGATGGTAAGTGTAAGGATAAAGGTAAGAGATGTGTACGCAAATAAGTCGAGAACATTATAATAAAGTATGCGAGGGTTGAAAGTCTATAATAAAGTGATCTCGACTTTCTTATATCATTGATAGGCGGCTTGGTCGGTCACCTCAGTTAAATGAGGGAAACGATTAGCCCTTGAGGAGTTTTAGAAGCCATACGAGATCTTTTTCCACCAGCTATGATCAAGAAAAATGAAGAGGAAGTAAGAGCAAGGAAGATTTAAGGAAGGTTGTGTGAGAAAAAAATATTTGAATGCATTGGTTTAAAAAGAAAATGGATTGATTGTCCAGGATGATCAGGTGAAATAATTTCGTCTGGGATGATTGGTCAAAAAGCTGGTAATATCATCTAGGACGATCAAACATTGTTCGGGATGATAAGACACAAACGATTATTATGAGGAATCAATCCGGATGTCCTTTGAAAAAGAAGATAATCCTGGACAATTAGGTGGATCGTCCAGGTTGATGCACAATAATGGATCTTGCTGGGAAAATTTAAAATGTTTAAAGAATTGTCATGTATTTCATCTAGGACAAACAAGTGTATCTTTCGGGACGATCACCAATAATTGATCATACTAGCCGAATTTAAAGGGATTAAATACATTGCCACATGTATTATCCTTGATGAACAGGTGGATTATCCTGGCTGATTACTAATAATTAAGCAAAAATTAATAACATCATCCATGATAAAGAGGATTATTCAGACCGATCACCAAAAAAAAAGCAAGATACGATCAGATCATACAGGACGATAAGGTTTCATCCAGGATGATATTAAATAGAAAAATCATATCAGCCATCACATGAAAGTTTAAGATTGGATTGAATGTATCGTCCAGGATGATATAAAAATTATCGAGGATGATGGGAACAAAAATTAAAATTCAAGAGGTGGATGGAGATGTTCAAAGAAGGCCCAAAAATCAATTGGAAAAGAAAAAGAGATCCGTTCAAAACTTGGTTTTAGAAAAAAAAAATATCTTATAGAATAATATACCAAAGTAATTCATCACAATCATGAAATTTGAAATCAAGCTTTTGAAAATATTAAGTTACACATGAATTATTCTAAGATTTTAAGGTTTAAAAGAGAATAAAGCTTGCTTTTTATTTGCTCATTTTATGCATCTTGTCAATTAATTTGTGCACTTTACTCATCTTTTTGATTTATTGATATATTTTGTATATGTTTCATTTTCTAACGATCATTATGCATATTTTCTTTTTGTTTGGGCTCATTTTATGCCCTTAACATTTTTTACAAGCTAAATCCCTTTCAAGACTCTTAAAAAACCTTAGTTATGAGTATATCTTCAAGATATTAGAGAAGAAAAACTCGCTCTCTAATATAAGGAAGAATAAACCACAAAACATAATAATATTCATATGATAAATGCAACAACAAGATTTCAAATAATTTGAAAGTAATATAAAGACTTTGAACATTATATATATATAAGATAGATTACTATACCAAGATAGAAAAGATCTTAATCATAAAGTACAGTTATTAATTTAAGATAGAAATTTATTTAGAGAAGAAAATTACACCTCCAAAAGAGGATAGAGGGAGGAAAAAATCAACGGTGTTTCTCCCTTTAATTCATTTAGGGATGTCAGACATTAACTACAAATTTTTAAAAATAAAAATAAGGCATAAAATATCATTTCATCTATGAACAAATAGAAAACCATAGTGAGAACATCATAAATGAAAACACCACAGAATAACAAAAAATAAAAATTCAACTCTCAAAAACTAAAATGAAATAATATAAAATAATAACAAGCAATAGAGCGGAAAACATGCAAATCAGAATTTATTAAGCAATAAGATTATGCAATTAAGAGCCATGAGCCTCCGTTATCCAAGTACCACAATATCTCATGTGGCATTTTGTGAAAGAAACCTACAAAATTATCAAATATCAAATTTAGGAACCCAAACAGGTTTGGATTGAAAGTTCGTTAGGGATGTTAAGCCCTATAGAACTGTCCCAAGCTAACCAAGAGGGGGGGGGGGTGAAATGGTATTTTAAAAATTCTTTTCACAAAGAAGTAAAAATCACATAAACCAAAATCACACCACAAAAATAAGTGCTGAAATTAAAGTGCGGGAGAAAGAAATAAGAACACAGAAATTTATAGTGGTTCGGTCAACTCGACCTACGTCCACTCCCTAGAGGCGCCCTCCGAGTATTGCAATACACTCATGACTCTCCTTTAGCCCCCACAGCTAGTTGGAGAAGCCTTTACAAAGAACCTCTTTTTGCCACTCCGGCAAGGAAGAGAAACTATCTCCTTTTGCTTCCTCCTGAAGCTGGCAGAGAACCACAATCAAATGCTGAATCCTTACCTCTACCGACCCTTTCACGGACGAGAAACTCTAGACAAAGAGGAGCAGAGCGATCCTTAAAGCAACCCTTGTGAATACCCTCATAAGCTCCCCCTCACAAGATCCTCTCTCTCTCTCTCTCTCTCTCTCTCTCTCTCTCTCTCTCTCTCTCTCTCTCTCTCTCTCTTTCTCTCCTCAAGGTCTTCTCAGGTCAAGGCAGCAGTAAAAGATTATTCAAAAACGTTGAATAAGAGCTCTTAAATAGAAGAGCTTCAAAGGAGCTCATTAATTGCAAGCGATCATCCAGGCCGATCAGTTCAAATCTGGCCGATATTTATCATCTAGAAGTAACTAAGGTTTTTGAATAGATCATCCTGGCCAATCCTGAGATCGTCCAGGAGGATATGATCATATCAATCATCCTTAATTACGTCCTTGATTTTTCTGATTAATTAAGACATAATTGTGAATATCGTCCAGGCCGATCCAAGATCGTCCTGGCCGATTTCCAAAAATACAGAATACCTTAATTATTTATGGCGACAATTTCTTTCCGTTTTGAGCTTATCATCTTGGACGATACACGTATCATCCAGAGCGATATGTTAATGACGGCTGCCTTAATTAAGAATCCTGAATAGAATCTCTGTTTTAAACTAGATCGTCCAGGCCGATACAAATATCATCCTGGACGATGTGAGTAAAAATAGAAATTCTAAGTCTCTCAAGTGTGTGTGTGTAGGGTTACTTAGCATCAGTCTCTTTGAACATTACAAATAGACTCAAGAAGAGAAAAAAGCAAAGTACAGACTAACTCAACCCTAACCAATGCAAAGTTGAACTGGCTTCATTTGTTTGTCCGATCTTTGATTCCTGAAAAGTTAGAAGTAACAGACAGTCCAAGAGAATCAATAGTGTTTGTTAATCATCAAAACATAAGTCATGAAAATAGATTTGCAAGATGGATCCCTTCTTACAAAAAGAGGAATGCAATGCATATGTGTTATGCCGTGAATCCTGTAATTTGAGTTTCCACACCCAATGTGTACTATGATGAATAGTGAAAGTGTGTGAAATGTGCCCTAGCATGTCACAAAAAAAACATCTAACTCCAGGAAAAGGATTTACTAATTTGTTCGGGTTATAGTACCTCTTCCTAGGTTTCAAAAATTTTTGTTTTAGATCATGATTGAAAAATTGTTCATGTGTTGGTGTATTCCTATTTTTCTCAAGTGCATTCAAATTAGCTTTAAACCTTGAGTTAGCACTTTCTAAAACAACATTAGCAACATTCAAATAGTGCTTCCTATGCTCAAATTCTTCAATATATATTTTAAAATAAGTTTCAAGTGAGGTGTAGGATGATTTCAATGAATCTTTCTCAACAACCAACTTAAAATGCTTTTTATTCAACTCATCAAACTCATCAAGTAATGATATGTGATTGGTATTAATTTGGGAGTGATCTTTCAATAAAATTTCATACTCTTTTTTCAAATTTGAAAATTCCAATTTCAAACTAGCATGTGATTTCTTAAGTTTCCTATATGATGCATGAATGTTCTCACAAACCTCAAGTAATTGATCATAGGTTGGTTCGCATACCTCTTCTTGGTTAGACTGATCAAGATGATCACCCATCAAGTATAAGTTTGTTATCTCCTCATCATCTTTAGTCTTAAAGGAGTCAGATGCAGAATCTACCCAAAATACCTTTTGGAATCGCTTCTTATCCTTCCTATACTTGGGTTTCTCCTCACTATTAAATTTAAATTTCAATTTTGAAGTCAAATAAACCATTAAGGATATTATACCCCCTCAGAAGGCAAAAATAAAATCTCCTAATGTGTTCAGGTCAAAAATTATAAATTTTTTCTTGGCTATTATAGCCTGATTTAAGGTAGCCTGGAGGGGCATAATGAAAGTTTAGTCAAATATCCAACTACGATAATCAAGAGAAGTGATCATTAAATTCATATTCTAGTTGATGTTAACACATGATAAATCTCACCGAAGGAAGAAAATATCATCCATTAGCAATCATTCGATTATGATGATAACAATCATTATAAGTTTGATTTCCTAAAATAAATATTAATTAATTTTTTTGAAAAATTTATGTGGGTTCTAAATATCATATGAGTGCAAGCCATCATAGTTAATTAGTTCGTAGGAAATTAGAGACTCCTACAAAGACTCTTGATTAAAACAACAGTAGAAATTTTATTTAGAGATTTTCTAAGAGTGATGTTAAAGGCGATGAAATGGAATTTCAAATGGGATTGGAACAAGATTGAACACTTATTTTGGGGTGAAAGGAAGAAAGGGTGGTAGGCTCTTTAGGATTCTAAAATAATTCAGAAGTGCCCCTACCTAAGCTAACTGTTTGGCTTTAAATTTTGATTTGAAGGAAGATTTAGTTTGAGTTGAGAATATTATTAGAAATTTGAGATTAAATTCTCAGAGATTGGGGTCTTATGATTCAAAATTTGCCCCATATGCTAAATCTAAATTAGGCACCAAATAATGGTGGCTCAAAATACAATGCAAAAAGATGGACTTACCCTGATAAGGATTGCCAAAAAATAACTGAATTTATTTTAAAATTCATGACTCTGGTATTTATTATAGAGTGATAAGAACTTTTATATTAAAGTTTTGGAGAGTTGGGACCGATGTCTAAAGATTTTCCAGAGTAGCCCCTTGACTTTTGTTGGGTGAAAATGCTAAAGGAAAATATAATTAATGTTTTTGACACTTTTAAATGTGTTTCTAATACAATACATGCTGATCGGCACAATTAGTTTTTGAAATTGGAATGAAGAAGATTTCTAAAAAAATAAAAAAAAAATAGTTTTTATCCTATAGATTGCACAGATTCCCCTTGATAGATTTGCACCCTTATAAGCTAGGTGGTCTCCCAAAACCCACACGCAGGGAGGTGCCCAACAAAAGGAAGATAAGAGTGAAGTAATATGTTATGTGATTTTTTGATGATCCTAGGATTAATTCTTAGGCCATTAGGTTTTCTATGTTATCATAAAAAAATATTTAAATTTGAGTAGAAAAATTTTAATGCACTCTCAAGAGTTATCACGTATCCAGGCTAAAATAAAAACTGCACATAATAACCAAAAAACTTAGAAAAATAGGCAATCCTATACAAAATAAAATCAACTCAAAACACATCAATAAAATCAAACTAATTAATAAATATTCATATGTATATTATCTTTCTTATTATAACCCATAAATATAGAAATTAAAAGTGGTCCGGAACCACTAACACACAAACCAAGATTCTAATCCTAGTTTTGACTCAAGTCAATTTTGAGTGGGATACTCAAGGTTCACAGTATGTGGATATCCTTCGTATGTGGATACCCAAATGAAAAAGGACTATCCCCAAATGGAGTATCCCTTCCTCTTCGAAATCCAAGCTTTGGACAACTGCCTCACAACTCAAAATTAGACTTTCAGAACTCCTAACTTCAAATATATTGCATTGGTAAAAAAAATGAAAATTCTAGCCTCTCCTACAAGGTTATTCTATGTATTTAATAAACAAATCAATTCTCAAGTAGTTATATATATGTGCAAAAAAGTAAATACACTTGGCCTAGCTCTTTTTTATTTGGGGGCTAAGTAATTAAAGAACCTGTAGCATTTATATTTATTATTTATTTAGCCCCCATTTTTTCCCTATATCAGCATGGCCACATATAAAAGATTGAATTAGTATAAATCACCCCTAACTTAGGGGTAAATCTAATGCCAATCATATCATCAATCCGTAGAGTATAATAAAAGTAAATAAACACTCATATCAAACACTTCAATCACAACATGCAAAGAAATCATAAAAACCCGACACACAGTAGAAAAGTAGACACTAACCTAGTCTAAATCTATAGTTGGTTATCGTAACAAACCATCTAAAATATGTAGAAGATTGTGTAGCTAGGGTAGATCATAAATTGGGTTGTTTGTTGAGTTTGTTTAATGTTTGAGTTTGTTAAAGGTTAAAATAGAGATTTATATTTGAGTTTAAATATTATTTAATTAAAGATTAATTAATGGTATATTTTAATTGTTAAATAATTACAACCTTTGTTTCTCATTGAGGTCGTGAAATTAATTTCACCTTCCTTGGATCTAAGTTAATAGCCTTGTAGGCCTAGGTTACCAAGTAGTAATCAGAGTTGATTAAGTTGTTTGAGTTGGTTAGAAATTAGGTGTGGATTAATATTAATTAATTTAATTTAATTAACAATTTTTAGAGTTAAATTAGTTTTTTTTTTATTAATAGATTTGTGTCATTATGCTGCCAGACTCGAGGAATAAGACCTCCTTAAGACATGTAACCCCATAGCTGGAGTAGTCCATCCTAAAAAATTTGTTGATATAGATGAATTAAGGATTCTAATTTAATTAAATAATTAATAATGATTTAATTTAATTTTCACACTCCATTAAAGCCATTCGTGGCATTGTGCCACCAAGCTCAAGGAACCAGACCTCCTTATGTGTTGTAGCCCTGTATCTCAGAGTAGTCCATCCAATAAACTTTATATTTAGAGTGATTATTATGTATTAGATGTTTGGTTAAGGGGTTTATTAATTTAATAATGTTTTCAAGAATTTTTATAAGTTATTGGATTTTTTATAATTATTAGAATTAATTTAATGTGTTAAATAAGGGGTTAAAAGTTAATTTTTTAAATTTTGAAAGTTTTAGATTTTTAATAAGTATTAGATATTTTATTGAGTAATTACGATTTAATTTTTTTTAATTTGGAGTTTTCTATAAAAAGTTATGATTTTCTAAATTTGCTTAATTTATTAGATTTTAAAATTACTTAATTAGGAAGGTTTTGATTGTTTTGATCCAAACTCATTCCAAATTTCATGGAATTAGTCCCAAAGGTCAGCGATGATCCATGGAGTGTGTTTTTAAGTGTTTGGAAATTATTTTTAAATTTTAATAATAATTTTTAATTAATAAAAATAATTAATTAATAATTTTTACTAAAAGTCAAATTAAAGTAAAAATTAGAAGTCTACTGATGGGGTTTTATTATTCCTAAGTAAAGAGCTATATTATTGGCAATTTAATATATTTTTTTATTTTTTTGGATTTAAATTGGATTTATTGCAATATTTTGAATTTTTTGGGTTCTTATAAGCATTAAATTTTACATGTTTACTTTTTTTGTCGTAATGAGCTCTAAATTCAGTAAAATTTAAAACTATGGCATAGCATGTCACTAAGTTCACTATGGTCAAGTTTCACCCTATAGGGTATGTGTACAAACCCCCTAGGAATTTTTAAAATTTTTTAGACTTTTTCATAATTATTTTATGTCAATGTCTCTACTATTCAAATGGGATTGAAACATGGCATGACTAACCCTAGTACACATTGGAGAGAGAACGCCCACAAAAATAGGGAGGATTTTGGTGATTTCTAATTTTTAGATGGAAACATGTTTAGATGGGGAAGAAGGGAATTTTCTAGAGCTTGTAATTGAATTAAATTAAATTCTAAGCTACCATGTGGTATTTGGGTTGAAGGTCTAAATGGAAGGTTTTTTCAAAGATTTGAATATGAAAACCTTTCATCTCTTTGTTTCAAATGTGGAAGGATTGAACATAAAGATTATGTATGTTCGAATGTCTCTCTTTCTCTAAATCTGGTTGATAAAGAAGTCCCTAAAATTTCTTTTCAAGTTGATGATAATTCTTATGGGCCATGGATACATGTAAAGTTTAAGAACATAAAAAGGCAAAAAAATTTCTTTGTTAAGAAGCAATCTAATTTTCTCTCTAAGAGTAATCATGTTAAGATGGATTCGGGTAGGATTCCTGATGTAATTAAGGAAAATGTTGTTCAAGATGTATCTGATAGAACTACATCAGATCTTGAATATTCCAATATATACAGCATGCTATCTCCTGAAGGTAATGATAATATGGAGACTGAATTAGATTTGATAAAAATGTTGACTTGAAGAAAAATTTAATTCAGGAAGCTGATTGCCATAATGTTCAATTTCTAGATAAATATTCGAATGTCTGTTCTATTGGCATGATTGCTAATCAAGCTATGTTTATTCTTATTTCTATTCAAAATTCAGAAATTTAAATCATAGAAGCATGAATCCTGGATGGAGATAAGGGAGCTATTAATGCTGAGTCAGCATCTATTGCTGAACCAACATAAGTTCAAAATTCAAATATTAAATTCATAGGTGCTCGAAATTAGGAAAGAGAAGAGGAAGCGGTTACTTCTGAGTCTGGATATGAACTGAAAGTTATTAGTCCTTTAGCCAATACCGTGGATTATGTTGAAATGAAAACCCTTTCAAATGGTGTAGGAGAATTAAATGGAAATATTGCTATAGATGTACAGGAATTTGTTACTCGTCCCTCTGAGATTAATTTGAATTTTAAAAAGGCTGTGTTAGTCAAAGGGAAAATGGCAACTATTCATTATTCTTCCGGTTCTAAGCACAAACTCTTCAAAGAACTACAATCATTAGGACCATTGGAAGATTTTCCTCGAAGAAGGAAGGCAGATCTCAGTTCAAAGAAAAATATGAGGGGTTATTCCCCTTTAGCTCATTAATGCTTTCTTATTCTTACATTGGAAATAACAACATAGAATTTATCAGTAGATACTTGATGATGGAACTTATGATCAAAGAGTATCCCAGATTACTTGTTCTGGATCATGGACTCGGCTTTTGGAAGAGGCATCTGAGGAATCTATTTGATGTTTTTCTTAGGATATTTTATGATATTGGTGAATACTTGAAATTACTTTCTAAAGTTTTTAAGTTTATATTGCTTTTCTTTTAGCATTTTATTTGTTTTTAAAATTTATTCTAATTGATTATGGGATTAGTACTAGGTCTTACTTTTTAACTAGTTGGAAACTCTGAGATACTAACCAACCTTATAGGTTGTTTTATATTTGTTATCCCCTCCACCCCAAGGGTTTTAAAATAAGAAATAGTGGGTCTCATTTCAATTATGATAAGTTTAGTTTAACAAATATGCTTTCAATAAGGTTTCTTTCCCTGTTGGATCAAGGAACCCTTAGTTTTATTTTTTTATTCTAGTTTGTATTAGGTTGTTCTTTCTTTCTTTTTAATGTAATAATGCATTTCTTCAAAAAAAAAAAAAAACCCTAGTACACATGTAATCACATCAAAAACATTATGCAGCCTAATTCTGTAGAGACTTGGAGTTATGAATTATCAAAATTTGGTTCCAAAATGGATCCATTACCTTGAAATTTCATAATAATAGAAAATTACAGAGCATCTGACCCTAGAAAAAATCAAAATATACCTAAGGAACTCAAATGTTCTCCACCAAAATTTTGGCCCTAATTGATCACTGGATTGTGAGAAAATTATAAAAAACTAATTTAAAATAAATTAGAATATCTCATAATCATGAAAACAAAATTAACTCAAACTTAATTTTAATAAATACTATATGAAATTCTCTTTCCATCAATCCCAAATAGGTCCAATTTGGTGAAAAAACAAATTTGTTTTTGAATTTTGGACTAAGCCATGGATTGTCAAGGTGGCATAGTGATGTGGCCATTATTTGGCCTCTTTCCATAGGCTTAAAATGCGTTTGTTGACTCATTAACCTATTTAATAGTCAATGATGACTGGGATAGGCTTGGAGAGGGTCATCCTAAGAGGTTTAGAGTCAAGGGATTAGAGCTTTAAGCAAATACATGATATTGGAGAGGGTTTTGATCATTCCAAATGGTTTGAACAAGTCAAACTTATGGATTTTTTACTTGAAAATCTTTGTACATAAATGGAATGTCAAATTGAGTGAATTTGGATGGTTGATTTCACTTGAAATGGATTCAGGCAATAAAATTAACATTTTAGTAAGATAAGGGTTGATTTGGTCAACTATGGTTGACCTGGTCAACCTGGTCAAACCAAATGATGAGTTTGGGTCAAAAAGTTTAGAAGAGTGTTTTGAGATCAATGGAGGTGATTCTATGCATTGGTAATGTCATTTGGTTAGAAATGGGTGTTTAAATCCCTTAAGGGTATTTTGGTGAACCATGATTGACTTGGTCGACCAAGTCAAACCAAAAGGTAGGTTTGGGTCCAATGTGTTCCTAAAAACATTTAGGATCCATTGGAATGAATTTTTGAGTTCAATATGGTAAGGTCATATTGGGTTTTGGGGAAAAAGATCAAAAATCCCTTTAAAGGGTATGGCGGCGAGATTTAGCAGTCTGGAGGGTGAATCGTTTTCGGCATTCAAGAATCGAGCGCTATGGCGGCGAGAGGAAGATGAGCTACCCACTACCATACGACCTCTCTTGCTTGAACCAGGCATCGTGTAGAGGCTGAGTGCAAGGTAAGAAGGAATCAAGTGGATTGATTAGTGTAGTGCAAGTGAAGAGTTCGGCCTACCCACCCAATTTATAGAGTTTTCTACACATCGTACAGTACGATAGTAAATCGTACATTACGATATGGTAATAATTGCTCTGACGGGTCGTACTGGCAAAAGGAGGTCAAAATGTATAGTACGATAAATATCGTACAGTACAATCAGAGGAATATCTATCGTACCGTGGAATTTAGTACGACTTTTGACCAAACATATCGTACTGTCCGAACAGGTGTATCGTACAGTCCGAATTGCATTAATATCGTACTGAACGCCTTTATTTCATTCTCATCCAATTGCTGAGGTGGATCATACAGTATGATCTGCAATAATAACGTACCAGCACACTTAAATTCGTCCCAATCCATTCGTTTTCATGGCGCGTACAGTACGAAGAGGACATATCGTACCATACGATGACCAGTAATTAATCGTATAGCACGATTATAGTCGTATAGTACTATCAACAGAGACAAAATTTGTTATTTTAGTGTGTTCTGTGTAGATTATAGTATACCATACAGTACGATCTATGTATCGTACAGTACAATATTACAGAGTCGAGGCTGGTGCTTTATGTGCAGTGAGTGTGTGATGATCAAGAGCAGCCCAATTTAATTTTTTTTATTTTGTGTTCATTTTTTTTTCTGTTTTTTTTTATGCAGTTATATCTATGACACATAATCTAGTCCTCAAGGTGCTAAAGGTGTCGAAAGCTAGAGGTTTTGTGAATATGTCAGCTAACTGATCTCCTGTAGCGATGTGATGCAATTCTATATCTCCCTTAGCAACGTGATCTCTAACGAATTGGTGTCTAATGTCTATGTGTTTTGTTTGAGAGTGTTGAATTGGGTTCTTAGATATGCAAATTGCGCTTGTGTTGTCACACATGATTGAAATGGTTCCTACAGGTAGGCCAAGATCAAGAATTTGTTGTTTTATCCATAGTACTTGTGCAACACAACTTCCTACTGCAATATATTCTGCCTCGGCTGTGGAAAGTGCTACTGAGTTTTGCTTCCTACTGGACCAAGAAACTAATGATTGTCCTATGAATTGGCAGGTACCAGAGGTGCTTTTTTTATCTATCCTACATCCTGCAAAGTCAGAATCTGAGTACCCTAAGATTTCAAAGGAAGTGCTGTGCTTGGGATATCAAATTCCTAAGTTTTGGGTGCCTAGTAGATATCTAAGAATTCTCTTGACAGCAGTTAAGTGAGACTCTTTAGGATCAGCTTGAAAACGGGCACAGAGGCACACACTAAACATTATGTCCAGTCTACTAGCAGTCAGGTAAAGAACGGACCCAATCATTCTTCTATATTTTTTCTGATCTACTGATTTTCCACTAGGATCTTTGTCTAATTGAATTGTTGAGCTCATTGGAGTGTTCATGGGTTTAGCACTATCCATTTCATATTTTTTTAAGATATCCTTAATGTAATTTATTTGACTAAGAAAAGTTCCATTATTCATTTGTTGTACACTAAAGCGAAGAAAGTAATTAAGTTCTCCCATCATCCTCATTTCAAACTCATTACTCATTGTTTTTGAAAATTCATCGCACAACATTTTATCTGAAGACCCAAATAAAATGTCATCCACGTATATCTGAATAATGAGAATTTCTTCTTTGACCTTTTGTAAAAAGAGTGTAGTATCTACACTACCCATTTCAAATCCTCTATCTAATAGGAATGAGCAAAGTCTTTCGAACCATGCTCTAGGTGCTTGCTTTAATCCATAAAGTGCCTTCTTTAATTTGAATACATGGTTTGGAAATTATGAACTTTTAAATTCGGGGGGTTGCTCGACATAGACATCTTCCTTAATTACCCCATTCAGAAATGCACTCTTTACATCCATTTGATATAACTTAAAGTTCTTGAAGCAAGCAAAAGCTAAGAGCACTCTTATGGCTTCTAGTCTAGCAACAGGGGCAAAGGTTTCTTCAAAGTCTATTCTCGAAATTTGGTTATACCCCTTAGCTACTATTCTGGCTTTATTCCTTATTAGTGTTCATGAATCATTCACCTTATTCTTGAAGACCCATTTTGTTCCAACAACACTTTGCTCTTTAGGTCTCTTGACTAACTCCCAAACATCATTCCTGGTGAATTGGTTCAGCTCTTCTTGCATTGCTAGAATCCAAAATTCATCTCCTAAGGCTTGATCTATACTTGTAGGTTCTATCATAGAGATGAATGTTGAATGACTAACCTCCTTCCTAAGTCCATGCCTAGTTCTTACACCTTCTAAAGGGTCTCCTAAAATTAACTCTTTAGGATGACTAGAAGAATATCTCCATTCTCTAGGCAAATCTTCCTAAGGTTCTACCCTTTCTCCTATGGTCATAGTCTCTACTCCTTGAATTGCCTCTATTTCGTCATCTTCAATTTTAGATTTAGAGGGCTTATCTGAATCATCAAATATCACATGGGTGGACTCTTCTACTACAAGGGTTCTCTTATTAGAAATTCTATAGGCCTTACCTACAGATGAATAACCTAAGAAGACACCCTCATCGGACTTGGGATCGAATTTTCCTAAGAGATGTTTACCATTATTCAAGATGAAACACTTGCACCCAAAGACATGTAAATGTGAAAGGTTTGGTGTCATACCCTTAAGGAGTTCATAAGGAGTCTTATTCAACTTAGATCTAATGTTCATCCTATTTAAAACATAACATGCTGTGTTGACTGCTTCTGCCGAAAAGTATCTAGGAATGGTGTACTCTGCTAACATTGCCCTAGCAGCTTCTACCAATGTCCTATTCTTCCTTTATGCTATACCATTTTGCTGAGGTGTTCTAGGAGATGAGAAATTGTGTTCTATTCCTAGATCTTGACAGAATGATTCAAATCTATCATTTTGAAATTCTCCACCATGATCGCTATGAATTATTGAGATTTCACAACCTAATTTCTGTTGAATCCATGTGGAGAAAACCTTAAATTCCTTAAAAGACTCATTTTTATGTGCTAAGAATCTTACCCAAGTGAATCTAGTGAAGTCATCTACAATCACAAATCCATAATTTTGCCCACCTAGACTGGCTGTACTAACAGGTCCAAATAAGTCCATATGTATGATTTCTAGTGGCCTAGCAATGATCACATCTCTAATTGAGTGGAAGGATGATTTGACTTATTTTCCTAGTTGGTAAGCATCACATAGATGGTCTTTTATGAAATCTAACTTAGGTATGCCTCTAACTAGGTTTTTCTGAGTGGTGTTTCTAAGAGTTTTCATACTAGCATGACATAGTATCATATGTCATAGCCACGAGTCATCAACTATTATTTTCAAACAAAATGAGTTTGAACTATCAATGCAATCAAGGTCTAACATGTAAACATTGTTCATTCGTTTTCCTTCTAAAACTAGTTTATCATTTTAACTAATCAGGCATTTATCAGATAGAAATTTAATATCAAAACCTTTGTCACACAATTGACTAATGCTAAGTAAGTTATGCTTCAAACCATCAACTAGTAATACATTTTCAATTAAAAAATTTTTAGCATTACCAATAATACCTGAGCCTGTCACCTTCCTGATAGTGTTGCCTCCCAATGTTACTTTGCCTCCAGTTTTGGTCTCTAGTAGGATGAACTTCTTCATATCTCCAGTCATGTGTCACGAGCAGCCACTATCTAGGTACCACATGCTCTCACTAGGTCTTTTGTGAGAGCACCCCTACAATTTCATTCAAGGATTAGATTTGGGAACCCAAGTGAGTTTGGGTTCCTCCTTATGCTTGCATGAATGAGATATATGCATGCATTGTTGTGATGGATGTAGTTTAGGTCTCCATACTAAGTGTGTCCTACGGTAAATTGTGCATGTGAGGGCTATGTGACCTAACATGCCACAAGAGAAACACCTAACACCAGGAAATGGGTTTACTAATCTATGTGGGTGATAGTGCCTCTTCCTAAAGTTGTGTGATGCATGCTGTGTTGGGGGTTTGCTAGGATGACCTAATGTGAGTGAAGCAATTTCATTTTCTAATCCTTTTATTCTTTCACTAAAAGTTTTATTTTGAGCTGTTAATCCATCAACTTCTATTAATAGCAAGTGCTCACTATGATCTACTTCTAATGCAAGTTTGTCTAGTCTATCAAAAGCTTCTTTTATTTCAACATGAGTGATTTTCAAGGTTTCATGCACTTCAATTAGTTCAAATTTTCTTCTTATCTAATGCATCATACTCATCAATAAGTAGCATATGATCCCTATCTAAATCAGAATTTTCTTTAAATAACTTAGCATGCTCAGACTGTAAAGAACTAAATTCAATATTAAGCTTAGCATGCATCTTTTTCAACTTCCTATACGAGTCATGGATATTTTCATAAATAAATAGTAATTCTTCATATGAAAGTTGACATACCTCATCTTGATCTGATTGATCAAGATTATCATTAGCCATAAGACACAAATTTGTTACCTCCTCCTTTACTTCTTCTTCTAACGATTCTGAGGTAGAGTCGACCCAAAAAGCTTTTTGTGTCTTTAGCTTTCCTTTCTTGTATTTTGCTTTCTCATCTCCTTTCTCCTTAGCTGGTTGACTCTTCAGATTGGGGCAATCAGCTCGAAGGTGACCTGGCTTCCTGCATTCAAAACAGATTGTATCAGATAAAACCTTATTGGACCTTGAGCACTTACCTTTATTCCAGCTGTTCTGATGACGCTTCTGTTTTCTCTTCAGGAAATTTTTGAACTGTCGGGTCATTAGTGCTATCTCATCCTCTTCCTCCCCTGCAGAGCTTTCACTTTCTGAGTTGCTTTCTTTTAATGCCACCGTTCGCTCCTTCTTCTTTTCACCTACACTTTATCTCTGACTCACTCCTTGCTCGTATGCAATGAGTGACCCAAGGAGATTATCAATAGAATACACATTAACGTCTTTAGATTCAGTGATAGCAGTTATCTTTGCATCATAGGAACTAGGTAAGCATCTAAGAATTTTTTTTTACTTTCTCAGAATTTGAAATCTCTCTACCTAATGCATACAAGAATGTCACGATTTGGGTGAACCTAGTGTACATGTCAGATATTATTTCCCTAGGTTTCATGCGGAAGAGTTCATAATCGTGTAGTAAAATATTAAGCCTAGACTGTTTTACTTCATTTGTTCCTTCGTATGTAATGCACAGTCTATTCCAAATCTCCTTACCAGTGGCACAGGTAGATACTCTCATATAATCCTCATACTTCAATGCACAGAAAAAACAATTTAAACATTTAGGGTTCAGTTGGGCTAAATCCCTATCCTCATTGCTCCATTCATTAAAAGGTACAAGAGTTTTCAATCCATTAACAATTTTAGACGGTGCAACATATCCATCATTCACTAACATCCACATGCGGTAATCAATAGATTATAAAAAAGTAGACAATCTAATTTTCCAGAAATCAAACAGAATGTTATCAAAGAGTGGTGGACGGGTTATTGAATTCCGCAGTGTTACGATTACCAAAATGCGACATGATAGTTTTTTTTCAAGGTTTTCTAAAACACTATTTTTGAAAACAGGCTCTAATACCAATTGAAATTACTAGATGGACAAGAAAGGGTGAATTGTGAAAACTTTTTGACAATAGCTAAAACCTAAGGAGTTCTAATATTTTTGATGTTTTAAAATTTTAACATAAAAATTTAAACAATTTTTTTCACAAATTTTTTCAAGCAAATATTGAAAAATGAAATGCACGCAGTAATATAAGACAATAAGAAAAAAGCACACCGAGATTTTTATAGTGGTTCGGTCAAACCATGACCTACGTCCACTCCCCGGAGTCCTCCGCTCCGGGTATTTCACTACAAGCAATAGCTCTCCTTTTCCCCCCTTGGCAAGGCAGAGAAGCCCTTACAATACTCCCTTTCACCAACTCGGCGGGGCGGAGTGCCAAACTCTGTTTTCGCCCTCCTGGCGATGGTAGAGAACCTTCTCTTTTTTCTCCTTCCTGGAGAAGGCATAGTACCTCAAGGTCACGGTTGTAGAAGAGCCTTTTCCCTTGGAGATCCTCCCACAAATTCTTCTAGGGCCACAGAAGGAGCAAGATGCAGCAAGTTCGGAGCAACCGTGTGATCTCCCTCACACCTCTTCTCCCTCACAACGCTCACCTTCTCCTTCCTCTCTCAAACCCTAAAGAACTTCTCAAGAGCTCTCTCCCTCAGAATCCCTCTCTAACCATGTTCTCCTCTCTAATTCACACCCTCAAAATATGACAAGTTTTTCACCTCAAAATGGGCTCCAAAATCTCTGAGATTTCAAAAGTAGCCGTTACTATCGTATAGTACGGTTTCTAATCCTACAGTACGATATGCATAAACAGACTTCGTCCTGGTACAAAATGGTATGAACAGTTCAAAAACATTCGTACAGTACGATTATAAATTGTACGGTACGATCCATAACAATTCTGTTCGTACAGGACGATAGTCGGGACGATCAAACATCGTCTCTGTTCGTCGTATGGTATGATTGACATCATACAGTATGATGAGACAAAATTGAAGAGATCATCCGGGACGATTATAATTCGTCTCTGTTCATCGTAGTGTACGAATGGGTTCGTACAGTACGATGTTCAAATTATAATTAAGCCCAAATTTTTTGCACTAATCACGGATTAAATTAAGTAAGTATTTAAACAAAATCGTACAGTGCGAATATGTTTGTGCAGTACGAGCGGTGCAAAATAACTTACCTAAGTTAAAACGACTGCTATGGTTTTGGCTTTGAACATATCGTACAGTATGAATACATTCGTACGGTACGATCTATACACAGAATTGTCCTACAAAGCTCTGATCGTACAGTATGAAATAACATCGTATAGTATGATCTACAGAGAAAGAAAAACTCTAAATTTTTCATTTAAAAACACTCTCCCCCTGTGTGTGTGCATGGTTGCTCATACGTTTATGCATTTTGTGGCCAGACTCAAGAAAATAAAAATAAAATAAACAACAAAATACATTGCAGACTCATACTCCTAATCTACCCATTCTTGAGTCTTCATGTTGTCCTGAGTAGCTTTTGATCTTCCTGAAATGTTAGTACTCATGGAAAATAATAAATAAAAGAATATTCAATGAATACACGATTCAAACGACATTATTTGTCATCATCAAAATCTCAAACTCTGGGTCATGGGTTGCAACACTCCCTAGGTGTCCTAGACTAGGGTTTGAGTTTATACTTAATTGAACCATTGGATATGGACAATCTTGGGCTCTTTGAACTTATAGATTACCCGCGTATAATATATTAAATAACTCCATGAGCTAGAAATGCTTGGATCAATTTGTAGAGGCCTTGGACGAAATAGGGCTTTGGTTTGACCAAGAACTCACTACCAATAGCTTCCTTTCATTGGAGATTGGCTTGGAAGATGTTGAGGAGGATAAGAGGAGCTCGAACAAAATGACTTCCCCTTTTGGAGAGCTTGAATATGGAGAGATAATATGAGAGGTATCAATGAAATTCTTTTTTATCATTTAGCCAATTCAGGTAACTCTAGGTAAAATGGGCAGTTAGGATCTCTTTGGAAGATCGCTGGGATGATTGTCAGTTGTCCTAAGTAGTTAGAATAGTATGGAATCAATAGGACAAAGTACCATGAAATGGAAAGATAACTTTGTCCTTATATGCACATGGGATTCATTAAGTCTTTGATTTGAACTTATTCTAGGGATTAATGATGACTTAAGAACATTCCATAGGGTATTTAAATGAATGAAATGGTTTGAAAGGAATGAACTAGCTTGAATTAAGAAATTTGGCCATTTTGACAACTCCTTATCCTTTGTTGACTAGATTTGACTAGTCAACAATTAAGGGGTGTTGATGAGGTTGGGGAGAGGTTTGAGGAGCTAGTTAAATATGGTCTTGTGGGCTTAAATAAAATTGCATAGAGATTTGACTAGAGCCATAGGTGTTTGACCAATATATATTAATTGGACAACTATACTTTAAATTGATTGACCATTGAGTAGGATGTTATTATGTTGTGAATTGAAATTGGTTTAAAGATTAATATAAAAAAATAGCTTGAGTTCATTAGAGTTTGTTCATAGCTTGTATACTAACAAAACATATGTATTTGACCAAATCAAATTAAATGTGATTTTACTCATTATGAGTTTAAGAACATCTAAGGCATGTAGTTGGATAGTTTTAAAAGTTTGGAAGACTTGAATTGATTGAATTTTAATATGAGTCCTCAAAGGACCCATATCAACTAGAGTTGGCCAGAACATGGTTTAGTTGACCAAGTAAATTAATGATGGGGTAAGGGTGTCTAGTCAGCTCTAAATCATTAGAGGAAGTGATCATAAGAGTATAAATGGATTTGAATTTGATCTGGAGCTTGATATAGTATATGAAATACTTAAGGCTTCATTTGGGCAACTTAGGTTGACTTGGACAACCAACTTGACCCAAGGTTTAGGTTTCTGCTTAATAAGTTTGGTTTGATGTTTTGACTCTGTTGGAGGTGGTTCGAGTTTGAGGAGGTCATTTGGTGAAAATAATCATATATACCGCTAAGGGGCCCAATGGGTCAACCAATGTTGACCATGTGAACCAGGCTGACCTAGGGTCTAAGATTATTTACAATATAATGAGTTTTATGTTTGAAGTTGAATGAGAAAGTAATTTGGGTTGAAATGATTATTCAAGATTTTGAGGGATATTTTTGTCATTTTGACCCTTGGTCAATTGGGGGTCAAAGTGAGTCTAGCAAAATGTAGTATAATACTTAACATGTCATGATTAAATTTCTGAAGGTGATCAAAGCCTTTGGAGAAGGTTCCAAGTTTAAATTCCACTGGGTGGCAGTTCTAGTGGCATAGGTCTAAATATTTAAAGGTTTTATAGCCTTTGAAAATCAAACCAATTTTTGGGGTTAAATACCTCAGATTGAGCTCAAATTTAAACAGTAGATCCTAGAGACATGCCTAATCAATATATATTTTATATATCATAAAGCAGGGGTGATTTGAGTGGGGTTTTAAGTGTTTGAAAATTCACTAGAAAAGGCTTTCAGGATAAGGCCTTTAAACCTTAGAATTTGGTTTGAATTTCTGAATTTGAACTAGATTTTGGGTTTTAGTGTTTGAAATTAAATTAAACAAATCATTTATGATCATTTAGATTATCTTAAATATTTTATAGGGTTGATGTTAGATTGGAGGTTAAATCAAAGTTTGGGCTAGAGTCGAGATCTAGACAAGTTTGAAATATGGATAGGTTTAAAGTTTATTCTTGATTTAAAGCTTCAATTTATTTGAGATCTAGGTTAACTTGAACCTAGATTAATCTAAGATCTACTTAATCCTATAGTACATGTAGATCTAAGGTATGGATTT